>LR738712.1:22640029-22766347 GCA_902687465.1 Secale cereale
GGGGTTCCGCTAACCCCCCGGCACTCCGGTTTTATCCGATAACACCCGGAACACTTCCGGTGTCCGAATATAGTCGTCCAATATATTAATCTTTATGTCTCGGACATTTCGTGACTCTGCTACTTCTCGATCTTGCGTTGTATTCCCTCAAAGAGGAAAGGGTGATGCAGCACAGTAGCGTAAGTATTTCCCTCAGTTTTTTAGAACCAAGGTATCAATCCAGTAGGAGACCACGCGCGAGTCCCTCGCACATGCACAAACAAATAAGAACTTCGCACCCAATGCGATAAGGGGTTGTCAATCCCTTTACGGTCACTTACGAAAGTGAGATCTGATAGATATGATAGGATAGTATTTTTGGTATTTTTGGTATAAGAACATAAAGTAAAGAAAGTAAATAAGAAACGACAATAGAAATTGAAGGGAAAGTAATATGATAAAGATAGACCCGAGGGCCATAGGTTTCACTAGTGGCTTTTCTCATGATAGCAGAATTCTACGGTGGGTGAACAAATTACTGTCGAGCAATTAATAGAAAAGCGCATAGTTATGAGGATATCTAGGCATGATCATTATATATAGGCATCACATCCGTAAAAATTAGACCGAAACGATTCTGCATCTACTACTATTACTCCACACATCGACCGCTATCCAGCATGCATCTAGAGTATTAAGTTCATAAGAACAGAGTAACGCCTTAAGCAAGATGACATGATGTAGAGGGATAAACTCAAGCAATATGATATAAACCCCATCTTTTTATCCTCGATGGCAACAATACAATACGTGCCTTGCTGCCCCTACTGTCACTGGGAAAGGGCATCGCAAGATTGAACCCAAAGCCAAGCCCTTCTCCCATTGCAAGAACTATAGATCTAGTAGGCCAAACCAAGCCAATAATTCGAAGAGACTTGCAAGGATGTTATAATCATACATAAAAGATTTCAGAAAAGAATCAAATATTGTTCATAGATAATCTTGATCATAGACCCACAATTCATCGGATCTCGACAAACACACCGCAAAAAGATTACATCGAATAGATCTCCTCGAAGATCAAGGAGAACTTTGTATTGAGATCCAAAAAGAGAGAAGAAGCTATCTAGCTAATAACTATGGACCCGAAGGTCTGTGGTAAACTACTCACAACTCATTGGTGAGGCTATGGTGTTGATGTAGAAGCACTCCGTGATCGATCCCCCCTCCGGCGGAGCTCCGGAACAGGCCCCAAGATGGGATCTCACGGGAACAGAAGGTTGCGTCGGTAGAATTAGGGTTTTTTTCTGTTGCCTTGATGTTTTCAAGGTACATGGATATATATAAGAGGAAGAAGGGCACCGGGGGAGCCTGAGGGGGCCCACGAGGGTGGGGGGCACGCCTGCCCCCCCGGGAGCGCCCTGCCCCCTAGTGGCCGCCTCTCTCGTTCCCTCGCGTGTACTCCAAGTCTTCTATGAAGATACGGTTCCAAAAATAACTCTCCTGTAGGTTTCATTCCATTTGGACTCCGTTTGATATCCCTTTTCTGCGAAAGTCTGAAATAGGCAAAAAAAACAGCAATCTGCACTGGGCCTTGGGTTAGTAGGTTAGTCCCAAAATAATATAAAAGTGTATAATAAAGCCCATTAAACATCCAAAACAGAATATATAATAGCATGGAACAATCAAAAATTATAGATACGTTGGAGACGTATCAAGCATCCCCAAGCTTAATTCCTTCTCATCCTCGAGTAGGTAAATGATAAAAACAGAAATTTTGATGTGGAATGCTAACCAACATAATTCGCAATGTTATTTTCTTTATTGTGGCATGAATGTTCAGATCCGAAAGATTCAAGACAAAAGTCTATCTTGACATAAGAATAATAATACTTCAAGCATACTAACAAACCAATCATGTCTTCTCAAAATAACATGGCCAAAGAAAGTTATCCCTACAAAATCAAATAGTCTTGCTATGCTCCCTCTTCATCACACAAAATATTCATATCATGCACAACCCCGGTTTCAGCCAAGCAATTGTTTCATACTCAAATTATTTCAAACCTTTCAACTTTCACGAAATACATGAGCGTGAGCTATGTATATAGCACTATAGGTGGAATAGAGTGGTGGTTGTGGAGAAGACAAAATGGATGAAGATAGTCTCACATCAACTAGGCGTAATAATTGGCTATGGAGATGCTCATCAATAGATATCAATGTGAGTGAGTAGGGATTGCCATGCAACGGATGCACTAGAGCTATAAGTGTATGAAAGCTCATCAAAAGAAACTAAGTGGGTGTGCATCCAACTTGCTTGCTCATGAAGACCTAGGGCATTTGAGGAAGCCCATCATTGGAATATACAAGCCAAGTTCTATAATGAAAATTCCCACTAGTATATGAAAGTGACAAAACAAGAGACGCTCTATCATGAAGATCATGGTGCTACTTTGAAGCACAAGTGTGGAAAAGGACAGTAGCATTGTCCTTTCTCTCTTTTCTCTTAGGTTTTCTGGAGGGGCTTTCTCTTTTTTAGCCCCTCTCTATTTTTTTGGGCCATCTCTTTTTTTATTTGGCCTTTCCTCACGCGAGACAATGCTCTAATAATGAAGATCATCACACTTTTATTGACTTACAACTCAAAGGTTACAACTCGAAGCTAGAACAAAATACGACTCTATGTGAATGGTGATGAAGCATGTCATATGAATGGAACGATGGAAAGTTGCATGGCAATATATCTCGGAATGGCTATGGCAATGCCATGATAGGTAGGTATGGTGGCTGTTTTGAGGAAGGTATGGTGGGTGTATGGTACCGGCGAAAGTTGCGCGACACAAGAGAGGCTAGCAATGGTGGAAGGGTGAGAGTGCGTATAATCCATGGACTCAACATTAGTCATAAAGAACTCATATACTTATTGCAAAAATCTACGAGTTATCAAAATAAAGTATTCAACGCATGCTCCTAGGGGAAGGGTTGGTAGGAGTTAACCATCGCGCGATCCCGACCTCCACACCAAGGATGACACTCAATAAATAAATCATGCTCCAACTTCGTCACATAACGGTTCACCATACGTGCATGCTACGGGAATCACAAACTTTAACACAAGTGTTTCTCAAATTCACAATTACTCCACTAGCATGTCTCTAATATCATCATCCTCATATCTCAAAACAATCATCAAGTATCAAACTTCTCCTATCATTCAATGCACTTATATGAAAGTTTTTACTATACTCATCTTGGATGCCTATCATATTAGGACTAGTTTTATAACCAAAGCACATTACCATGCTAGTCTAAAATACTCTCAAAGGATATAAGTGAAGCATGAGAGATCAATAATTTCTACAAAATAAAACCACCACTGTGCTCTAAAAGATATAAGTGAAGCACTAGAGCAAAACTATCTAGCTCAAAAGATATAAGTGAAGCACATAGAGTTTTCTAATAAATTCTAAATCATATTTATCTCTCTCAAAAGGTGTGTCCAGCAAGGATGATTGTGGCAAACTAAAAAGCAAAGACTCAAATCATACATGACGCTCCAAGCAAAACACATATCATGCGGTGAATAAAAATATAGTCCCGAGTAGAGTTACCGATAGATGAAGACGAAAGAGGGGATGCCTTCCCGGGGCATCCCCAAGCTTAGGCTTTTGCCACTCTTTGTTCCATAGTCCATCAAAGCCATACTCAAAACTTGAAAACTTCACAACACAAAACTTAGCCAAAAATCTCGTGAGCTCCATTAGTATAAGAAAACAAACCACCACTCAAAGGTACTGCAATGAACTCATTATTTGTTTATATTGGTGTTAAACCTACTGTATTCCAACTTCTATATGATTCATACCCCCCGATACTACTCATAGATTCATCAAAATAAGCAAACAACACACGAAAAACAGAATCTGTCAAAAACAGAACAGTCTATAGTAATCTATAACTTTCGAATACTTCTGTAACTCTAATTTTTTTGAAATAAATTGTTGGACGTGAGTAATTTGTCTATTAATCATCTGCAAAAAGAATCAACTAAAAAGCACTCTCCAGTAAAAAATGACAACCAATCTCGTGAGCGCTAAAGTTTCTGTTTTTTTACATCATGATCATATAAACTTCACACAAGTCTTCCCAAAGGTTCCACTTGGCACAAACACTAATTAAAACACAAAACCACATCTAAATAGAAGCTAGATGCAATATTTATTCCTAAATAGAAGCAAAAACAAAGAAAATAAAATTGGGTTCCTTCCCAACAAGCGCTATCGTTTAACGCCCCTAGCTAGGCGTGATACAAGAATAGATCTAGGTATTGCCATCTTTGGTAGGCAATTCTTCGATTAAGCACTTATAATTCTTAGGAACTTCTTTACTCCTATTGATAATCAAACTTCTAGGCAAGAAATCAAGAAATTCTTTTGTAGCAAAAGGTTCCCTTGCGAAAGTGAGAAAGTTGGGATGAACACTTATGGATTTGAGATCTGCAGTTTCCTTACTAGATGATTCACCCTTATTTTTAGGAACATAGACAAACTTGGCTAATTTAGTGATAGAGGGATTCGAAGTATTTTTCACAGCAGAAAGAGCAGACCCTACATTAGTGATAATATCCTCAAGTTTATCGATTCTAGTGGAATCTTGATCTATTCTATCTTTAACTATAGGTTTTTTCTTTAAAAAATCTCAGAATAACTCCTACCTTAGATCCATACTGGGTAATTTGGTTGTTGATATTTTTATCCAAACTCTCAACCAACTCTAAGTAGCAACTTTATTTTCAATAATTTCAAGCCTTTGCATAACATGTTCCAAAGTCAAAACAGTTCCATTAACCAGAAGAGGTGGTGGGCCAAACAATTCTGTCATGGCATTATAAGAATCAAAAGTATGGCTACCCAAGAAATTCCCTCCGGTAATGGTATCAAGAATATATCTATTCCATGGAGTTATGCCAACATAAAAATTGCGAAGAAGCACGGAAGTGGAAAGCTTCCTAGTAGATCTATTTTGAGTATTACAAATTCTATACCTGGCATCTTATAGATTTTCTTACTCCCTTTGTTTCAAATTAAGAACCTCACTCTCGGGAGTATTGATAATGATAGGCGTGCTAGCCATGATGGCAAGGCAAGGCGATAAAACACACGGAAGAAGAAGGGCGAATAAAACAGCAAGGGTGAAGTGGGGGAGAGGAAAACGAGAGGCAAATAATGTAGTGCGAAGGATAAGGGTTTGTGATAGGTACTTGGTATATGACTTTTGCGTAGATCTCCCCGGCAACGGCGCCAGAAATTCTTCTTGCTACTTCTCGAGCTTGCGTTGTATTCCCTCGAAGAGGAAAGGGTGATGCAGCACAATAGCGTAAGTATTTCCCCCAGTTTTTGAGAACCAAGGTATCAATCCAGTAGGAGACCACGCGCGAGTCCCTCGCACCTGCACAAACAAATAAGAACTTCACAGCCAAAGCGATAAGGGGTTGTCAATCCCTTTACGGTCACTTACGAAAGTGAGATCTGATAGATAGGATAGGATAGTTTTTTGGTATAAGAACAGAAAGTAAATAAGCAACGACAATATAAATTGAAGGTGAAGTAATATGATAAAGATAGGCCCGGGGGCCATAGGTTTCGCTAGTGGCTTCTCTCATGATAGCAGAATTCTACGGTGGGTGAACAAATTACTGTCAAGCAATTGATAGAAAAGCGCATAGTTATGAGAATATCTAGGCATGATCACTATATATAGGCATCACGTCCGTAACAAGTAGGCCGAAACGATTCTGCATCTACTACTATTACTCCACAAATCGACCGCAATCCAGCATGCATCTAGAGTATTAAGTTCATAAGAACAGAGTAACGCCTTAAGCAAGATGACATGATGTAGAGGGATAAACTCAAGTAATATGATAATAACCCCATCTTTTTATCCTCAATGGAAACAATACAATATGTGCCTTGCTGCCCCTACTGTCACTGGGAAAGGACACCGCAAGATTGAACCCAAAGCCAAGCTCTTCTCCCATTGCAATAACTATAGATCTAGTAGGCCAAACCAAACCAATAATTCGAAGAGACTTACAAGGATATTATAATCATACATAAAAGATTTCAGAAAAGAATCAAATATTGTTCATAGATAATCTTGATCATAAACCCACAATTCATCGGATCTCGACAAACACACCGCAAAAAGATTACATCGAATAGATCTCCTCGAAGATCGAGGAGAACTTTGTATTGAGATCCAAAAAGAGAGAAGAAGCCATCTAGATAATAACTATTGACCTGAAGGTCTGTGGTAAATACTCACAACTCATTGGTGAGGCTATGGTGTTGATGTAGAAGCACTCCGTGATCGATCCCTCCTTCGACGGAGATCCGGAACAGGCCCCAAGATGGGATCTCATGGGAACAGAAGGTTGCGGCGGTAGAATTAGGGTTTTTTCTGTTGGCTCGATGTTTTCAGGGTACGTGCATATATATAGGAGGAAGTAGGGCACCTGGGGAGCGAGAGGGGACCCACAAGGGTGGGGGGCGCGCCCTGCCCCCTCGTGGTGGCCTCTCTCGTTCCCTCGCGTGTACTCCAAGTCTTCTGTGAAGATACGGTTCCAAAAATAACTCTCCCGAAGGTTTCATTCCGTTTGGACTCCGTTTGATATCCCTTTTCTGCGAAACACTTAAATAGGCAAAAAACAGCAATCTGCACTGGGCATTGGGTTAGTAAGTTAGTCCCAAAAATAATATAAAAGTGTATAATAAAGCCCATTAAACATCCAAAACAGAATATATAATAGCATGGAACAATCAAAAATTATAGATACGTTGGAGACGTATCAGACTCCTCGTCATGTCCGTGATCTCATCCGGGACTCCGAACTACCTTCGGTACATCAAAACTCATAAACTCATAATACCGATCGTCATCGAACATTAAGCGTGCGGACCCTACGGGTTTGTGAACTATGTATACATGACCGAGACTCATCTCTGGTCAATAACCAATAGCAGAACCTGGATGCTCATATTGGCTCCTACATATTCTACGAAGATCTTTATCGGTCAAACCGCATAACAACATACATTGTTCCCTTTGTCATCGGTATGTTACTTGCCCGAGATTTGATCGTCGGTATCTCAATACCTAGTTCAATCTCGTTACCGGCAAGTCTCTTTACTCATTCCGTAATACATCATCTCGTGACTAACTCATTAGTCGTTTTGCTTGCAAGGCTGATTATGATGTGCATTGCCGAGAGGGCCCAGAGATACCTCTCCGACACTCGGAGTGACAAATCTTATTCTTGATCTATGCCAACACCACAAACACTTTTGGAGACACCTGTAGAGAATCTTGATAATCACCCAGTTACGTTGTGACATTTGATAGCACACAAGGTGTTCCTCCTGTGTTCGGGAGTTGCATAATCTCATAGTCATAGGAACATGTATAAGTCATGAAGAAAGCAATAGCAGTAAAACTAAACGATCAAGTTGCTAAGCTAACGGCTGGGTCTTGTCAATCACATCATTCTCCTAATGATGTGATCCCGTTGATCAAATAACAACTCATGTCTATGGCTAGGAAACATAACGATCTTTGATCAATGAGCTAGTCTAGTAGAGGCATACTAGGGACACTCTGTTTTGTCAATGTATTCACACATGTACTAAGTTTCTGATTAATACAATTCTAACATGAATAAAAGACATTTATCATGATATAAGGAAATACAAATAACAACTTTATTATTGTCTCTAGGGCATATTTCCTTCAGAAAGGCCGTCGGCATAGATGTCTATGCCAATGGCGTCTGTGCAACTATGCCGACGGCCCGACCGTCGGCAACGCTCCGCGCCTAATGGTGACTGCCGGCGCCGCCATCAGGTGTTGCCCATACACAAGCGGCCACGTGCGCCGATGGCCTAGCCATCGGCATACACGTGCCACGTGGCTCTCTTTGGTAGCACCTGTGCCAGGGCTATGTCGACGGCCTGACCATAGGCATAGTTCAAAAAGCTATGCCGATGGCCTAGCCGTGGGCATACCAGAGCCACGTGTCGCCCATTGGTGGCTCCTAGGGCACGGCTATGACGACGGCTTAGTCGTAGGCATAGTTCATGGGCTATGCCTACGGCTAAGCTGTTGGCATAGACCTGCCCCAGGAGCTACCAGTGGACGCCACATGGCACCTATGCCGATGGTTAGGCCATCGGCATAGCTTTTGAAGTATGCCTACGGCCAGGCCATCGGCATAGGTGGCACGTGTCGCCCACTGGTAGCTTGTAGCAGTCCTATGCCGACGGCTTAGCCGTCGGCATAGTTTTTATCTATTTTTTTCTTTTTCTGTTTGATTTCAATTCAAATTCACAGCAGATATGCATATGATTGTAATTCAAATTCACAGCAGATATACATATATAAGTATCATCACAACAATATAAGTATCATCGCAGTCATATAAGTATCATCGCAATCATAAGCATCATCTCGATCAAAGAACATATAAGTATCTAAAGAAGCACACAAGTCATCTGTCGGTGTACTAAAGTAGGGGTACCTTAGTATCCCGAACTTGTGCACGGGCAGTTGCAGCATCCCGCGGCAAGGCTTGCCAGGTGACCGCCAAGGTCCTTCGTGGTTCCTTTGGAGCCATTCAAGAACAAAGTATTCAAGCCAAGAGACAAGACCCCGACAAGAGGAGCTTGCCGGGAAGGCCAACCAAGGCATCTCAAGAAACTTGCCGCGACGCACCATGCGTCCCGGCAAGGCCCGGTGAGTGACAAGCTCCCGGAAGCGACAAGATAGCAGCCGCGGCAAGGCGCTTGCCGCGGCAAGCTTCCACTCAGTACCCGCGCTCCAGCGCATCCACCCATGTGTCGCTCTGGGACCCTTCCAAGCGCACGTGGCGGAAGGCTGTGCAGCCAGGGGTACACGGTGGCAAGCGGCGATGACAAGGCTACCATTGTGGCGGACGGTGGCGCCCCTGACGGTCACTTTTTGCACTGTTTGGGCGACGGCGACGGGCATTTAATGCCCTTGTCCCCTGCCGTCAGGGTTAGGTATAAAACACTGTACCACCTACCACTCTTTTTACACTTTTACCCTCATCTATGTTGCCACCTGTCGGTGACCCCTTGAGCCTATAAAAGGAGGCCCATGCGTAACGTAGAGGGGGTTCCGATTCCGGTCAGACACTCGAACACTCTCACGCTCGGTCTTGTTAGCCGCTGAAGTGTACTGTAGCTTCCAGCGCCCCCGAGCCAAGAACTCAATACAAACCAAAGCAGGAGTAGGGTTTTACGCATCCGTGCGGCCCGAACCTGGGTAAACTGCTCGTGTGCTCGCCTCGATCTGCTCTTCGTGCATCCTCCGCCCCCTGCCGTACCGAAAAGGGGCTCCGTCCCCATAGGTGTTCGTGGGCGATCAGTTTCCCCGACATCTTTGGCGCGCCAGGTAGGGGTGCGTCGAGGTTGTGTGAATCTGATCTGGCGTCCACACAAGCTAGATCTTCACCATCTTCATCAACATGCCACCGAAGAAGAAGGCTTCGGAGGCAGCAGGTCCGTCTGCGTCGATCCCACCACCGCCGGAGCCAACGGCTGGTGGGGTAGGCGTCGGCGGAAGAACGGGCGCCGACAAGGGAGCTCATGGTGCTTCCGGGTCCAAGGACAAGGCTGCACTGCCCATCGGCGGCGTAGCCGGCTCCCACGACGACCGGGCGCACTCCAAGACCGCGGCGTCCGTACATGCACCGCGCCCATCTCAGGAGGCGCGGGCCCGGCAGCGTCATGGTACTCACGGTACCATACGTTTGCTGGGCCAAGATCAAGCTGGCGGATCTCGGAACGCTCAAGACCAGCATGCACGCCAACATGCTGGCACGAGCAAGGCACGGTCGCCGGGACGGGATACTGCTCCTTCTAACGTAGTTAGAAGTCCGAGCATATCCCGCTCCTCGCACCGCTCACCACCGCTACCCGCCACTCCAGCCGAAGCTCTGGCACGAGCTCAACTACTCCTAGACTTCCCTCCAGCGGCAGACAAGGCCGACGACTGGAGGGCCACCATCTAGAGTCTCATCGCTTTCGCCAACAGCGACACTCCGCGGCAGCCGAGCACATCGCAGCCGCGGCTAGTCAGCCAGGCGCGGGCCGATGGCGACAAGACAGGTGGGGGTGCAACCACCATGCACTCTCCGCCCCGAAGGCCAAGATCGCCGACTTGCCGGATCAACATCGACAACGACTCCACCGCGTCGCCGGATCCACGAGCTCGCCGCGATCAGCGCCAAGTTCTTCAAGATCGACAGCAAGAAGACGCTCGTACTCGCATCGAGCGCCGAAGAGAAGCGCGGCGTCAGTCCGACCAGCGCGCTGGGCCCACTGTCGACATGCAAGCGCCAGGGGGACCAGGTGACTTGCCGTACGCGGTAGGTTGTCCTGCGTTCACTCGTGAGCTGCGGTAAGTCGAGTGGCCCAGCATGAAAAATTTCAAGCCAGACGTGCCAGAAAAGTACGACGGCAAGACGCATCCGTCGGAGTTCCTCAGCATCTACACCATCACGGTGCAAGCTGCTGGGGGGCGAGACGACAAGATCCTTGCCAACTACTTCCCTCTGGTACTCAAACCCAACGTCAGGTCCTGGCTCATGCACTTGCCGGACAACTCCATTTCTTCTTGGGCTGACCTGTGCCATCAGTTTGTCGGCGCCTTTACGGGCGGCCACAAACCCCATGGCCAGGAGAGTGACCTCCACCTGCTCGCCCAGAAGGAAGGAGAGCCTCTGCGCAAGTATATCCAAAGGTTCAGCCGTGTACAGCACAACATCCCAGACATCCACCCTGCCGCGGTCATCAGCGCGTTCCATCAGAACGTGCGTAACAGCAGGATGAGGGAGGAGATGGCGATGTGCAAGATCAGGGACGTCTGCGAGCTGTACACCCTAGCCGACAAGTGTGCACGTGCTGAAGATGGGAGGAAACTCCCCGGAGAGGATACAGGAGCAGGAGGATCAGACAGTGAGGATGCCGCCCCGGCAAAGAAAAATCGGCGGCGGAACAACAGGAAGAAGAAAAACAAAGAGGTGCTAGTTGTTGAGCAGTCCGGCAAGGAAGGTGGCGCCAAGAAAGCCCAAGTTGGAAGCTCCAGCAAGGAGACTGCCGCATGCACCAACTGCCAGGCTGTGGCGGCAGCCGACAAGCAGGATGGCACCGACAAGCAGTATTGCAAGATCCACCGCACCAAGGGTCACGACCTCCAGAACTGCAAGAGGGTCGAACAGCTCGTCGAGCAGCAGAAGGCTGAGTACGAGCGACGTGACAAGGAGAAGGCCCAAGAAGGTGATGGAGGATCCGGCAAGCGGCCATTCAACGGCCGGGGAGGACGCCGCGGCAAGGCCAAGCAGCGGCAAGGAGACAGACCTCCCCGCGGCCGCGACAAGGATGAAGACGACGACGACGACGAAGACATGGAAGATGGCGAGACCAGTGAGCAGGAGTTCCAGAAAGCCACATAAGTCTTGTACGTTGACGGCGGTGCTTCTCTGCATGCTTCACACCGCCAACTCAAGCAGTGGGTGCGTGAAGTCAATGCGGCAGAACCACCTGTCGAATCGCGCAGGCTTCTGAAGTGGTCTAGAACGCCTATCATCTTTGATATTGAGGACCACCCTGATCGCACAACTGCGGTCGGGTGCTTGCCGATGTTGGTTTCACCAACCATCCGCAACCTCAAGGTCACAAAGATGTTAGTTGATGGCGGGGCCGGCTTGAACCTGATCTCCTCTACTATTCTCCAGAAACTCTAGATCCCTGACAGCGAGCTCGAGGAGACCGGCACATTCCAAGGAATTAACCCGGGAAGGAGCCAGCCGAAGGGAAAGATTATGTTGCCAGTGACGTTTGGCGGCGAGCTGAACTTCAGGACTGAGAGGGTCACGTTCGACGTTGCCGATTTTCCATTGCCTTACAATGGAATACTCGGCCGTCCAGCACTTGCCAAGTTCATGGCAGCCTCTCACTATGCATACAACATGCTCAAGATGCCAGGCCCGATAAGCGTCATCTCTGTCCCTGGCGACAAGAAGGACACTCTTATCTGCGCCGACAAGATCTACCGGGAAGCAGCAGCCGCAACAGATCGCAAGACACTTGCCGCTGAAGCTCCCGGGGGGAAGAAGAAGACCGAGTCCGGCAAGAGCTCTGGGGCCCACTCCGGCAAGCGCACCTCTTCGGAGTGCTGCGCTACCGTCGAGGACGCACCATCGAGCTCCACCGGCAAGTGTAAGAAGACGATGGCAGCTCCGCCAGAAACCAAGAAGGTGTCCGCCAAGGAGGACGGCACTGGTGGTACTTTCACCATCAGTGCCACGCTTGACCCTAAATAGGAAAGCGCGCTCGTTGCTTTCCTGCGGGCGAATGTCGACATGTTTGCATGGCAACCATCTAACATCCCCGGTGTTCCCAGGAAAGTGATTGAGCACAAGCTTGTCGTCTGTCCTCACGCGCGGCCCGTCAAGCAGAAGGTCAGAAAACAAGCAGTGGAGCTCCAAGAATTCATTGCAGAAGAAATCAAGAAGTTGGAAGCAGCAGGCCTTGTCAGAGGAGTGCTCCATCCTACGTGGTTGGCCAATCCTGTAGTCGTGCGCAAGGCAAACGGGAAATGGAGGCTTTGTATCGATTTCACTGATGTGAATAAAGCTTGTCCTAAAGACCCATTTCCCTTGCCGCGCATTGACCAGATTGTTGACTCCACGGCCGGATGTGACCTGCTTTCATTTCTTGACGCATACTCAGGATACCATCAGATCTTCATGGCAGAAGAAGATGAGGAGAAGACCGCATTCATTACTCCATGTGGCACTTACTGCTTCATACGCATGCCTTTCGGATTAAAGAATGCTGGTTCAACATTTGCAAGAGTAGTCCATACAGCTTTTGAGCCACAGATACACAGAAATGTAGAAGCATACATGGATGACATAGTGGTCAAGAGCAAGGACAGGGCTACTCTGATCCAAGACTTAGAAGAGACCTTTGCAAATCTGCGCAAGATCAGCCTCAAGCTCAACCCCGAGAAGTGCGTGTTTGGAGTCCCTTCCGGCAAGCTTCTCGGGTTCTTCGTGTCTCAAAGGGGGATTCAAGCCAATCCCGACAAGATCAAGGCCATTGAGCAGATCGAAGCACCGAAGCACGTCAAGGATGTACGGAGACTTGCCGGTTGCGTGGCTGCTCTCAGCAGGTTTATCTCTAAGTCTGCTGAGCGCGCCCTGCCGTTTTTCAAAATTTTGAAAAAGGCAGGTCCAATGAAATGGACTCCGGAAGTGGAGGCTGCACTGCAAGACTTGAAGAGGTACCTGTCCTCCACTCCAATACTTGTCGCACCTAAGCCACAAGAGAAGTTGCTGCTATATCTAGCGGCAACCAATCAAGTGGTTAGTGCTGCGTTGGTAGCGGAGAGGGAGGCAGATGATGAGCCAGCAACCGCGGCAAGCGCATCCAGCGACAAGCAGGGGCCTTCCCCGACAAGCTCTGGTCCCGACAAGGATGGATCTGCGCAGGCGCAAGAGGAGATACGGAAGAAGATGGTGCAGCGCCCAGTTTACTTTGTCAGTTCCCTTCTGCAGGGGGCTAGGTCAAGGTACTCTGGTGTGCAGAAGTTGCTTTTCGGCCTTCTCATGGCCTCGAGAAAGCTGCGCCATTACTTCCAAGCACATGAGATTACAGTTATCACTCGCTTTCCGCTGAAGAGGATATTGCAGAATCCAGAAGCGACAGGCAGGATTGTCGAGTGGGCACTGGAACTGTCAAGCTTTGGCCTCAAGTTTGAAAGCACTTCAACTATCCAAAGCAGAGCATTGGCAGAATTCATAGCAGAGTGGACGCCAACACCAGATGAAGAAATTCCAGAGACGAGCATCCCCGTCAAGGAAGCAAGCAAAGAGTGGCTGATGTACTTCGATGGTGCTTTTTCGCTGCAAACAAGAAGCTCATTGTGAGGGGTGACTCGCAGCTTGTCGTCCGCCAAGTGAACAAGAATTACCAGAGTCCGTTGATGGAAGTTTACGTCGATGAAGTGAGAAAGCTTGAAGAACACTTTGACGGCCTACAGATGGAGCATGTACCAAGAGCTCAGAACGACATCGCCGACAGCCTGTCAAAGTGTGCCGCACTTAAGTTACCTGTGGAACCAGGGATCTTTGTACTCAAGCTGACTCAACCATCCGTAACGCCATCGATTGGACAGAACAAGAAGAGGAAGTTGATTTCCGGTGACTATCTTCCGGCAGAGCTTCCCCAAGCCGCCGCCAAGAAGGTTCCCAAGATCAACGCCAAGAGTGCTGAGGAGCAATCTGCTCCGGCAAGCCCTAGGGTTTGTTCCATTGTAGCAGAGGCTCCCGACAAGTTTGGCTCCGGCAAGCTTGCCGGGGAACATCAAGATCCGGCTGATACACAGGTTCTCACCGTAGAAGCGGATGTTCCTGCAGCAACAGATGTGCCTTTAGTCCTTGCTGTCGAGCCACAGGCTCCAGCATGGGCACAGCAGATTGTCCGTTTCCTCCAGACAGGAGAACTTCCCGAAGAGCAAGAAGAAGCTGAAAGAGTAGCCCGGCAGTCAAGTATGTACCTGTTTGTCGACAACACACTGTACAGAAGAAGACTCAACGGTGTGAAATTGAAGTGTATTCCCCGGGAAGATGGACAAAAGCTGTTGGCAGAGATACATGGAGGCATATGTGGTCACCACATTGGCGCAAGAGCACTTGCCGGCAAAGCATTCCGGCAAGGTTTCTTTTGGCCAGAAGCCCTCCAGGATGCGACTGCACAAGTAACCAAGTGTGAAGCGTGCTAGTTCCATTCCAAGCAGATACACCAACCAGCTCAAGCTCTCCAGACGATCCCTTTATCCTGGCCATTTTCGGTCTGGGGGCTCGACATCCTCGGCCCTTTTCCCCGCACAGCCGGGGGCTTTGAGTACTTGTACGTTGCAATCGACAAGTTCACAAAGTGGCCGGAAGTGGAACCAGTGAAAAAGGTGACCGCACAGTCAGCAGTCAAGTTCTTCAGGTCGATTGTTTGCCGCTTCGGGATCCCTAACAGGATCATCACCGACAACGGTACGCAATTCACGAGCCGCACCTTCATGCAATACGTCCAAGATCTTGGCGCCAAGGTCTGCTTCGCTTCTGTTGCTCACCCGAGAAGCAACGGTCAAGCGGAGAGGGCAAATGCTGAAGTGCTGCGTGGCCTCAAGACCAGAACTTTCGACAGGCTGCACAAGTGCGGAAGAAACTGGATCGAGGAGCTGCCAGCGGCTCTTTGGTCGATCAGGACGACGCCAAATCGAGCCACTGGACAGACACCTTTTGCTCTAGTCTATGGAGCAGAGGCAGTTCTCCCCACGGAACTCGTATACAGGTCACCTCGAGTGCTCGCTTATGATGAGCTCGAGCAAGAGCAGCTGCGACAAGATGACGCACTGCTCCTTGAGGAAGACCGTCTTCAGGCTGCTGTACGAGCTGCTCGATACCAGCAAGCTTTGCGTCGCTACCATAGCCGCAAAGTTAACGCCAGAAGTCTCGAGGAAGGCGACCTTGTTCTTCGGCGCGTTCAGTCCGCCAAGAATTTCAACAAGTTGACGCCGAAGTGGGAAGGCCCTTATCGGGTGAAACGAGTCACAAGGCCCGGCGCTGTCCGCCTTGAGACCGAAGATGGCTTTCCGGTGAGCAACTCCTGGAACATTGAACATCTTCGCAAGTTTTACCCGTAAGGTGCGGTTGCCGTGATCCGCTCCGGCAACCACCTTTTGTACAAGTCTTGCCGCTGTTGCATGTAATCCTTTGTACAAAGCCGGGCGCAGACCCCGTGCATCAGTAAAGCTCATGTGCCTCGCACACCTTGTCATTTCATGCCTTTCATTTCTTGCATGCATTATTTGACACCTTGTGCAGCGCCTACCCCCGGTAAGCAATAACGAGCCCAAAGACTCCATATCTGTATTTTCTCTCCCTTCTTTTTTTTCTCAAGGAAAGGAAGGTTCCCTCGCGCACAAGTTTGCCAGGGGGGGGGGGAGAGGAGAAGATAGTGGTATGGACCAAGCGTCGTCCAAGAGAGTTTTGCCTTGCCGGGAAGCAAACAACACAAAAAGCTAAGTTACCAAAGTTTGAGCAATCAAATTTTTAATTTTTGAGTTATCTTCCTTGAACGACCGTGCCTTGTACGGAAAACCTGTGCGCGGAGGAACCTACTCGTAGCTAGTTGCGCCCTTACTTTGTTTCGAGTCCGCTCAACGACTTAAGTGTGCTGCGACTAGTGTCGCGCCCTTACTTTGTTTTCGAGCACGCTCAACAACTTAAGTGTGCTGCAACTAGTCACAACAAGGTTTCTTGCCGGTAGCGGCACCGCCAGCAGGCTGCTGAAGTTCCGCACTCAGCGCTCGCGGCAAAGGTGCCTGCACCAGCAAGTTCCCTAAAAGCGTAGGGCAGAAACATACAAAGCGAAGAGTCAAGTAAAGGAAATAACACTGCAATTACTACCAGAAATAGAGTTATATTACAAAATGACTTGTTGCAGCTCTAATAGACTGTTTTTCATAACATGGCTAACAGCGACAAGGAAAAGAAGAAAATGGGCAAGCCTAGTCCGCGCGGTCGCCCTCAACCCTCTTGATGCCGCTCACCTTGTCCACAATGGGTGCGACAAGGGCCTTGAGCGCCTCCATATCGGCGTCCTGCGGCAGGGACCTGAGGACGTTGGTGAGGTTGAGGCCTGGATTGCGGAAGGCCACCTTCATCAGCACCTTTTGAAGGGCTCCCGCGCAAAGCTTGCGCGACTCGTCCGCCACTTGCTTTGGGATCCTTTCCCGGAGCTGCTGGAGGGCCGTCGCCACGCCTCTGAAGAACAGAGTGAGCTTGGCGCTGGGGTGGAGGTTCTCGTCGGTGGAGTACCCGAGATACTCTGCCCCCAGCTGCGCCAGCTCCTTGTCGATGTCCGCGGCAGCGTTTACAAGACCTTCCGTCCAGTGCTCGACGGTCGCCCTGAAGTTGTTTTGGGTGACGGCAGCACTCTCCAGCAATGCCTTCTCGGCCCTGCTCTCCTCCTTCAGGGCCGCCTCCCGCTCCTTGGCGCCGTCCAACGTCTCGGTCAAAGTGGCCAGCTTCAGCTCGAGGTCGGCGTTGGAGTCCTTGGCGGCGGTGAACTCCTTGCCCTTCTCGGCGAGGCGAACCTGCAGCTCCGAGTGACTGTGGGCGTCCTTCTCTCGCTCGAGCTTGAGCGCGGCAACCTCCTCGCCGCTCGCCTTGAGGTTGGCCTCCAGCTGCGCCACCCTCGTCTCCAACTTCTTCTTGGCGGTCTCGGCAGCTGCGGCAGCATCCTTCGCCTCCTGGAGGGCCCCGCCAAGCGACTGCTCGCGCGCGGCAAGCTCCTCCTCGTGGCTGTCGAGGTTGACCTTGCGTTGCGCCAGTTCGCCTTCTCGCGTGGATAGACTCTCTGCGGCAAGCCGCTGCTGCTCTTCGATTTCGGCCTTCTCGAGGAAGAAGACCGTCTGCTCTTCGGCCAGCTGCTCCCGCTGCTTTGCCAAGGACCGGAGAGCCGCCTGGTTGAGGGCCCGGAGCTCCTCCGCGCATTTCTCCATATCGACTCCCGCCTTGGCGGCCAACGCCTCGTGGGACTCCAGCTTGGCCTGCCGGGCACGGTAAAGTGACAGCAGCTTGCACAGCAGCCGCTCCTCCTCAGGCTCGCTGCTGCTGCTCGGCGCGTCGACAAGCTTCAGCCCGGCGGAGGCAAGCACCTCTCCGTCGAAGACCTCTCCCTCGACCGGCACCCTGGACATGGACGCCCAGGGGAGCTTGATGAAGACGTCGTCGCCGGCCTTTAAGTAGGCGCCTGGCTCGGGCTCGTCGGAGCTGGGGGCTGCGGCGGCGGCGGAGGGCTTGGCGGTCGGTGTAGCGCCTGGCGCTCCTGCGGCCTCAGGGCCGTCAGTGCGATCGCCAGCCCCTTCGCCGGCTGCTGCGGCGGCAGCCTTGGCGGCCTCTGCGCCGACGGGATCGTCTGCACCGACCGTCTCTTCGATAACGGCGGCGTCGTCAGCGACAACCTCCGTCTCCATCGGTTCAGCAACGGATGGATCTGACAGCCAGAAAAGGAAAATAAGTCAAGCAAATATCCAAAAAGAAGAATCGAAAGAAGAAAAGCCAAGGGAAGATTGAAGCAAAGGGATTACCTGCGCGGGCCGGCTCCTCGGCGAGGTTCCTTGCCGGGGAGCTCCCCCTCGGCGGCGTGGTTGTAACTCCCACCGGTGGAGGGCCGCTAGTGCTATCCCTCGCCGGAGAACTCGCCCTTGGCGGAGAATTCGTCCTTGGCGGAGAACTCTCCCGTGCCGGAGAGCTTCCCCTTGGCGGTGTGGTCGAAGCGTGCGGCACATCGGGGGCGGTCTCCCGGCGCTCCTGATGCTGCTGCTCTGCTCCTACACGAATCAACGAACAAGACGTTAGTAAAGAAGAAGCGCCCACGCGCGCCTAACAGCAGCAGATGAACCACACTTACGCTGGGGGCTGCGCTGGGGGCTACTCTGAAGGTCAGTTGCTGGGCCCGACAAGGTTGTCCGAGGCGCACCCCCTGTTGGCACGGCGGTCTCGTCCTCGATGATGATCACCGGGACCTTAGCTCTCTTTGCCGCCCTCTGGGCCAGAGTTCTGAAAAAAGAAACAGGTTCAGAGTGAGGCAAAAGAGATACAAGACAAGAAACAGCAAAAAATCAAAGAAATACAAGAACAACGAAGTCTTACTCTTCTTCTTCCTCGTAGGAGCTGAGCGCAGAGAAGTCGAAGTCTGGCTCACGCGTCCCGGCACGAGGAGGCGGAGGAGTAGGCTCCCTTGGCCGCTTGGCGAGAGCAGGGGCAGTGGTGTGAGACGACCCCGCTCCGGCTGCCGCCGAGGCGTGGGGAGCGGTAGGGGCAGAAGCAGTGGTCCGAGATGACCCCGCTCCAGCTGTTGCTTGTTCATGATGTCGCAGAAAAATTCGGAGAAGGGCGGGCAGAGCCCGCAGTAGAAGAACAAGGCGAAGAACGCGTATCCGGTCGGATACATCTCGCAAGCTACGGCTGGGAATACCTTGGTGCGCGGATGCGCCCGCGTCTCCCTTGACCAGAAGAGATAGTATTCCTCCCTCAGCTTCTTCGCGACAAGCTTGGGGGGAAGACAGCCTTCTTCTTCCGCAGCGCCGCGAGCCGCATCGCCTCGGCCGACTTCGTGGACTTCCCCTTCTCGCCTTTCGGAGCCATGGCGGAAGCGGTGAGGGAGGTCGACGGCGCTGGTGGTGCTGGTGGCGACGGGAGGGGCGGAATGCTGCTCTCTTTCAAGCTTTGGGAGGAAGGAGAGCGGCGGAGGTTTTTTAGGATTGAAGAAGCAGCGGGCAGATGGACGAACTGCCCCTGTTTCCCCTGCTTATAAGGGGGAGGGGGCGGACGTTTCGCATTTCTGATTAAAGAAACCCCCCACGATCTCTCCCACGATGCCGCAATCAACGCGTGCCGTTCGGGGGAAGCTCGGTGGATAAGGAGAAAGATTCGGCGTAAACCAGGTCGCGCGTGTCCATGCACTGATTTGGGCCTGGCCCAACAGCGCTCGGCACCGTGTATGGCCCAGGCCCGGGGGCTCCTGTCGGTGTACTAAAGTAGGGGTACCTTAGTATCCCGAACTTGTGCACGGGCAGTTGCAGCGTCCCGCGGCAAGGCTTGCCAGGTGACCGCCAAGGTCCTTCGTGGTTCCTTTGGAGCCATTCAAGAACAAAGTATTCAAGCCAAGAGACTCTTGCCGGGAAGGCCAACCAAGGCATCTCAAGAAACTTGCCGTGACGCACCATGCGTCCCGGCAAGGCCCGGTGAGTGACAAGCTCCCAGAAGCGACAAGATAGCAGCCGTGGCAAGGCGCTTGCCGCGGCAAGCTTCCACTCAGTACCCGCGCTCCAGCGCATCCACCCACGTGTCGCTCTGGGACCCTTCCAAGCGCACGTGGCGGAAGGCTGTGCAGCCAGGGGTACACGGTGGCAAGCGGCGATGACAAGGCTACCGTCGTGGTGGACGGTGGCGCCCCTGACGGCCACTTTTTGCACTGTTTGGGCGACGGCGACGGGCATTTAATGCCCTTGTCCCATGCCGTCAGGGTTAGGTATAAAACACTGTACCACCTACCACTCTTTTTACACTTTTACCCTCATCTACGTTGCCACCTGTCGGTGACCCCTTGAGCCTATAAAAGGAGGCCCATGCGCAATGTAGAGGGGGTTCCGATTCCGGTCAGACACTCGAACACTCTCACGCTCGGTCTTGTTAGCCGCTGAAGTATACTGTAGCTTCCAGCGCCCCCGAGCCAAGAACTCAATACAAACCAAAGCAGGAGTAGGGTTTTACGCATCCGTACGGCCCGAACCTGGGTAAACTGCTCGTGTGCTCGCCTCGATCTACTCTTCGTGCATCCTCCGCCCCCTGCCGTACTGAAAAGGGGCTCCGTCCCCATAGGTGTTCGTGGGCGATCAGTTTCCCCGACATCATCTAAAGGACCATAAAAGAGCACAAGTCATCTAAAGAACATAATGGCTTAAGCGTCTGGACATCCACCACCACCGCCAAGGTAGTCACCGCCAAGTCCGCCGAAGCCCAAGTCGTCAGTGCTAGCGACAGCGCTACCGCCAAGACTGGCCCCGCCACCGGCCCCGTGGATTGGAGTGACCGGGTTCCGTGACTCGAGAGTGATGCCAACACCAGCACTACCACCAACGGTAGATCCACCGGTTCCCTGGATGTTGAAAAGACATGTTAAGGGGATATATATGATTGTGTTGAATAAACAGTATGCTTTGGGTGAATAGTTTGGGGATGTACTAATCGGCAAGGGTCCCAAGTGTTGTGCCACAAACTCCTCAAAGGTAAGCAGCACTGGTTGTGTGGGAGGAGGTGGTGCTGCTTCCAATTGAGGGACCCGTCCGGCCGTCATCTCCTCAAGAGCGCGCTACATCCTGCGATTTTTCTGCTCCTGTAATGCAAAAAGGCTCGTGTGCCATGCCAAGGTCTCCTGGCATGTGTACTCTAAGTAGGCCTACGGTATGACATGATGGAACTCATAAAACATCTCAATGTGGAAAATAAAGTGAGCAATGAAGATAAGAGGGAAAATACTTATAGTTTGCCGCTCCTGAAAGAGGGACTGTGATTGCACACTGGTCATGGGCGTGCTCGTGCACTGGCTCAGGCTCAGGTCGGTAGCTTAGAGCTGTGTGTAGGAGATAGATGGAGTGATCACATCATCCAAAACCGGCTCCCGACCGTGCTTCTTGGGCCCCATGCCCACCACCACCCTCTCGTCGAGATCCGCACTAATGGGGTCGGGTGTGTCAGGATGTAACCTCAGATACTCCTCAGAGTAGGTCTGCTTCTTCTCCGCGGTCTTGCCATAGTACTTGGCCTCGCTAGGCTTGGGATTCCTCCGCGTATGGGTGATCTCCCACGCCTCCATGTGTGAGAGTGACCGCCTTAGTTGCTCCTCCTGCACCACCAAACAGAGGTTAGTCATGTTGGGGAACGTAGTATTTCAAAAAAATTACATACAATCACGCAAGATCTATCTAGGAGAAGCATAGCAACGAGCCGGAGAGTGTGTCCACGTACCCTCGTAGACTGAAAGTGGAAGGGTTTAGTAATGCGGTTGATGTAGTCGAACGTCTTCGCGATCCAACGGATCCAAGCACCGAACGTACGGCACCTCCGCGTTCAGCACACGTTCAGCTCGATGATGTCCCACGAACTCTTGATCCAGTTGAGCGTCGTGGGAGAGTTTCGTCAGCACGACGGCATGGTGACGGTGATGATGAAGTTACCGGTGCAGGGCTTCGCCTAAGCACTGCAACGATATGACCGAAGTGTGTAACTATGGAGGGGGGCACCGCACACGGCTTGCAAATCAACTTGTGTGTTTATGGGGTGCCCCCTCCCCAAGTATATAAAGGAGGGAGGGAGGAGGAGGCCGGCCCTAGGAGGGGCGCGCCAAGGGAGTAGGATTCCTACTCCTAGTAGGAGTAGGTTTCCTCCTTTCCTAGTCCAACTAGGACAAGGGGGAAAGGAGGGGAAGGGGAGAAGGAAGGGAGAGGGGGGCCACACCCCAACCCCTTGTCCAATTGGGACTAGGCTTGGGAGGGGCGTGCGCCACCTCCTGGCTGCTGCCTCTCTTTCCCACTAAGGCCCATTAAGGCCCATTGACTCCCCGAACGAATTCCTGTAACTCCCCGGTACTCCAAAAATACCCGAATCACTCGGAACCTTTTCGATGTCTGAATATAGCCTTCCAATATATGAATCTTTACCTCTCGACCATTTCAAGACTCCTCGTCATGTCCGTGATCTCATCCGGGACTCCGAACAAACTTAGGTCATCAAATCACATAACTCATAATAGAAATCGTCATCGAACGTTAAGCGTGCGGACCCTACGGGTTCGAGAACTATGTAGACATGACCGAGACACATCTACGGTCAAAAACCAATAGCGGAACCTGGATGCTCATATTGGCTCCTACATATTCTATGAAGATTGATACGTCCAAAACGTATCTATAGTTTCTGCTTGCTCCATGCCTCTTTTGGGTGATATTGCTATGATATTTATACACTTCCATACACTTTTGATCATATTTGGACTAACCTATTAACTCAGTGCACCCCAGTGCCAGTTTCTGTTTTCGGCTGTTTTTGTATTTCAGGTTTTCACATTACGAGAACTGCCAGGAAAAATCCAGAAAAAATATATAAAAAATCAGCGTTCCAGGAGCTACCGTGCGGCCAAAGTACAGCCGGGGGGGACCCACAGGGGCTCCAGGCGGCCTGCCCAGGCGGCCCACCCCTAGGCCGCGCCGGGGGGGTGCCTGGGCCCCCCAGGACTCCCCTGGTGACCCCCTTTGGCATATATTTAAGGCCCGTCGAGAAAACCCTGATTCCGGACTCCTTTTCTCCAGACGCCATTCCGATCTCCGCCGCCATCGCCATCAAGCATCGGGGGACCAGAATTCCTGCGCCGGCACCCTGCCGGGATGGGGAAGTGCCCCAGGATTCATCTCCATCGACATTGCTTCCTCCCTCCATGAGGCGGGAGTAGTTCCTCCTCGGGGCTGAGGTTCTTACCAGTAGCTATGTGGTCAATTCTCTCTCCCATGATGTGATCTTCGTTGTGATCATAGGCTATGTTAATCTAGGGTGATCCCATGATATTTCCCCTTCCTCTATGTATTGGATTGATGTACTCACTTGTCTTTATCTAGTATAATCCCCGAGACCAAGGTGACAGCGGTCTATTGGACATGGATTAGAAACGTATTTTCATGAGTGATTTCCTCTCTTGTGTGTTGATTGAAGATTGAGAGTCTCTTGGTGCTTGTCTTTGACTATCCTTTAGATATGTTGTGGTGATTGTGGGACTCTCTTTGGATGGCCGCGGTGACATTGGGAAATCCTTAGATTGAGAACTACAAACTTTGAGGTGTGCTTTTGTAGCCCTACATAATTCTCGTCCTCTCTTGACCACGAAGGAATGACCTCCGAGTGTGTCCCCTTTGCATGTTTTATGGGAAATATCATGTGATTTGATTATGTTAATGTTGTTGGGAGTTGCCACTAGTGAAAGTATGAACCCTAGGCCTTGTTTCCACCATTGCAATACCATTTGTGCTCACGTTTACCACTTGTTTGCTTGCTGCACTTTTTATTACAGATTTATATTACTTTGCTTTGCCACTCCTATCATCCATATTTTACCATCTCTTCGCCGAACTAGTGCACCTATACAACTCCTAGTTGTATTAGGTGTGTTGGGGACACAAGAGACTTCTTGTATCTTAGTTGCAGGGTTGCTTGAGAGAGACCATCTTCAACCTCTACTTCCCTGAGTTCGATAAACCTTAGGTCATCCACTTGAGGGAAATTTGCTGCTGTCCTACAAACCTCTGCGCTTGGAGGCCCAACATAGTTTACAAGAGTAGAAGCGTGTGTAGACATCAAGCTATTTCTGGCACCGTTGCCGGGGAGGTGAGCGCTTGAAGGTATATCTTTAGATCTTGCAATTAAATCTTTTTGTTTCTTGTTTTTTTTATTTCACTAGTTATGCTTATGGAAAACCTTGCTATTGGATTGTTGCTTGCGGGAAGACGCCCCACACCTGTGGTGGTTGCTCCTCCCCCTACTGAAATTGTGCCTTATAAAATACCAGCTGGTATTATCGATTATGTTTTGGCTAATCGTTATGCAGGAGACAGGCGTCCCGGTGAACACTTGCTATATCTGTCACAACTATGTTCATTATTTAAGCTTGCAGGTGTATCAAGGGAGTTTGTCATGAGGAAATTATTTGCCTTGTCACTGAAAGGAAAATCATTGGAATGGTATAGGCTACTAAATGACTCTCACCTGCTGGAGTGGGAAGAGATCCAGTCTCTCTTTTACTCCAAGTTTTATCCTCTTCATGAAGTCCATGAGAATAGGAATTATGTTTATAATTTTTATCCTCATGACGGAGAGAGCATAGATCAAGCATGGGGGAGACTGAAAACGTTAATGCTAAAATGTCCTAACTATGGGCTCCCCAAAGATATGATTATTACTAATTTCTATGCGAGGCTTTCTCGACAGGATAAAGATTTGCTCGACGCTTCCTCTATGGGTTCTTTCACAAACAAAAAGATTGATGCTAAATGGGAACTCCTTGAAAGAATTCAACGCAACACTGAAGATTGGGAGATCGACAAAGGTAAAGAGTCAGGTATAATTTATGAGTATGATTGCATTAAGTCCTTTGTTGAAACTACAAGTTTTAATAAGTTTAGTGCTAAGTTTGGGCTTGATTCTCAACTCCTTGTTGATTTCCTCAAATCTTTTGCTTCACATCTTAATATGCCTAAGGAGGATTGGATCAAGTATCATAAACCTTTTAAAGAGACTTGCAAAGAAAATGAAATTGTTCATGATGATTTCAACATGCATGATCCAATTCCTAAAAATGAAGTTTTATATAAGCATGTTAATTTTTGTGGAGTGGATAGACCTTGTGAAAGGCCTATGATTGAAGAAGAGAAGTATTGTAAGCAACATAAGCATGAAAGAACAATCACTTGGGTCAGAGATTTAAATGAAATTGCTAGAGAATTGTGTGACCTTTATCCTTTTACTTGTGAACTTTGCTGTATAGAGGGTCACTTTAATTTTCAATGCATGCACTTTCAAAACATAACTGTTAACCAGTTGTGTGATAACATGATCACCTCTAATCTTTATGATGAGCTTATGTTATTTTTGATGTGTGAAGAGTTATCAGAAAAGACTTCTTGGCTAGATGTTAATGCCATAGGAATAAAAAACACTTTGCAAAATTGCCATCTCTATTGTGTTGTTAATTGCCATGAAAATGATTACATAAGTAAGATTAGAAAGGAGGGAACTTTACCAAAGTATAAAAATGTCTCTTATATTTCTGCTAATAAAAAGGAGAGTTTCTCCCAAGTTTCCCCTATTGTTTCTAATGATAAACCAGGATATGTGGAGAAGCTTCGTCTCCAACCACTCCCTCCTAAGGTGAAGAAGAAGAAAAAGAAGAGGAGGAGGAAGAGGAGCAAGAAGGAAGAAGAATGGGTATCAACCTGGCCTGAGCATATTCCTCCCATCAACTTTTATCCTAACGGTTGTAAGTTTAAAGAAGAAGGTGAAGTTTATTGCCTTAATTATCATCTTGATGATACGTCCGTAGGTACTATTGAAGATGATTTTGATTATGATATGCATGTTACTTATTGTGATTGGGAAAATGATGATAATGCTACTTATGATCTTGAAAATCTTTTTGTTACCAACTCTGAAAGTGATGATATGGGAAGCTCTAAGCTTGGGGATGATAGGATTGCAAATCCTTTACCCACTAGTGATGTGACAATTGATAATTCTTTTGCTATTAAGAATAAAGACAACATGATTACAAATATAGTTGCTAGCAATGATAATGCTCTTCTCTACTATGATGATGTTATAACTCCATTCTATAGTGATTATAAAGGTACCTATGACATAAGGAGAAATTATCCTTATGAAACTTGTCATAATCATGGAGGGAATTACTCCCTTGTTGAACACCACCCTCCTAATACACAATTAATCTATAGTGTTCAAGTTGTTTATGATAGTCCTACTCCCACTATTACCAATGAGAAAGATTATGCTTATGTGGAGAGTAAGAGTACCTTTTTGCATGTGGATCATGGTAACAATGCTTTATGTGATGCTTATATTGTTGAGTTCATCCATGATGCCACTGAAATTTATAATGAGAGAGGGAGACTTGGTTCTAAATGTCTTAATAATAAGAAGTTTCCTCTCTTTATGGTGAATATTTTGAAGTTATGCTTGTTTTGCCTTCCTATGCTAGTTGCTTTGTGATTCAATGAATTATTCTATTGCAATATTCCTATGCATAGGAAGCATGTTAGGCTTAAATGTGTTTGGTATTTACTTCTTGATGCTCTCTTTTGTTCTTCAGCTCTTATTCCTACGAGAGCATCATTAAAGTCTTAAGCCTATCTTTATGGCTATAAAGAAAGAGCTCAAGGGAGACAACCCTTGTTATCCTTGCTTTCAGTTTTAGTGCTCTTGATGTTTGTTACTACTGTAGCAACATCATTGTATCTTTATTTTTCAATTTTGTGCCAAGTGTAGCCTCTGACTGCAAGAAAGTTCAAAAGTTGTGACGTGCTGTCCAGGAAACAGATTCTGTCCTTGGACAGAAAAATTCGTATAAAATCACCAGATCATCTTTTTGGTCTGCATTTTTTCGACAGCGTGCTCTATATAATTGTCTTTCGTGCATCTGTTCTGAGTTTTTTGATTAGAGTAGCAGAAGTGCCCCGAACAAATCATTTACTACCTGCTGTTCTGTTTTACACAGATTCTGTCCTGTTTTGCCTTTCCTTCATTTTGCAAATCTTGAGTTTGCTTTTTCTTTGCAAAAACCTTTTGGCAATCTTGAGAAACAGTAGACCTTCAAGAATATCTTTATTTCCAGCAAGGAACAATTATTTTATTAAGGGTACTAACCTCGCTAATCAGATTATGATGAGTTATGTATGAAGGGAGTTTTCAAGTGTGCGAGGGAAGATGATAAAAAGATTCAGGAGTGTCACACGCTCAAGCTTGGGGATGCCCCCATGCACCCCCAAGAAATATTCAAGAAGACTCAAGCGTCTAAGCTTGGGGATGCCCCCGTGCATCCCCATCTCCATCAACATTATCAGTTCGTCTTTCATTCCACTATATTTTTATCACTTCATGTGTTATGTGCTATGCTTGGAGCGTCTTGCTTTTAGTTCCTTTTTAGTTTTCTTTAGCTTTTCATAACGAGTCGGAACTCAGCTTTCTTTATGTGGGAGAGAAACACGCTCCACTTCTACCTAGAACATAACATAGAATTTTCATGTCTATCTCTGCTGTGTGTGTTCTTTGTCTTTCAATAGCTACTATCATGATTAACTCTTAGTTTTCATGCTTATCTTTTTAAAGAGCTTTTATTTAGTTGGTTGCTTGAACTCTCTTTAGTCATCATGCTTATCTTATTAAGAGAGTTTGCTTCCGTTGCATTGGTTGATATGTCTATGATAAAGATGCTACGTGCATAATGGCGCTTAGTAGTTCAGGTTTTCTTACGGTTAGTCCCAAATAGCTGGGGGGTTCCCAATGTGTTATTGGAGTACCAACATGATTTGTTTGCCTATGATGTGGTATGGTTTAGTAGTATCTTCCTTCTAGAATTTATTTTGATTGACTTGGCGTATGCTCACGCATATTTAAGACTGTGAAGAAAGTCTGTCAAGCCTTGATGATCTTTTGTTTCTGAGTAGCGATATAACTTCCATGTCTGATTCAATGTTGCTTTGTCGCTCTGCATGATTATGACCGTCATTGCTCTCTTAGTTGGTCGCTCCTAGTCTTTTGCTAACCTCCACCTGTACTAAGCGGACTGACTGCTTGTGCATCCACATTCCTTTATACCAGTTATGCCATATGAGTCCACCATACCTTCCTACATGGTATTTACCTGCCATTCCTAACGGAGACTTGCATGTACCATCTCGAAATTATTCAAAGAAAAAACATTCCTATTTTGTGCCTCTGTTGTAAGTCCATGAGGAAGTAGTAGTTAATTCATAATCTTTTTAAGTTGGACAAACTTCACCCCGGGATTGCATGTATAATGTGCAAACCCATAATACGAGAAGGAACTGGCATTGAGTGCGCCCGGCTCAAAAAGATAATATAACAAACAAACCCTCCTTCACGCTTTGTTAATGAGAAATCAGAAAACTTTGGCAGTGATAAACAAAGGAGATTAAGAGGATGTGATCGTCCTCATTCGGGAGCCGTTCCTCGAAACTTGTCCATCTCAAGAAGTGATTGAGTTGTCTGCTAGCATTCGTTGACGAAACATGCATGATCTAAAAAAATTATTACCTCTGTTTTAAAACCAAGAGCTCTGATACATGTTTTGTCTTTGTTTCCGATTACGGGTTTTCAACCTTGCCAACAAAAGCCACGGTTCGAGAGTCTCCACCTTCTTTTAAAAGCACCAACTACTGAGAGCATGATTGTCATTCTGAGTGTAATGTGCATTGTCCCAAAGTAGCATTGTCTTTTGCATGATTGTGATATCGTTTATTTTGAAATCATTGTATCTAGTCATCACTTAAACCTTGGAGGTGCCCCTCCATTTATGTTTTGCTTCACTAAAGGGGGCAAGCGAGATATCACTCTATCATATTTGCACATCATGTTCATTACAAATCTATTTGATGTTTCAGTATCATATTGTAAAACTTTCAGTTCTTTGTGATTTTCTCATGAGGCAACTTAATTACTACAGATTCATTGTCTCAGTAAGCTTTCGTCATATGACTATGAATAAGTCCTATATGGTTAATAGCATGTCACCACAGAAATTATTCTTGTTATCATTTACCTACTCGAGGACGAGCAGGAATTAAGCTTGGGGATGTTGATACGTCCAAAACGTATCTATAATTTCTGCTTGCTCCATGCCTCTTTTGGGTGATATTGCTATGATATTTATACACTTCCATACACTTTTGATCATATTTGGACTAACCTATTAACTCAGTGCACCCCAGTGCCAGTTTCTGTTTTCGGCTGTTTTTGTATTTCAGGTTTTCACATTACGAGAACTGCCAGGAAAAATCCAGAAAAAATATATAAAAAATCAGCGTTCCAGGAGCTACCGTGCGGCCAAAGTACAGCCGGGGGGGACCCACAGGGACTCCAGGCGGCCTGCCCAGGCGGCCCACCCCTAGGCCGCGCCGGGGGGGCGCCTGGGCCCCCCAGGACTCCCCTGGTGACCCCCTTTGGCATATATTTAAGGTCCGTCGAGAAAACCCTGATTCCGGACCCCTTTTCTCCAGACGCGATTCCGATCTCCGCCGCCATCGCCATCAAGCTTCGGGGGACCAGAATTCCTGCGCCGGCACCCTGCCGGGACGGGGAGGTGCCCCCGGATTCATCTCCATCGACGTTGCTTCCTCCCTCCATGAGGCGGGAGTAGTTCCTCCTCGGGGCTGAGGTTCTTACCAGTAGCTATGTGGTCAATTCTCTCTCCCATGATGTGATCTTCGTTGTGATCATAGGCTATGTTAATCTAGGGTGATCCCATGATATTTCCCCTTCCTCTATGTATTGGATTGATGTACTCACCTGTCTTTATCTAGTATAATCCCCGAGACCAAGGTGACAGCGGTCTATTGGACATGGATTAGAAAAGTATTTTCATGAGTGATTTCCTCTCTTGTGTGTTGATTGAAGATTGAGAGTCTCTTGGTGCTTGTCTTTGACTATCCTTTAGATATGTTGTGGTGATTGTGGGACTCTCTTTGGATGGCCGCGGTGACATTGGGAAATCCTTAGATTGAGAACTACGAACTTTGAGGTGTGCTTTTGTAGCCCTACATAATTCTCGTCCTCTCTTGACCACGAAGGAATGACCTCTGAGTGTGTCCCCTTTGCATGTTTTATGGGAAATATCATGTGATTCGATTATGTTAATGTTGTTGGGAGTTGCCACTAGTGAAAGTATGAACCCTAGGCCTTGTTTCCACCATTGCAATACCATTTGTGCTCACGTTTACCACTTGTTTTCTTGCTGCACTTTTTATTACAGATTTATATTACTTTGCTTTGCCACTCCTATCATCCATATTTTACCATCTCTTCGCCGAACTAGTGCACCTATACAACTCCTAGTTGTATTAGGTGTGTTGGGGACACAAGAGACTTCTTGTATCTTAGTTGCAGGGTTGCTTGAGAGAGACCATCTTCAACCTCTACTTCCCTGAGTTCGATTAACCTTAGGTCATCCACTTGAGGGAAATTTGCTGCTGTCCTACAAACCTCTGCGCTTGGAGGCCCAACATAGTCTACAAGAGTAGAAGCGTGTGTAGACATCAAAGATTTTTATCGGTCAAATCACATAACAACATACGTTATTCCCATTGTCATCAGTATGTTACTTGCCCAAGATTTTATCGTCAGTATCATCATACCTATTTCAATCTCGTTACCGGCAAGTCTCTTTACTCGTTCCGTAATACATCATCTCGTGACTAACTCATTAGTCGTTTTCTTGCAAGGCTTATTATGATGTGTATTACCGAGAGGGCCCCGAGATACCTCTCCAACATTCGGAGTGACAAATCCTATTCTTGATCTATGCCAACACCACAAACACTTTCGGAAACAACTGTAGAGCATCTTTATAATCACCCAGTTACGTTGTGACATTTGATAGTGATACGTCTCCAACGTATCTATAATTTATGAAGTATTCATGCTATTATATCATCCATCTTAGATGTTTTATATACATTTATATGCTATTTTATATGATTTTTGGGACTAACCTATTAACCTAGAGCCCAGTGCCAGTTTCTATTTTTTCCTTGTTTTTGATTTTTACATAAAAGGAATACCAAACGGAGTCCAATTGACGTGCCAATTTTTGTTGATTTTTGATGGACCAAAAGAAGCCCTTGGAGTAAAAGAGTTGGGCTAGAAGACTCCTGGGCTGTCCACGAGGGTGGGGGGCGTGCCCATCCCCCTGGGCGTGGGCCCCTATCTCATGGATGACTCGGAGACCTTCTGGATGTGAGACCGACGCAAAAATTCCTATAAATACAGAAACCTCCAGAAAATAACCTAGATCAGAAGTTCCACCACCGCAAGCCTCTGTAACCACGGGAAATCAATCTAGGCCCTCTCTGGCACCCTGCCGGAGGGGGCCATCATCACCGGAGGCCATGGAGGAGGATCTCGGAGGGGCCATCATCGCCATGAAGGCCAAGGACCAGATGGAGAATATCTCCCCATCTAGGGGAGGCCATGGAGGAGGAAGCACAAGGGGGAGAACCTCTCATTCTCTCTCTCGGCGGCGCCGGAGTTCCATCGGGAGGGGAATCATCGCCGTGGTGATCGTCTTCATCAACATCACCATCATCATCACCATCCTCATCTCTTTTATGCGGTACACTCTCCCGCACCCCGCTGTAATCCCTACTTGAACATGGTGCTTTATGCCACATATTATGATGCAATGATGTGTTGCCATCCTTTGATGTTTTGAGTAGATATCCTTTGTCTTTATGTTGATTGATGACCTAGATTGGTACGAGTTGTATGTTTTATTTTGGTGTTGTCCTATGGTGCCCTCCGTGTCGCGCAAGCGTGAGGGATTCCCGCTGTAGGGTGTTGCAATACGTTCATGATTATCTTATAGTGGGTTGTTTGAGTGACAGAAGCATAAACCCGAGTAAGGGGATTGTTGCATATGGGATAAAGGGGACTTGATGCTTTAATGCTATGGTTGGGTTTTACCTTAATGATCTTTAGTATTTGCAGATGCTTGCTAGAGCTCCAATCATAAGTGCATATGATCCAAGAAGAGAAAGTACGTTAGCTTATGCCTCTCCCTCATATGAAATTGCAATGACGACTACCAGTCTTGTTAACAATTACCTAGGACAATTCCGCACACCGATCCATCATTATTCCACACTCGCTATTTATAATATTTAGTAATATATTCTAACTTTATGATAACATCACCTACTTTTATATTTTTAGCTCTCCGATATCATGGAAAGTTATCCTCTTCGTACCCACAACGTAGTTTTATTTCTCGTTTCTAGTCGGAAGCAAACGTTCGGTGTACGTAGAGTCATATCAGTGGCAGATAGGACTTGAGAGAATATTGATCTTACCTTTAGATCCTTGTGGGTTCGACACTCCATACTTATCACTTCCACCATTGGGAATTCCTACGATGATTCCCTACACTTGGGGACCATCAAGCTCTTTTCTGGTGCCGTTGCCGGGGAGCAATAGAGTGGGGTTGATATTCTCGTGTGTGCTTGTTTGCTTTATTCACTAAGTAGATTTTGTTTTTCCTTTTTGTTTCTGTTTAGTTGTGGGTGAATGAAAATACAAAAAAACTTGCCTCTTATGCCTAAAAAGTTTTTCAAAAAGAGAAGTGTCGTGGTTCTAAGTCTGACAGTACGAGTAGGGGGTACGAATGGGGAGGCAAGGCCCTAGCTATGGTGGAGTTGTACACAAGGTGTTTACGAGTTCAGGCCCTTCTCGGAGGAAGTAACATCCCTACGTCTCGGTGCCCGGAGGCGGTCGACTGGTATGTGTATATGTGAGTTACAAAGGTGCGAACCCTTGTACCGGAGGAGGGGGGTGGCTTATATAGTGCGCTAGGACCCCATCCATGCTCCACGTTACCAAGGGTTCAATGTACATTAAGGCAGGCGTTACTGATAACGCCTACAGCAAAGAGTAATTAAGGCATTTACTACGGCGAGTAAATACCAGACCGTTATTGTCCTAAGGGATCCTTGACCTTCGGGGGTCGAGTGCCTTGGATTGGTTGAGTGGAGTTGAGTCGTCTTGTAGGTGACGTCCAGTCGAGTGGGATGTCCTCTTGGGCTGTCTCAATCGACTTTCTTTGTCATCATAAGTTTTGTCTTTTGATCTTCTAGGGTAGTAACCTTGGGTGGGGTACCTTGGTCGGGCCTGTGACCCTACCCTAGGTCTGTAACCTCGTCAGTAGCCCCCAAATGGATTGAGGCTTGAGCAAGAGAGGGAGTGCCGAGGAAAGCTCCGGTTCTTGCTCGACGTCCCCGGGGTAGTCTACTTCTGAGCTCGCGGACTAGGTTGTCCTCCTCAGTCTTGTCTTGGTCGCCTTGATCGATTCTGGAACCGTTGAGTGTGTTGGTTGCTTCTTCCGTCGACTGAACTTTGCGCTAGGCGTCGGGTGCCGTTGGCGTGCGCAGTTTCCGGCGGGGTTGGTTGCTCTTTGGTCGCCGGATTCCACGGGGTTTCAAAATTTGGAGAAGCGCGCGGGGCGGGACGTGCCGCAGCAATCAGACGGATATGCTTGAGACGCGTCGATCCTCGCGCCACCTTTTTCGCCACGTATTGCGTCTGCGCCTGTTGCGGGATTTGATAAGATCGCTCGGGGCCACCGATCAGCCACTCGACCGGGGCGCTATAAGTGTGCGCCGAGCCCGAAGCAGGAGCACTGTGCGCCCAATCCTTCTTCTTCCGCCTCCGCCTCTTTGTCGTGCCTCTGCTCCTTCTTGCCTTTCTCCACAGTGACCGCGGGCGCGCGTGCCATGGGCAAGGACAAGACCGTGGCGATGGAGCGTTCGAAGAAGGCGGCGACGGGGAAGGGGAGGCGGTCCGGTCAGAGCGGATCGTCGTCGAGGTCTCGGCTCCCTCCTGGCTGGATCCAGGGGGATTGGATCCGGTCCACCGTCGTGGCGGAGGATCTGGAGGAGCTGGAGGAGGAGGGACTGATTGCCCGCGGCTCCTGGCGGGTGCCGGAGGGCGAACTCGAGCCTCGGCCGCGGGAGGGCGAGTGCGTCCTCCTCGCGACCCACGTCGACCGAGGTTTCTCCATGCCTCCGCATCCCTTTTTTCGTGCTTTCTTGATTTTTTTTGGCGCCCAGCTGCATTACTTCACGCCCAATTCCATCGCTTTCCTTTCCGCGTTCGTTTCTATGTGTGAGAACTTCCTTGGCCGCCGGCCGCACTGGGGCTTGTTCAAGCATATCTTTACCTGCCGCTCGCAAACCGTCAAGAAGGCGAATCCGAGCGACGATAAGACGCACGTCCTCCAGGCGTGCGGCGGGCTCGGAATCCAACTTAGGAATAGGAGCGCCTTTCCCCCCATAATCTTTTCAGAGTCGATTCGGGGCTGGCAGTTGACTTGGTTCTACTATAAGGACAGTCCGACCCCGGGTCAATCGACTGGTCTTCCCCCTTTCTCTCTGGGTCGAGCTAGCCAGCCTCCTTCAATGATAGTGGGTAAGGCCAAGAGGGCCGAAGTGAACATGTTGGTGGAGTGGATCGTCCAGTTGGTCCGCGAGGGTGTAACAGGGATGGATCTGTTTGAGGTGTACCTCATGCGGAGGATCCAGCCGCTCCAGCCTCGGGACCACCTGATGTGGTTGTACTCCGGCACCGACGACTCGTCACGAGTCCACCCGGCGGCGGCCAACGTGAAGTACGTGGCGCAGTGCATGAAGTGCATCACGGGGAACAAAGACAACCCCAGGGGATCTGGGAGGGTCCTCCCATTCGACGCTGACCATCTGCCTGATAAGGTTCGTCTTCGGCTCCCGAGTGATGTTTTTGTCGTTGGCTTGTAATTTGTCTTGACGGATCCGACTGATATTTGGTCAATCTTCCCTTTTTGCAGATCTATAATGAGATGTACTCGCTGCCCAACGGAGATTTGGTCCAGGAGGGCGAGGAGGGCGTGGGCGACGCCACCGAGTGGAAGTCGGAGGAGGAGACCGAGGAGAAGAGTGAGGACTACAGCAGCGGGGAGGAAGTCGAGTCACCTCCCTGTGATGAGAAGCGGTCCAAGGGGAAGCACGACCCAGGGGCTACGCGCCCTCGGACAGGTCCCTCAGGCTCCCAAACGCCCAAGCGCGCTCGTATGGCCACTCCTGACCCCTCTCAGAAGGCGCCCAAGCACCCCAAGGTTACCACCACCAAGCCCCGGAAGGCCCTACCCAGGATTAAGGTGGATGTTCCCATCGCCTCCACGTAAGTATCATTCGGTTTTGTTTCCTTCTGTCTTTTGGAGGTCGACCGTGTCTTCCGTCGACTCATCTTCGAGGGGTTTCTTCAGCACTGCTGCTTCCACGACCTCAATGGACATTGACAAGGGCCGGGACGATGAGGAGACCGCAGATGCCGCGACATCCTGCGCAGGTGCGGGTTATAGATCGTGTCTTGTTTTCTCGTCGGTTAGGGGTGACGGTCGACTGAACTTTGCAATTGTTTGTCTTGAAGCGCCGCGCCACGTCATAGAGCTCCCAGATGACGATGATGATGTTGACGTGGGGCGCTTGGGAGGAGATCGACGACGCACGGGGAAGAAGGGCCGGAAGGCGCCTTCTGGCTCGGAGGCCCAGCGACAAGAAGACGCGGTCAGAGCCACGATCTCCTTTGCTGACCCCGTGTCGACCGTGTTGGGGAACGTAGTATTTTAAAATTTTCCTACGATCACGCAAGATCTATCTACCAGATGCATAGCAACGAGAGGGAAGAGTGTGTCTACGTACCCTCGTAGACCGGAAGCGGAAGCGTCAAGTGACGCGGTTGATGTAGTCGAACTTCTTCGCGTTTCAACCGATCAAGCACCGAACGTACGACACCTCCGCGTTCAGCACATGTTCAGCTTGATGACGTCCTGCGAGCTCTTGATCCAGTTGAGCTTCACGGGAGAGTTTCGTCAGCACGACGGCGTGGTGACGGATATGATGTATTCACCGGCGCAGGGCTTCGCCTAAGCACCGCGACGGTATGACCGAGGTGTGTTTCTGTGGAGGGGGGCACCGCACACGGCTGGAACAATTCAACTTGTGTGTCTTTGGGTGCCCCCCTGTCCCCGTATATAAAGGAGCAAGGGGGAGGCCGGCCGGCCCTTCCTATGCTGCGGCTAGGGTGCAATCCTACTAGGAATAGGATTGCAATCCTATTCCTAGTAGGAACTACCAAAGAAGGAAGAGAGGGAAAGGAAAAGAAGGAGAGGTGGCGCCCCCCAATCCTAGTCCAACTAGGAACCCTAGGTGGGGCGCCGGCCAGCCCCTATGGGCTGCCTCTCTCTTTTCCATAAGGCCCACTATGGACCATCCCCCCTCGTAGGGGGTTCTGGTAACCCCCTCCGGCAATCCCGTTAAATCCGAAACTTTTCCGGAACACTTCCGGTGTCTGAATATAGTCGTCCAATATATCAATCTTTATGTCTCGGACATTCCGAGACTCCTCGTCATGTCCGTGATCTCATCCGGGACTCCGAACTACCTTCGGTACATCAAAACTCATAAACTCATAATACCGATCGTCATCAAACGTTAAGCGTGCGGACCCTACGGGTTCGAGAACTATGTAGACATGACCGAGACTCATCTCCGGTCAATAACCAATAGCGGAACCTGGATGTTCATATTGGCTCCTACATATTCTACGAAGATCTTTTATCGGTCAAAACCGCATAACAACATACGTTGTTCCTTTTGTCATCGGTATGTTACTTGCCCGAGATTCGATCGTCGGTATCTCTATACTTAGTTCAATCTCGTTACCGGCAAGTCTCTTTACTTGTTCCGTAACACATCATCTCGTGACTAACTCATTAGTGTTTTGCTTGCAAGGCTTATTGTGATGTGTGTTACCGAGAGGGCCCAGAGATACCTCTCCGACACTCGGAGTGACAAATCCTAATCTTGATCTATGCCAACACCACGAATACTTTCGGAGACACCTGTAGAGCATCTTTATGATCACCCAGTTACGTTGTGACGTTTGATAGCACACAAGGTGTTCCTACGGTATTTGGGAGTTGCGTAATCTCATAGTCATAGGAACATGTATAAGTCATGAAGAAAGCAATATCAGTAAAACTAAACGATCATAGTGCTATGCTAACGGATGGGTCTTGTCCATCACATCATTCTCCTAATGATGTGATCTCGTTGATCAAATGACAACTCATGTCTATGGCTAGGAAACATAACCATCTTTGATCAATGAGCTAGTCTAGTAGAGGCATACTAGGGACATACTGTTTTGTCTATGTATCCACACATGTACTAAGTTTCCGATTAATACAATTCTAGCATGAATAAAAGACATTTATCATGATATAAGGAAATACAAATAACATCTTTATTATTGCCTCTAGGGCATATTTCCTTCAGTCTCCCACTTGAACTAGAGTCAATAATCTAGATTACAAAGTGATGATCCTCACACCCATGGAGTCCTGGTGCTGATCATGTTTTGCCCGTGGAAGAGGTTTAGTCAATGGGTCTGCAACATTCAGATCCGTATGTATTTTGCAAATCTCTATGTCTCCCTCCTTGACTAGATCGCGGATGGAATTGAAGCATCTTTTGATGTGCTTTGTTCTCTTGTGAAACCTGGATTCCTTCGCCAAGGCTATTGCTCCAGTGTTGTCACAAAAGATTTTCATTGGACCCGATGCACTAGGTATTACACCTAGATCGGATATGAACTCCTTCATCCAGACTCCTTCATTTGCTGCTTCCGAAGCAGCTATGTATTTCGCTTCACACGTAGATCCCGCCACGACGCTCTGCTTGGAACTGCACCAACTGACAGCTCCACCGTTCAATAAAAATACATATCCGGTTTGTGACTTAGAGTCATCCGGATCAGTGTCAAAACTAGAATCGACGTAACCGTTTACGACGAGTTCTTTGTCACCTCCATACACGAGAAACATATCCTTTGTTCTTTTCAGATATTTCAGGATGTTCTTGACCGCTGTCCAGTGATCCACTCCTGGATTACTTTGGTACCTCCCTGCTAGACTTATAGCAAGGCACACATCAGGTCTGGTACACAGCATTGCATACATGATAGATCCTATGGCTGAGGCATAGGGAATGACTTTCATTTTCTCTCTATCTTCTGCAGTGGTCGGGCATTGAGTCTTACTCAACTTCATACCTTGTAATACAGGCAAGAACCCTTTCTTTGACTGATCCATTTTGAACTTCTTCAAAATCTTATCAAGGTATGTGCTTTGTGAAAGTCCAATTAAGCGTCTTGATCTATCTCTATAGATCTTGATGCCAAATATATAAGCAGCTTCACCGAGGTCTTTCATTGAAAAACTCTTATTCAAGTATCCTTTTATGCTATCCAAAAATTCTATATCATTTCCAATCAACAATATGTCATCCACATATAATATTAGAAATGCTACAGAGCTCCCACTCACTTTCTTGTAAATACAGGCTTCTCCAAAAGTCTGTATAAAACCATATGCTTTGATCACCTCATCAAAGCGTATATTCCAACTCCGAGATGCTTGCACCAGTCCATAGATGGATCGCTGGAGCTTGCATACTTTGTTAGCACCTTTTGGATCGACAAAACCTTCTGGTTGTATCATATACAACTCTTCTTTGAGATATCCATTCAGGAATGCAGTTTTGACATCCATTTGCCAGATTTCATAATCATAAAATGCGGCAATTGCTAACATGATTCGGACAGACTTAAGCATCGCTACAGGTGAGAAAGTCTCATCGTAGTCAACTCCTTGAACTTGTCGAAACCCTTTCGCAACAAGTCGAGCTTTGTAAACAGTAACATTACCGTCTGCGTCGGTCTTCCTCTTGAAGATCCATTTATTTTTGATGGCTTGCCGATCATCGGGCAAGCCAACCAAAGTCCACACTTTGTTCTCATACATGGATCCCATCTCAGATTTCATGGCTTCAAGCCATTTTGCGGAATCTGGGCTCATTATCGCTTCCTCATAGTTCGTAGGTTCATCATGGTCTAGTAACATGATTTCCAGAACTGGGTTGCCGTACCACTCTGGTGCGGAACGTATTCTGGTTAATCTACGACGTTCAGCAGAAACTTGATCCGAAGTTTCATGATCATCATCATTAACTTCCTCACTGATTGGTGTAGGAATCACTGGAACAATTTTCTGTGATGTACTACTTTCCAATCCGGGAGAAGGTACAATTACCTCATCAAGTTCTACTTTCCTCCCACTCACTTCTTTCGAAAGATCATGAGACTCCGGTCCATATTACCATCATTGATCACATCCACTATTTACTTTTCGCTATTTACTTACTATTGCAAAACACTATCTATCACTACTATCATTGCTTTTAATCCTTTGTGAACTACAAGGCCGGAGAGATTGACAACCTCTCTGTACTCGTTGGGAGCAAAGTTATTTGTATCTGTGTGCAGGTCCACGTTGATTGCTACTAATCTGGCGCCGTAGCAGTTGACACCTACTTGTTGAACCTAGGAGTCTCTGGGGATTCGATCCTTGGCATCTTTGCTAAGGGAAAACACTTCTAATTACTGCATCTTACACCTTCCACTTGGGGTAACCAACGAGGGGTTCGAGGCCCATCAGAGATCATGGTTGTTTACGGTCCGGCTGACCACTCTCTGTCCTCGCTTTTCCTCGATGAATTAGTTGCGAAGGTGGATTCTTGCGATATTCCTCTGCTCATTGGGGGCGACTTTAATCTCCTGCGCCCCCCCCCTCTGACAAAAATAATTCTAACTTTTCGTGGTCCTTGGTGGATTCTTTTAATGATTTTATTGTTGAATGTGCTCTCCGTGAGTTGCTTAGGACGGGATCTCGTTTTACTTGGTCTAATCATCAAGCAAACCCTACCCGTTCTGTGCTTGATCGTCCTTTCATCTCCTACTCTTGGGATGTTCTGTTTCCCCGAGCATCTCTTTCTATGCTCAATCATGTTGGCTCAGACCACTCCCCTCTCATCCTTGACCTGGGTTATGATTATCAGGTCTCCACCTCTATATTCCAGTTTAACGCTGATACGTCCCCAACGTATCTACTTTTCCAAACCCTTTTGCCCGTGTTTTGGACTCTAACTTGCATGATTTGAATGGAACTAACCCGAACAGCCATGGTGTTGTTTTTGTGCAAAAATAAAAAGTTCTCGGAATCGCCTGAAAATCAACGGAGAATTATTTCGGAAAATATAAAAAATACCTGCAAGAAGATCCACACCAGGGGGCCCAGGGCCTGTCCACGAGGGTGGGGGGCGCGCCCCCCTGCCTCGTGGGCCCTCGGTGCTCCACCGACGTACCCCCAGATCCTATATCTTCCGTTTCGGGGAGAAAAAAATCAGGGAGAAGTAATTATCGTGGTTCACGAGACGGAGCCGCTGCCAAGCCCTAATCTCTCTCGGGAGGGCTGATCTGGAGTCCGTTCGGGGCTCCGGAGAGTCGAGATCGTCGCCATCGTCATCATCAACCTTCATCACCAATTCCATTATGCTCACCGCCGTGTGTGAGTAATTCCATCGTAGGCTTGCTGGACGGTGATGGGTTGGATGAGATCTATCATGTGATCGAGTTAGTTTTGTCAGGGTTTGATCCCTAGTATCCACTATGTTCTAAGATTGATGTTGCTATGACTTTGCTATGCTTAATGCTTGTCACTAGGGCCCGAGTGCCATGATTTCAGATCTGAAACTATTATGTTTTCATGAATATATGTGTGTTCTTGATCTTATCTTGCAAGTCTATAGTCACCTACTATTTGTTATGATCCGGCAACCCCGAAGTGACAATAATCGGGACCACTCCCGGTGATGACCATAGTTTGAGGAGTTCATGTATTCACTATGTGTTAATGCTTTGGTCCGGTACTCCATTAAAAGGAGGCCTTAATATCCCTTAGTTTCCAATAGGACCCCGCTGCCACGGGAGGGTAGGACAAAAGATGTCATGCAAGTTCTTTTCCATAAGCACGTATGACTATATTCGGAATACATGCCTACATTGCATTGATGAACTCGAGCTAGTTCTGTGTCACCCTAGGTTATAACATCTACATGATGAATTGCATCCGATGTAATTTCCCATCACCGATCCAATGCCTATGAGCTTTACCTATATTGATAGTCGCTTATTTACTTTCCCGTTGCTATTATCACAAAAACTACAAAAACACTATCGTTACTTTTATTACTGCTACCGCCACTATCATATTACTTTGCTACTAAACTACCTTGCTGCAGATACTAAGTTTCCATGTGTGGTTGAATTGACAACTCAACTGCTAATACTTAAGAGTATTCTTTGGCTCCCGTTGTGTCGAATCAACAAATTTGGGTTTAATACTTTACCCTCGAAAACTGTTGCGATCCCCTACACTTGTGGGTTATCAAGACTATTTTCTGGCGCTGTTGCCGGGGGGCATAGCTCTATTCTTTAAGTCACTTGGGATTTATATCTGTTTATCACTATGAAGAATTTGAAGGACTCAAAAACCAAGATCTTACCCTCAACTACGAGGGGAGGTAAGGAACTGCCATCTAGCTCTGCACTTGATTCTCCTTCTGTTATGAGTAAACTTGCGACACCTACTCCTGCTATTGAATCTGATATTTTGTATGTTCTTGATGATGCTACTTCTGCTATGTATGATGAAACTACCTCTATGCCTGATACTGTGCCACTAGGTGAATTTCTAGATTAACAAATTGCTAAGGTTAGGGAGAGTGCAAATGTTGATGATATTTATGAAAGTGGTGATGAAACTACTCCCAATAGATATGAATTGCCTGTTGTGCCTGAGGGCTATGTTATGGATGAAGAAACTGCTAGAGACTTTCTTTCTTGCAATGATAGATATGATCTTAAAAAATTATTAGCTAAGCTGAAAGAAAAGTCCTTGAATGATAGAATGAAACATGACCCTGCTTTTGCAACTTCGCCTATTTGTGTCACTGATAAGGATTACGAATTCTCTGTTGATCCTGAGTTAATCACTTTGGTTGAATCTGATCCTTTCCATGGCTACGAGTCTGAGACTGTTGTGGCACATCTTACTAAGTTGAATGATATAGCCACCCTGTTTACCAAGGATGAAAAGATTCGCTACTACTATATCCTTAAGCTATTTCCGTTCTCGTTAAAGGGTGATGCTAAGACTTGGTTTAATTCTCTTGATCCTGGTTGTGTGCGTAGTCCCCAGGATATGATGTATTACTTTTCTGCTAAATATTTTCCAGCTCATAAGAAACAAGCTGCCTTACGAGAAATATATAACTTTGCTCAAACTGAAGAAGAGAGTCTCCCACAAGCTTGGGGGAGGCTTCTCCAGTTACTTAGGCCCCATTCGGATCTCCTCCCGCTTCCAGCTTCCCGAGAAGCCGGCGAGAAGCCCGTCGAACGGTTCAGCTCCTGGAAGCTGGATTCTGGAGAACAAGCAGCCTCTAGTGCAATTTGCGGGAGCAGCTCGGGTCCAACTTCAGAAAAACGAGAAGCAGGAGTTGCAGGAAATTACACCTGATTGCCCTCCCGAAGTGACGCTCGAACCATTTTCTCTCCCGAGCGAGCTCTCTGACAGACGCTCGAATCGTTTTCTCCGCTGAGGAGCTGCTCGTCCAGCCGAACGCTCGCCAGCTCCCGCGAAGCTCCCGCGAGAAGCCAGCTCGCCCAGCTCCGGCGAGAAGCTGGCCACCTCGGGAAGCAGGATCACTTCCGAACGGGGCCTTAATGCTTTGCCTGATCATCCTCTTGAGATGCATGATATACTTGATGTCTTTTATAATGGACTAACCGATGCTTCCAGAGACCACCTGGATAGTTGTGCTGGTTAAGAACAGTTGAACAAGCTGAATTACTATTGAATAATATGCTAGCCAATGAAAATAATTGGACGCTTCCTGAACCAGCCCCTAAGCCAACTCCGAAGAAAAGAGGTGTTCTATTTCTCAGTCCTGAAGATATGCAAGAGGAAAAGAAATCTATGAAAGAAAAAGGTATTAAAGCTGAAGATGTTAAGAATTTACCGCCTATTGAAGAAATACATGGTCTTGATAACCCGACATAGGTAGTAAAGGTAAATTATCTTTATAGATTTGATGAAGGTGATATTCCTCGTTATAAGTCTGCTAGCCAATGCTTAGATGAGTTTGACAATTTTATTGTGAAACAAGAAAACTTCAATGCTTATGTTGGTAGACAATTACAACACAATGCTTATATGATTGAACGCTTGAGTGATTATCTATCTAGTGCTAAAGATGAACTGAAACACATTAGTATACATGCTTCTACGGTCACCACTCAAGTAGAACAAGTACTTAAGGCTCAGAATGATTTGCTCAATGATTTAAATAGTAAGAATAATGACTATGCTGTTAGAGTTGCTACTAGAGGTGGTAAAATGACTCAGGAACCTCTGTATCCTGAAGGCCACCCTAAGAGAATTGAGCAAGATTCTTAGAGAGCTAATTTAGATGCACCTAGTTTTTCTAAGAAGAAGAAAAAGAAAAATGATAGGACTTTGCATGCTTCTAGTGAACCTGTAGCTGACATACCTGAGAATCCCAATGATATATCTGTTTCTGATGCTGAGACACAATCTGGCAATGAACACGAACCTAGTGATAATATTAATAATGATGTTCATGACGATGCTCGACCTAGCAATGATAATGATGTAGAGATTGAACCTGTTGTTTATCTTGATAACCCACAATCAAAGAAACAACGTTATGATAAGAGAGACTTTGTTGCTAGGAAGCACGGTAGGGAAAGAGAACCATGGGTTCAGAAACCCATGCCTTTTCATCCGAAACCATCCAAGAAAAAGGATGATGAGGATTTTGAGCGCTTCGCTGAAATGATTAGACCTATCTTTTTGCGTATGCGTTTGACTGATGTGCTTAAAACAAATCCTTATGCCAAGTATATGAAAGATATTATTACCAACAAAAGAAAGATACCTGAAGTAGAAATTTCCACCATGCTTGCCAATTACACTTTTAAGGGTGGAATGCCGAAGAAATTAGGAGATACAGGAGTACCTACTATACCTTGCTCTATTAAGAAAAACTATGTTAAAACTGCTTTGTGTGATCTTGGAGCTGGTGTTAGTGTTATGCCTCCCTCTTTATATCGTAGACTTGACTTGAGTAAGTTGACACCTACTAAAATATATTTGCAAATGGCTGATAAATCAACTGCTATACCTGTCGGTATTTATGAGGATGTGCCTGTTGTAGTTGCAAATGTTACTATTCTAACGGACTTTATCATACTTGATATTCCCGAGGATGATAGTATGTCTATTATTCTTGGAAGACCCTTTTTGAATATTGCAGGGGCTGTTATTGATTGCAACAAAGGCAATGTCACTTTTCATGTCAATGGTAATGAGCATACGGTACACTTTCCGAGGAAACAACCTCAAGTCCACAGTATCAATTATATTGGAAAAACTTCGAATATTACTATTGGAGATTTTGAGTTTCCTATCCCTACTATCAAGAAGACATATGACATCCTTATTGTTGGGGACATACATATCCCCATTGAGGTAACCTAGTGTTATTCAAAAATTCTCCGGTTTCATGTTACTCGGAAAGAGTTTATTAACAAGACCTGATCAACCTTGTTAATGGATTCCTTTTGATTGGCATGGGATAGGGGAATCTAGATAGCACAACCTTTTGTACCCTCCTTCTACTTTCTGTTAATTAGGATAAATAAAAGAAAATTAGCATTTTCTGTCTGTTTCCAGACTTATTCGTGCAATAAAAAATATCCCAAAAATAAAAGTTCTCCAAATGCCATGAAAGTGAAATATGTTTTTTTTCTAGAATATTTAAGAAAATATGGCACTGTACACACATCGAGGGGAGCCAGCACGTGGCCACGAGGGTCCAGGGCGCGCCCCCCTTCCCAGGGCACGCCCCCTGCCTCGTGGGCCCCACATGGCCCCCCCTCCACCTATCCTTTTCGATCTCCTTGCTCAAAGCACCATTCACCAAACTGTTTGGGGAGATTGTTCCTTGGTATGTGACTCCTCCATTGGTCCAATTAGTTTTTGTTCTAGTGCTTTTTCTGTTGAATTTTTTTGTTGCTGTGGTGACCTTGTTCTTGAGCTTGCATGTCAAATTTTCTTGGTCCCAAGTAGTTCTAATGCATGATATAGTCTCTAGGCACTTATAGGAGTTGTTGCTATCAATCTTGTTGAGTTTGGTTAACTTTTATTGTGAGTTACTAAAAATTTCAGAAATTTTCAGAAAAGGAAAATGTTAAAGAGGTTGTTGAGGGGCTCCTCCAGCAAGAGCTTAGAGGAGAAGAAGAAAGAAGAAAATAAGAAGACCAAATATAATCTTCGTCGCATGGCGGAAGTTCAACCGTGCGAATGGCCCTGTAATGATTTCATGATGTCCGCTGGAATTTACGAAGACTTTTATTGGTTGGCAAATAATGCAGGCCTCACCGACTTCCTCCACGACCAGAAAGAACGATATCTCTTACTCACCAATATTTTCATGCAAAGCTTTCATTTTCATTCTAGGAAAACACCCCCTACGGTGGAGTTTCGTTTATATGATGTGATTAAGGAGATATCACTCTTAGACATTTGTGAAATATGCAAAGTACCCTTTGGAGGTAGACTTGATGAACCACGTCGTGAAGACGTAGAAGGGTTCATTGTCATTATAGCCGTAGGGGAAACGATACAAGTTTCAGGGGTAAGAATCACTAGTATACACTTCCCTGTTCTGCGCTACTTTGCCTTATTTGCTAGTAGATGTTTAATTGGTCGCGGGAATAGTGGGAATCTCAATGCCCCTGATATTACCATTTTACGCTATGCCTTGTTTCAAGACACAACTTTTAGCTTGGGCGCCATTGTTGCCAAACGATTGAGTATGAACCGCTCAAAGGGGCCCGTCTTTGGAGGCATCTTTCCTTCTCGCCTTGCTAAATATTTTAATATACCTATTAGGCATCATGAGAAGGAAGAAAAATTGCTTGCCCCTGTTTATCTGGACTACAAGAGTATGGTAGCCCATGATTTTATTGTTAACGATAAGAATATGCAGCTAAATTATAAATTAAGGTTTGATGAAATATACTATGAAATTGTTACCTTGCCTGCACCATCTTTGTTTGATTTGTCTACAGGCGTATTTCTCATCACGTCAGATGCCTTCTACAAATACCAAGGCTGGGCACAAGCCTCAGAGCCTAAGCCAGAACCACCACTTGATCCTTCTCGTCAATCTGTTTATGGGTAGGAGCTGGATGAGCTCGCCAACCAGTGGCACCCAGAGGATGCATCTCAGTACACTGGAGGGAGTGGCTTTGATCCATGGCCATAGACCAACTTAGGCCAAAAGCCTAAGCTTGAGGGAGTACGCGTTTCTCACCGACTTTATATTCATGTTCACACTTATTCTAGTTGTCAGTGCTCACACTCTTTCACTGTACCATCCATGCTTAGTTTTTATATCTTTTTCTTAGTCTTTTTCTTGTGTGCTAGAAAACCCCAAAAAAACTATAAAAATATATTAGTTTTAGCTCCTAGCTAGTTTACTTTCTTTGCTTGTAGTAGTAGTTAAGAATGAAAACCCAAAAAGATTTCCTGTTCTTCTTTTGCTTGTGGGGAGCTTTCCCGTGTAAATAGTTTCTTTTCTTTTCTTTAGGCGTTAAGAGTAGAAGACCATGATTAAAATGCTTAGTGGCTCTCATATTGCTTTGTTGTTGATTTAACCTTGAGCCTTATTACCTTGTCTTCTCTCTTGTATTAAATGTCTGCAGATTCCAGCTTAGTCCAATGCACGCACACTATTATTATTATCCACACTGTTCGGTCGTGCGAGTGAAAGGCAGTAAGGATGATATATGATGAACTAATTGAGATGAGAAAAGCTGGTATGAACTCGACCTCTCTTGTTTTTGTAAATATGATGGCTCATCATTCCTGATTCAGCTTGTTATGAATGAAACATGTTTGCAATGACAATTAGAGATCATAGCTGCTTATGCCATGCTTAATCTGCTAAGAGTTTATAATGGTCTATCTTGCGTGCCAACATGATATTAGAATGGTTGTGATGTGGTATGATAGGTGCTATCCTCCTTGGAACGAATTAAGTGAACTGACTTGGCACATGTTCACGCAGGTAGTTGAAACAAATCAACATAGCCTCCACGATATTTATATTCATGGTGATTTATATCCTACTCATGCTTGCATTCATTGTTGATTAATTTTAATGCATGTTCATGACCATTGTTGCTCTCTAGATGGTCGCTTCCCAGTCTCTTTCTAGCCTTCACCTGTACTAAGAGGGAATACTGCTTGTGCATCCACTTCCTAATACCCCAAAGTTATTCCATATGAGTCCACCATACCTTCTTATATGCGGTATTTACCTGCCGTTCCAAGTAAATTTGTATGTGCCAAACTCTAAACCTTCAAATGAAATTATGTTTTGTATGCTCGAACAGCTCATGTCTCAACTAGGGCTGTCTATATCTTCCATGCTAGGTGGGTTATTCTCACGATGAGTGGACTACGCTCATCATTCATGAGAAAATGACTGGTAACCGGGATGCCCAGTCCATGCTCAAAATCATAATAATTAAACAAAACTCCCCCAGGGCTGTTGCTGGTTTGGACGGTACCCGTTGTTTCGGGCTAGCCGTGGAGTGTGCTTGTTGGTGGTTGGGGGAGTATAAACTTTACCGTTCTGTTTGGGAACCGCCTATAATGTGCGTAGAATGGGAGATATCGAGATTCTTGGTTGCTATGTTGACAATGAAAGTATACCGCTCAAAATGTTATTCATCTCTATTTAAAAATCGAGCTTTGGCACCTCTACAAATCCCTGCTTCCCTCTGCGAAGGGCCTATCTATTTACTTTTATGCAGAGTCATCATCCTCTTATCAAAGAGCACCAGTAGGAGAGCACCTCTCTCGTTGCATGTATTACTATTTATTTGCATTGAGTATGATCATGACTGGATCTCTTTTACCATGAATTACAATGTCTAGTCAGTCCTTGATCTTTAAAGGTGCTCTGCATTTATGTTTTGCGGTCTCGGAATGGGCTAGCGAGATACCATCCTGTTATATCATATCATGATTGTTTTGAGAAAGTGTTGTCATCCGAGGTTTATTATTATTGCTCGCTAGTTGATTATGCCATTGATGTGAGTAGTCTTGAGACCTGAAAGTTATTGTGAATGTGGTTAGTTCATGATCTTGTTGAAAACCTGAATGCTAGCTTACATATTTACAACAATAAGAGCAAACAAAGTTTGTCAAAGTTTTTCTTTATCACTTTCAGTTTATCAATTGAATTGCTTGAGTACAAGCAAAGGTTTAAGCTTGGGGGAGTTGTTACTTCTCCAATGTATCTACTTTCCCAAACCCTTTTGCCCTTGTTTTGGACTCTAACTTGCATGATTTGAATGGAACTAACCCGGACTGATGTTGTTTTCAGCAGAACTACCCACTACTAGGAAAAAGGCTATAGATGGAATGGATACTAATGGCGCACCAGACATGTGGTGCGCCACTACTATATAGTAGTGGCGCACCATGTTCTGGTGCGCCATTAGTGTGGTATACACTGATGGCGCACCAGGCACATCGTGCGCCACTAGTAACAATTTTTTTCCAAACATACTAATGGCGCATCCAGGCACAGTGCGCCATTACTAGTTCTAACTAGTAATGGCGCAACAGCCACAGAGTGCGCCACTACTATTTTTTTATATTCTTTTTTTTATTCTTTTTTATTCTTTTTTTGCAAAACTACTAATGGCGCACCGTGCCGTAGTGCGCCATTACTAGTTGAAACTACTAATGCGGAGAACTATACCCGACCCGAATATTGATAGAAATTCCAAGAATAGATATTTTAAATATTGATAAGGTATTATCAATCATATGGGCAGGGAAGACCCCCTGGCAAAAAAAATGAATATTTAAGCAGCCTTGGCATTTGTGTACGCATACACTGCAGAAGTTGAATATTTAAGCAGCCTTGGCATGTATGTACGCATACACTGCACAAGGATTCTTGAAGGCAGAAAAAGCTCTGAAGGCTAATCATATGAAGATTTGTATGGCCGAAGAGCAAAGACTGGTACACAGAGGCCAGCCAATTATTCACGGAGAGACAACGCCCACGTGAACAAAGCAAAAGACTTGACAAATTCTTGAAGATTGACGTTTGTCGGGGCGCTATCTCTCGCTCTTATCCACCGCCTAGAATGACACGCATGTACCCTAGTAGGACACGCGTGCATGCTACCGTGTGTAAAATAAGTGAAGGAAGGCTCCCGAAGGCCTCCATAGCAGCCATCCCTCGCGGCTATAAAAGGAGACGCTGGGCTCAAGAGCACAACACCAGAAGGAGAAGAACCACCATCCACTGAGAGAGCAAAGAGCTGCAACCCAGCAAGCAAGCTCGTTGCTCAGTAGTAGTAGTAGTAGTAATTCGTATTCTGCAATAAGAGCCACAATATCCACAGCATTGTAGGCTAAAGAAGGTAGTTAGAAGGTAATTTCCTTTAGCTTGTGTAATCCCTTCGGGGCCTCCCGAAAGGGAAAGCCATATGTAAATTATGTTGTGGAAATGATGTAGTTTCTTGGTTTCACTTGGTATTTTTATTTATGAATTTATGGGACGAGTTCTTATGCTAAGGATCCTATAGGAGAAACATCTGCGTGTGTAGTTCTCTGTGTAGCCCAGAGTGGCGTTTGAATGAGAACCTTGTGGCCGTAGAGAAGTGTTCCCTTCGGGTGGAACTGCCTGGGAAGACGATAGGAATTTACCCCGTAAATTTGCAATTAAAACTACTAAGTGAACGTAATTAGCTACATCTGATACAACATAATGAAAAATATGGTGAGTACGGAGTAGGATTTTACACCTCTGCGCACACCGTCGGACGAATTATTGGCCTCGCCAGCCCCTAAATAGATCCTGCATTAAGATATCTAATTAGTGTACACAGAACGAGCATATAATACCAAAGAATTAAATATTGTTGTGAATAGTGTAATACTATTCCAAATAGTGTATTGAATAGTAAAGCACTTTTCTAAATAGTACCCTACCTAGTGAATACTATTCAAGATAAAAAGCATACCTGTCTACCACTTTCACCTAATCCCTAATTAACCTAATCGCATAATTAACCTAATTAATATCTAATAATTTTTTTAATATTCCCTATATTGTTGGTATCAGGTCCAGCGTTTAATCATTGAAAAATTAAAATATTTAAACTTGGAAGTTAGCGCAGGTAAAGTAATAAATACGAAGGAAAATTTAAATATAAGGTGCAGAATAAATCCCTCTGAAGAGCATATCTGGCATACATCGCATAGTCAGCTAAATACAGTCGTCAATTTGATATATAACTTTTACATATCTTGGGGAAAAAGACAAGATAATTTAGACCAAAAGTTTGAAAGTTTATTCAAGGAATACCAAAAGCTTGCTGATAAGTATTCAGGTTTGAATAATAAAATTGATCTAGCTTTACATAAGCTAGAGGAAGCAAAAGGAAAACAGAATACAATTTATAAGAATAATGATTATATTAAAGAAGAAGTGTTATCAATAGGCCGTTACCTAAGTAAAGGCAAAAAGTCGTTCCCACGCACTGAATCAAGACAAGATATACTTGAAATAAAAAAGTTGGTGCAAGAGGTTAAAACTTTGATAATCTCATAATTATATGACTGAATATACTCAAGCATTAAACGAAGTAGCTAAATACCTGTCACCTCCTGTCGGGTTCTCCGATCACGACTCCCCAAAAGAAGATTCCAAAGTAATAATAAGACAAAATAACACAATCATCCAGCTATTAATTCAAATATTAGATAAACTAAATAGTGTTAAAAGTAACAAAGAAATTGTGCTTTCATCATCCGGAATAGTTGCCTCTGCTAGAAATATTAATTCAGAAAAATGGACGTGTCTAAAGGCTTCCTTAGAAGAGACAAAACTCTCCAAATAGTAAGGCAAGACTCAAGACCCCTAGCCATGAAGCATAGATTATCATGCAAAGCTGATGATATTGATAGTATTGAAGAAGTTATAGATATACAAAAAGATCTAGAAAGATATCAGAAAGATACCCTAAGAAAAATAAAACCACAACAAGTATATCACATGGGTATGTTTGAAAGTAAGAGTGGTCTATAAAGAATATCTCGAGAAGTAGAATTAAGTGTGTTAACACATCCAGTAGATTTAAGAATTGTAAGCAAAAATATTGAAAATGAATTAAGATATTGTGGTTACAAATATATTCATCAAGGCATGTATATCATAGGAATCAAAGGTATGACAAGGAAGAAATTAGGTGCGAAGGTTTTGATAACCTTATTAGACAGAAGATGGGAATCTGTAGACAAAGCAGCCTTAGGATTTTTGGAAGGAGACATGAATGAAAATAGATTAATAACCTATATAGCTCCAGACCTAATGATGCCCGTAAATGAATTTATTGAAAAAATGAGTTTTGGTTTCCAAACTAAAGGTTATGAAGATTTTAAAGGAACAAATTTGCTAGTAAGCATAGAATTTATAGGAAGGCTCACTAATAGAAGTAGCTCCAGATATAGAGTAAATGTGAATGACGTAATTGATAGTATGCAATCAAAAGGTATAAAATTTATGAATCCCCTTAAAATTGGTTCTGAAGAAAGAGCTGGAGAAGAATGGAGAATAGGTGAATTAATAGAGAAAAAAGAATTAAATCAACCTGAAAACTACATTAGCTATCAAAATTGTGAAGGAAGTAGCAGTATTCGATTTATGAACTATAAAGCTGCATCAATAGAAGACTCTGAATCTTTTATGTCAGATTCAGAAATTAATGATGATAAGAATAAAGGTATATCTGAATGCATGGAAAAGGCTAACTTAGACGATGAAATAAATCATTGGGAAAAGAAACTAAAGCATATTGAATGGGAATATAGTCATTCCATGAAAAATGATTGGCCCAAAATAAGAGAAAGAGAACTATTTATTATTAGAGAAATTGCGAGGTTAAAGAAATTAAAAAATGATAAAAATTTGCCACAAGTAGTTCAACCATGGAAGATAAAATTATAGCATCCGCAGAAAGAAAAGCAAATGCTATTATTAATAAAAATGCTGTCATTAATAATAATAGTAAAGATAAGAATATTGTTCAAAAAGAAGAAGTCATTAGTGAAGAAGAGCAATGGGATATCAATAATAAGTTATTATTAGAAAGTTATGAGGAGGAAGAAGAATTAATAAAAGAAATGTGGTTAGAAGATGAAAGATATGATGATTCAGAACAAAATAGTGATTTCTATAACTCACTAGATGAGGTGGGATTGCATAATTTAGAAAATGCAATGGAAGCTATGGAAGTAGAAAATAGTAGTAAAAGAAGAAGAGGATATGAAGAATCATCTGTAAAAAGAGAAGGAGAAAGAGAGAGACCTACCAGATCAGCTGGACAATGGCCTCCAGAAAAAGATGACTATCAACCTACGTATATCCCTGGACAATATAGATATATGGGTACTAAAAGAAGAGATTTTGAAAAACCAGTGCAATTTCAAAATTATAAGAATGATGGCGCTATATTAAACCTAGCAGCTCATGATCCAATAGATTGGCCAAATATAATCAGCATATGGAAAGGTTTAATAGTGCAAAAATATATACAAAACCAGTATAATATAGGCACTAAGGTAGAAGATATGTTATCATATCTTGAAACATTTTTAGGAGAATATGTAAAAGTTCTATGGGAACAATGGGTAGAGTCATACCCTAACCAATACGAAGAATTAAAAAGGGCAGGAAGTAACCCTAATAACTTTGCGAATGTTATCTCAAATATGATCATAGCGGAAGATCCAGAATTAGGGCATACCTCGTTGCAAAATGAAAGGTTAAGAGAAATAGAAAAATTAACATTAACTAGCTGGAAAGGTATTAAAGAATTTTCCCAGCATTATTTGTATAATGCTACTACTGCTAAACAAGGTTTTAATGTAGGTGTAGTAGAAAGATATTTTAATAAATTGTCTGATCCTTTAGGGTCCATAATATTTGAAGAATATAAAAAAGAAACAGAAGGAAATGTGGTTAATATATCCCAAGCCATAACATTTGTTTTCAAACAGCTAAGAAAGGTATGCACTAGCATTCAAGCCCAAAGATCTATGAAGAAATCAGATTATAATTTTTGCAATAACATAGTCCAAATACCACTTACATATGGAGAAGAAAGGCATAGGAAAAACAAATATTATAAACCACAAAGAAGAGATAATAGAAATTTCAGAACAAAGAAAAGATATTTCTTAAGAAGGTCAGACAATAGAGCCCCATTCTTGCATAAAAGAAATGTAAGAAGATATAATCCTAAGAAAACCTATGATAAAACATGCAGATGTTTCATATGCAACTCTCCTGGTCATCTAAGTAGAACTTGCCCTAATAAAGACCATAAAAGATACTCTAGCAAATATGAAGAACAAGAGAGAGTGTTAATTATAGATAGCGTTAATGAAAATATATTAGTATGTGATGACGAAATAAAAGACGACGAGTCAATATATTCAATTATAGAAACAGATGAAGTTGAAAATGAGGCTCCAGAATATGAATCAAGTGAAGATGAAATAGACCTAATAGATGAATTAGCCGGTTTAAAAATTTAAATGATGAACCAAGTAGATTGTGAGCATGATTGGATTAGAGGAAAAGGTGATTATAACATAAAATTTGCTTTCTGTATATATATTATCCAAGCCAAGATAATAGGTTCACATGTAGCTTGTGCTTAAAACAAGCCTGTACCTCATGTCTAAGAGCCAATAATTAAAAGTGGAGACAAGAAATAGAATTAGAACCAGAAGAACGAATATTATCCAGTACGGTTAGAAATTTAGAAAATAGAATAAATATGCTAGAAGCAGAACTAGAAAAACTTAAAGATGAGTTAGAAAATAGCAATAGGCAAGACAATAATGTTGCTAAAATCACGGAAATGAAAGAACCAATGGTAACAGTAAGGGATAAAAAAGGAGATAAATTAATACAATTGAAAGATGCAATTACTAGTTTTGGAAACAAATATATTGTTCGATTACCATTCAAAGAAGTGTTAGAGATAAGGACCCCAATTAGGATTGTTCTAAGGCCAAATATTTCATATAAGATACTGGCACTATTAGATACTGGTTGCACTAAGAATATCATCCATGATAAATATTTTATGAGATGTCCCGAAATAGTCGAAACTATAGATGACAATAAAGCTGAAGTATCTACCGATATGTCAGGAATAAAGAAGATACATAATCAGCTAGCATATAATATTGAAGCTTACATAAATGGCACAAAATATATAATAGATGAAATTACAATAAGAGATTTGTCAGTAATAAATGATGACATGATAATAGGGTTAAGATTTTTACAACAATCTTTACAAACCACAATCATACATGAAGAAGGGGTAACATTTATCCCTTATCAAGATAATGTTCCATACATATCTGAAGTACGGAAACAAAGAAAGTCCTTGCAAAATGTTGAAATATCTAATTTAGATGACGAGTATAGCACAAGTCCATATCCCCCTGAATTATGTAAAGACGAAGAACTTAGTGAGACCATAGAAGAATATCATATAGAAAATACATGTACAGAATGCATTGGGTTACAATCATTTTCACCGAACTGGTATAGAGATATAAAGTCCAAAAATGATATAGATAAGATTGTGCAAAGACTAGAAAGCATACAAATTATTGGAGAAATACCAGTGAAACATTGGGAAAAGAACTCTATAGTTTGCAAAATTAATATAATAAATCCAGATTATATAATTAAATCAGGACCAATAGAAGCTACCCCAAAGGATATTGAAGAGTTCAAAATGCATATTGAAGAGTTATTAAAGTTAAAAGCTATAAGAGAAAGCAGAAGTCCTCATCGATCTGCTGCTTTTATAGTTAGAAATCATGCTGAAGAAGTTAGAGGTAAATCTAGAATGGTGATTAATTTTAAGAGGCTTAATGATAATACAGTTGACGATGCATTCAATATACCCAATAAGCAGGAATGGATTAACAGAATACAAGGAAGTAAATATTTCTCTAAATTTGATTTAAAGGCAGGATTTTGGCAAGTAAAAATGGTTGAAGAATCTATTCCCTGGACAGCATTTACTTGTCCGCAAGACCATTATGAATGGCTAGTAATGCCATTAGGTTTAAAGAATGCACCTGCACTATTTCAAAGGAAGATGCAGAATATATTTAATGAGAATCAAGCATTTATATTAGTATACGTAGATGATTTGTTAGTATTCTCAAAATCATACAAAGAGCATATAGCCCATCTTGAAGTGTTCTTTCGAAAGGTAGAACAAAATGGGCTCATACTATCCAAAAAGAAGATGGAAATTTGCAAAGAAAAAATAAATTTCCTTGGTCATGAAATAGGAGAAGGAAAGATATATCTACAAGAACATATTGCAAAGAAAATATTAGAGTTTCCTGATAATATGAGTGATAAAAAGGTTTTACAGCAGTTCTTAGGAATTGTAAACTATGCGCGAAACTATATTGATAACTTAGCAAAGTTAGCACGACCTTTATATGCTAAATTAAGGAAAAATGGTCAAAAATACTTCAACTCTGAAGATATAAAATTAGTAAAAGCCATCAAGGAAAAGGTCAAGAATTTAAAACCCCTAGAATTGCCTCTAGAAGACAATTATTTTATAATTGAGACAGATGCATCTAAGGTAGGATGGGGTGCGATACAAAAACAAAAACCCAATAAATATTCCCCAAAGGCAGATGGAAAAATATGTAGAGATGCTTCGGGAAGTTACAAATTAAAGACGGTAAATAATATTGATAGGGAAATCCTTGCAGTTGTAAATGCAATAAATGCATTTAGGCTATATCTAGGATTTAAAGAATTTACAGTGCGAACAGACTGTGGAGCTATATGTCGATATTACAATAAAATTTATAGTAAGAAAAGCTCAACCAAAAGATGGGTCTTATTTGAAGACACTATAGCTGGGAATGGTTATAAAGTTATTCTTGAGCATATTAAGGGGAAGGATAATACTTTACCTGACATATTTTCTCGTGCATCAAATCTGCAGAAATGAGGAAAGGATTATTCGCCACCAGAGATGAATATCTCTTCTTTGGAGAAGAAAATAGGCTGAAAATGTTTCAGCCAAATACATTCAATTTCAAGCCAAAACCCCATATCAAGCTTGATGAAGCTCAAAGATGCATATTGGATAATTTTTGGTATCAATATACTCTCAAAAGAGAGGAAAAAGGATATTTTTTATCAATTCTTAATAGTTTGGCAGAATATTTTAATGAATTAAACAAAAATTCGCCAAAGCCAGAGAAGATTGAAATACCAAAAGGAGAAACACTATATCTTATATTTGATGGAAATAAACCTGGCATATATTTGGAATGGGAAAATATAATGATGCAAAAAGAAAAGGACAAGATTTAACATTCAAAAGGTATTATAATATAGATGATGCCTTACTTTGGGCAAGAAAGGTTTTAGGGCCAGATTATTATATTGACCCAAAGGCTAAAGAATATATTCAAATAGGAAGAGGCGTACCAGCTTCACCAGCTCCCACGAAGGGGGAGGCATCAAGCTCAAAAAATATAAAGAAGGAAGAATCTCCAAAATATAAGACATATCAAGAATGCCTTCTAAAGGGGCTTGACCCTTTAGACAGTGAATACATAGATCAAGAAATGGATAAAAGATTTGAAGAGTTTTCAAAAATAATAAAGAAAGAATTAAAAGAAGAAATATTAAAAGAATTAAGGCATGAAATGGACGAAAAATTTGAAGAAATAAAGAAAGAATGTGATCAAAAATATGATTTTAATCTCTTAAATGATGATGATGATCATATGGACATAGCAGGGCATGGGTAGCGACCTGAATAAAGCCCAAATTGCCTACATTGATATTACTATCAATTATTCGGGCGCGGAGGACTATACCCGACCCGAATATTGATAGAAATTCCAAGAATAGATATTTTAAATATTGATAAGGTATTATCAATCATATGGGCAGGGAAGACCCCCTGGCAAAAAAATGAATATTTAAGCAGCCTTGGCATGTGTGTACGCATACACTGCAGAAGTTGAATATTAAATATTGACTTCTGCAGTGTATGCGTACACACATGCCAAGGCTCCTTAAATATTCATTTTTTTGCCAGGGGGTCTTCCCTGCCCATATGATTGATAATACCTTATCAATATTTAAAATATGTATTCTTGGAATTTCTATCAATATTCGGGTCGGGTATAGTCCTCCGCGCCCGAATAATTGATAGTAATATCAATGTAGGCAATTTGGGCTTTATTCAGGTCGCTGCCCATGCCCTGCTATGTCCATATGATCATCACCATCATTTAACAGATTGAAATCATATTTTTGATCACATTCTTTCTTTTTTTCTTCAAATTTTTCGTCCATTTCATGCCTTAATTCTTTTAATATTTCTTCTTTTAATTCTTTCTTTATTATTTTTGAAAACTCTTCAAATCTTTTATCCATTTCTTAATCTATGTATTCACTGTCTAAAGAGTCAAGCCCCTTTAGAAGGCATTCTTGATATGTCTTATATTTTGGAGATTCTTCCTTCTTTATATTTTTTGAGCTTGATGCCTCCCCCTTCGTGGGAGCTGGTGAAGCTGGTACGCCTCTTCTTATTTGAATATATTCTTTAGCCTTTGGGTCAATATAATAATCTGGCCCTAAAACCTTTCTTGCCCAAAGTAAGGCATCATCTATATTATAATACCTTTTGAATGTTAAATCTTGTCCTTTTTTTTTGCATCATTTTATTTTCCCATTCCAAATATATGCTAGTTTTATTTCCATCAAATATAAGATATAGTGTTTCTCCTTTTGGTATTTCAATCTTCTCTGGCTTTGGCAAATTTTTGTTTAATTCATTAAAATATTCTGCCAAACTATTGAGAATTGATAAAAAATATCCTTTTTCCTCTCTTTTGAGAGTATATTGATACCAAAAATTATCCAATATGCATCTTTGAGCTTCATCAAGCTTGATATGGGGTTTTGGCTTGAAATTGAATGTATTTGGCTGAAACATTTTCAGCCTATTTTCTTCTCCAAAGAAGAGATATTCATCTCTGGTGGCGAATAATCCTTTCCTCATTTATGCAGATTTGATGCACGAGAAAATATGTCAGGTAAAGTATTATCCTTCTCCTTAATATGCTCAAAAATAACTTTATAACCATTCCCAGCTATAGTGTCTTCAAATAAGACCCATCTTCTGGTTGAGCTTTTCTTACTATTAATTTTATTGTAATATCGACATGTAGCTTCACAGTCTGTTCGCACTGTAAATTCTTTAAATCCTAGATATAGCCTAAATGCATTTATTGCATTTACAACTGCAAGGATTTCGCTATCAATATTATTTACCGTCTTTAATTTGTAACTTCCCGAAGCATCTCTACATATTTTTTCATCTGCCTTTGGGGAATATTTATTGGGTTTTTGTTTTAGTATCGCACCCCATCCTACCTTAGATGCATCTGTCTCAATTATATAATAATTGTCTTCTAGAGGCAATTCTAGGGGTTTTAAATTCTTGACCTTTTCCTTGATGGCTTTTACTAATTTTATATCTTCAGAGTTGAAGTATTTTTGACCATTTTTCCTTAATTTAGCATATAAAGGTCCTGCTGACTTTGCTAAGTTATCAATATAGTTTCGCGCATAGTTTACAATTCCTAAGAACTGCTGTAAAACCTTTTTATCTCTCATATTATCAGGAAACTCTAATATTTTCTTTGCAATATGTTCTTGTAGATATATCTTTCCTTCTCCTATTTCATGACCAAGGAAATTTATTTTTTCTTTGCAAATTTCCATCTTCTTTTGGGATAGTATGAGCCCATTTTGTTCTACCTTTTGAAAGAACACTTCAAGATGGGCTATATGCTCTTTGTATGATTTTGAGAATACTAACAAATCATCTACGTATACTAATATAAATGCTTGATTCTCATTAAATATATTCTGCATCTTTCTTTGAAATAGTGCAGGTGCATTCTTTAAACCTAATGGCATTACTAGCCAGTCATAATGGCCTTGTGGACAAGTAAATGATGTCCAGGGAATAGATTCTTCAGCCATTTTTACTTGCCAAAATCCTGCCTTTAAATCAAATTTAGAGAAATATTTACTTCCTTGTATTCTGTTAATCCATTCCTGCTTATTGGGTATATTGAATGCATCGTCAACTGTATTATCATTAAGCCTCTTAAAATTAATCACCATTCTAGATTTACCTCTAACTTCTTCAGCATGATTTCTAACTATAAAAGCAGCAGATCGATGAGGACTTCTGCTTTCTCTTATAGCTTTTAACTTTAATAACTCTTCAATATGCATTTTGAACTCTTCAATATCCTTTGGGGTAGCTTCTATTGGTCCTGATTTAATTATATAATCTGGATTTATTATATTAATTTTGCAAACTATAGAGTTCTTTTCCCAGTGTTTCATTGGTATTTCTCCAATAATTTGTATGCTTTCTAGTCTTTGCACAATCTTATCTATATCATTTTGGACTTTATATCTCTATACCAGTTCGGTGAAAATGATTGTAACCCAATGCATTCTGTACATGTATTTTCTATATGATATTCTTCTATGGTCTCACTAAGTTCTTCGTCTTTACAGAATTCAGGGGGATCTGGACTTGTGCTATACTCGTCATCTAAATTAGATATTTCAACATTTTGCAAGGACTTTCTTTGTTTCCGTACTTCAGATATGTATGGAACATTATCTTGATAAGGCATAAATGTTACCCCTTCTTCATGTATGATTGTGGTTTGTAAAGATTGTTGTAAAAATCTTAACCCTATTATCATGTCATCATTTATTACTAACAAATCTCTTATTGTAATTTCATCTATTATATATTTTGTGCCATTTATGTAGGCTTAAATATTATATGCTAGCTGATTATGTATCTTCTTTATTCCTGACATATCGGTAGATACTTCAGCTTTATTGTCATCTATAGTTTCGACTATTTCGGGACATCTCATAAAATATTTATCATGGATGATATTCTTAGTGCAACCAGTATCTAATAGTGCCAGTATCTTATATGAAATATTTGGCCTTAGAACAATCCTAACTGGGATCCTTATCCCTAACACTTCTTTGAATGGTAATCAAACAATATATTTGTTTCCAAAACTAATAATTGCATCTTTCAATTGTATTAATTTATCTCCTTTTTTATCCCTTACTGTTACCATTTGCTCTTTCATTTCCGTGATTTTAGCAACATTATTGTCTTGCCTATTGCTATTTTCTAACTCATCTTTAAGTTTTTTTAGTTCTGCTTCTAGCTTATTTATTCTATTTTCTAAATTTCTAACCCTACTGGATAATATTCGTTCTTCTGGTTCTAATTCTATTTCTTTTCTCCACTTTTGATTATTGGCTCTTAGACATGAGGTACAGGCTTGTTTTAAGCACAAGCTACATGTGAACCTATTATCTTGGCTTGGATAATATATACAGAAAGCACATTTTATGTTATAATCACCTTTTCCTCTAATCCAATCATGCTCACAATCTACTTGGTTCATCATTTCAATTTTTAAGCCGGCTAATTCATCTATTAGGTCTATTTCATCTTCACTTGATTCATATTCTGGAGCCTCATTTTCAACTTCATCTGTTTCTATAATTGAATATATTGACTCGTCGTCTTTTATTTCGTCATCACATACTAATATATTTTCATTAACGCTATCTATAATTAACACTCTCTCTTGTTCTTCATATTTGCTAGAGTATCTTTTCTGGTCTTTATTAGGGCAAGTTCTACTTAGATGATCAGGAGAGTTGCATATGAAACATCTGCATGTTTTATCATAGGTTTTCTTAGGATTATATCTTCTTACATTTCTTTTATGCAAGAATGGGGCTCTATTGTCTGACCTTCTTAAGAAATATCTTTTCTTTGTTCTGAAATTTCTATTATCTCTTCTTTGTGGTTTATAATATTTGTTTTTCCTATGCCTTTCTTATCCATATGTAAGTGGTATTTGGACTATGTTATTGCAAAAATTATAATCTGATTTCTTCATAGATCTTTGGGCTTGAATGCTAGTGCATACCTTTCTTAGCTGTTTGAAAACAAATGTTATGGCTTGGGATATATTAACCACATTTCCTTCTGTTTCTTTTTTATATTCTTCAAATATTATGGACCCTAAAGGATCAGGCAATTTATTAAAATATCTTTCTACTACACCAACATTAAAACCTTGTTTAGCAGTAGTAGCATTATACAAATAATGCTGGGAAAATTCTTTAATACCTTTCTAGCTAGTTAATGTTAATTTTTCTATTTCTCTTAACCTTTCATTTTGCAACGAGGTATGCCCTAATTCTGGATCTTCCGCTATGATCATATTTGAGATAACATTCGCAAAGTTATTAGGGTTACTTCCTGCCCTTTTTAATTCTTCATATTGGTTAGGGTATGACTCTGCCCATTGTTCCCATAGAACTTTTATAGATTCTCCTTAAAATGTTTGAAGATATGTTAACATATCTTCTACCTTAGTGCCTATATTATACTGGTTTTGTATATATTTTTGCACTATTAAACCTTTCCATATGCTGATTATATTTGGCCAATCTATTGGATCATGAGCTGCTAGGTTTAATATAGCGCCATCATTCTTATAATTTTGAAATTGCACTGGTTTTTCAAAATCTCTTCTTTTAGTACCCATATATCTATATTGTCCAGGGATATACGTAGGTTGATAGTCATCTTTTTCTGGAGGCCATTGTCCACCTGATCTGGTAGGTCTCTCTCTTTCTCCTTCTCTTTTTACAGATGATTCTCCATATCCTCTTCTTCTTTTACTACTATTTTCTACTTCCATAGCTTCCATTGCATTTTCTAAATTATGCAATCCCACCTCATCTAGTGAGTTATAGAAATCACTATTTTGTTCTGAATCATCATATCTTTTATCTTCTAACCACATTTCTTTTATTAATTCTTCTTCCTCCTCATAACTTTCTAATAATAACTTATTATTGATATCTTATTGCTCTTCTTCACTAATGACTTCTTCTTTTTGAACAATATTCTTATCTTTACTATTATTATTAATGACAACATTTTTATTAATAATAGCATTTGCTTTTCTTTCTGCGGATGCTATAATTTTATCTTCCATGGTTGAACTACTAGTGGCAAACTTTTTATCATTTTTTAGTTTCTTTAACCTCGCAATTTCTGTAACAATAAATAGTACTCTTTCTCTTATTTTGGGCCAACCATTTGTCATGGAATGACTATATTCCCATTCAATATGCTTTAGTTTCTTTTCCCAATGATTTATTTCATCGTCTAAGTTAGCCTTTTCCATGCATTCAGATATACCTTTATTCTTATCATCATTAATTTCTGAATCTGACATAAAAGATTCAGAGTCTTCTATTGATGCAGCTTTATAGTTCATAAATCGAATACTGCTACTTCCTTCACAATTTTGATAGCTTATGTAGTTTTCAGGTTGCTTTAATTCTTTTTTCTCTATTAATTCACCTATTCTCCATTCTTCTCCAGCTCTTTCTTCAGAACCAATTTTAAGGGGATTCATAAATTATATACCTTTTGATTGCATACTATCAATTACGTCATTCACATTTACTCTATATCTGGAGCTACTTCTATTAGTGAGCCTTCCTATAAATTCTATGCTTACTAGCAAATTTGTTCCTTTAAAATCTTCATAACCTTTAGTTTGGAAACCAAAACTCATTTTTTCAATAAATTCATTTACGGGCATCATTAGGTCCGGAGCTATATAGGTTATTAATCTATTTTCATTCATGTCTCCTTCCAAAAATCCTAAGGCTGCTTTGTCTACAGATTCCCATCTTCTGTCTAATAAGGTTATGAAAACCTTCGCACCTAATTTCTTCCTTGTCATACCTTTGATTCCTATGATATACATGCCTTGATGAATATATTTGTAACCACAATATCTTAATTCATTTTCAATATTTTTTCTTACAATTCTTAAATCTACTGGATGTGTTAACACACTTAATTCTACTTCTCGAGATATTCTGTATAGACCACTCTTACTTTCAAACATACCCATGTGATATACTTGTTGTGGTTTTATTTTTCTTAGGGTATCTTTCTGATATCTTTCTAGATCATTTTGTATATCTATAACTTCTTCAATACTATCAATATCATCAGCTTTGCATGATAATCTATGCTTCATGGCTAGGGGTCTTGAGTCTTGCCTTACTATTTGGAGAGTTTTGTCTCTTCTAAGGAAGCCTTTAGATACGTCCATTTTTCTGAATTAATATTTCTAGCAGAGGCAACTATTCCGGATGATGAAAGCACAATTTCTTTGTTCCTTTTAACACTATTTAGTTTATCTAATATTTGAATTAATAGCTGGATGATTGTGTTATTTTGTCTTATTATTACTTTGGAATCTTCTTTTGGGGAGTCGTGATCGGAGAACCCGACAGGAGGTGACAGGTATTTAGCTACTTCGTTTAATGCTTGAGTATATTCAGTCATATAATTATGAGATAATCAAAGTTTTAACCTCTTGCACCAACTTTTTTATTTCAAGTATATCTTGTCTTGATTCAGTGCGTGGGAACGACTCTTTGCCTTTACTTAGGTAACGACCTATTGATAACACTTCTTCTTTAATATAATCGTTATTCTTGGAAATTGTATTCTGTTTTCCTTTTGCTTCCTCTAGCTTATGTAAAGCTAGATCAATTTTATTATTCAAATCTGAATACTTATCAGCAAGCTTTTGGTATTCCTTGAATAAACTTTCAAACTTTTGGTCTAAATTATCTTGTCTTTTTCCCCAAGATATGTAAAAGTTATATATCAAATCGACGACTGTATTTAGCTGACTATGCGATGTATGCCAGATATGCTCTTCAGAGGGATTTATTCTGCACCTTATATTTAAATTTTCCTTCGTATTTATTACTTTACCTGCGCTAACTTCTAAGTTTAAATATTTTATTTTTTCAATGATTAAACGCTGGACCTGATACCAACAATATAGGAAATATTAAACAAAATTATTAGATATTAATTAGGTTAATTATGCGAATAGGTTAATTAGGGATTAGGTGAAAGTGGTAGACAGGTATGCTTTTTATCTTGAATAGTATTCACTAGGTAGGGTACTATTTAGAAAAGTGATTACTATTCAAAATACTATTTGGAATAGTATTACACTATTCACAAAAATATTTAATTCTTTGGTATTATATGCTCGTTCTGTATACACTAATTAGATATCTTAATGCAGGATCTATTTAGGGGCTGGCGAGGCCAATAATTCGTCCGACGGTGTGCGCAGAGTGAAAAATCCTACTCAGTACTCACCATATTTTTCATTATGTTGTATCAGATGTAGCTAATTACGTTCACTTAGTAGTTTTAATTGCAAATTTACGGGGTAAATTCCTATCGTCTTCCCAGGCAGTTCCACCCGAAGGGAACACTTCTCTACGGCCACAAGGTTCTCATTCAAACGCCACTCTGGGCTACACAGAGAACTACACACGCAGAGGTTTCTCCTATAGGATCCCTAGCATAAGAACTCGTTCCATAAATTCATAAATAAAAATACCAAGTGAAACCAAGAAACTACATCATTTCCAGAACATAATTTACATATGGCTTTCCCTTTCGGGAGGCCCCGAAGGGATTACACAAGCTAAAGGAAATTACCTTCTAACTACCTTCTTGAGCCTACAATGCTCTGGATATTGTGGCTCTTATTGCAGAATACGAACTACTACTACTACTACTACTGAGCAACGAGCTTGCTTGCTGGGTTGCAGCTCTTTGCTCTCTCAGTGGTTGGTGGTTCTTCTCCTTCTGGTGTTGTGCTCTTGAGCCCAGCGTCTCCTTTTATAGCCGCGAGGGATGGCTGCTATGGAAGCCTTCGGGAGCCTTCCTTCACTTATTTTACACACGGTAGCATGCACGCGTGTCCTACTAGGGTACATGCGTGTCCTTCTAGGCGGTGGATAAGAGCGAGAGATAGCGCCCCGACAAACGTCAATCTTCAGGAATCTGTCAAGTCTTTTGCTTTGTTCGCGTGGGAGTTGTCTCTCCGTGAATAATTGGCTGGCCTTTGTGTACCAGTCTTTGCTCTTCGGCCATACAAATCTTCATGTGATTAGCCTTCAGAGCTTCTTCTGCTTTCAAGAATCCTTGTGCAGTGTATGCGTACATACATGCCAAGGTTGCTTAAATATTCAAATTCTGCAGTGTATGCGTACACACATGCCAAGGCTACTTAAATATTCATTTTTTTGCCAGGGGGTCTTCCCTGCCCATATGATTGATAATACCTTATCAATATTTAAAATATCTATTCTTGGAATTTCTATCAATATTCGGGTAACAATATAGGGAATATTAAACAAAATTATTAGATATTAATTAGGTTAATTATGCGATTAGGTTAATAAGGGATTAGGTGAAAGTGGTAGACAGGTATGCTTTTTATCTTGAATATTATTCACTAGGTAGGTTACTATTTAGAAAAGTGCTTTACTATTCAATACACTATTTGGAATAGTATTACACTATTCGCAGCAATATTTAATTCTTTTGTATTATATGCTCGTTCTGTGTACACTAATTAGATATCTTAAAGCAGGATCTATTTACGGGCTGGCGAGGCCAATAATTCGTCCGACGGTGTGCGCAGAGGTGTAAAATCTTACTCAGTACTCAACATATTTTTCATTATGTTGTATCAGATGTAGCTAATTACGTTCACTTAGTAGTTTTAATTGCAAATTTACGGGGTAAATTCCTATCGTCTTCCCAGGCAGTTCCACCCGAAGGGAACACTTCTCTACGGCCACAAGGTTCTCATTCAAACGCCACTCTGGGCTACACAGAGAACTACGCACGCAAAGGTTTCTCCTATAGGATCCCTAGCATAAGAACTCGTCCCATAAATTCATAAATAAAAATACCAAGTCAAACCAAGAAACTACATCATTTCCACAACATAATTTACATATGGCTTTCTCTTTCGGGAGGCCCCGAAGGGATTACACAAGCTAAAGGAAATTACCTTCTAACTACTTTCTTGAGCCTACAATGCTCTGGGTATTGTGGCTCTTATTGCAGAATACGAATACGAACTACTACTACTACTACTACTACTGAGCAACGAGCTTGCTTGCTGGGTTGCAGCTCTTTGCTCTCTCAGTGGCTGGTGGTTCTTCTTCTTCTGGTGTTGTGCTCTTGAGCCCAGCGTCTCCTTTTATAGCCGCGAGGGATGGCTGCTATGGAGGCCTTCGGGAGCCTTCCTTCACTTATTTTACACACGGTAGCATGCACGCATGTCCTAGTAGGGTACATGCGTGTCCTTCTAGGCGGTGGATAAGAGCAAGAGATAGCGCCCCGACAAACGTCAATCTTCAGGAATCTGTCAAGTATTTTGCTTTGTTCACGTGGGCGTTGTCTCTCCGTGAATAATTGGCTGGCCTCTGTCAACAGTCTTTGCTCTTCGGCCATACAAATCTTCATGTGATTAGCCTTCAGAGCTTTTTCTGCCTTCAAAAATCCTTGTGCAGTGTATGCGTACATACATTCCATGGCTGCTTAAATATTCAACTTCTGCACTGTATGCGTACACACATGCCAAGGCTGCTTAAATATTCATTTTTTTGCCAGGGGGCCTTCCCTGCCCATATGATTGATAATACCTTATCAATATTTAAAATATCTATTCTTGGAATTTCTATCAATATTCGGGTCGGGTATAGTCCTCCGCGCCCGAATAATTGATAGTAATATCAATGTAGGTAATTTGGGCTTTATTCAGGTCGCTGCCCATGCCCTGCTATGTCCATATGATCATCATCATCATTTAACAAATTGAAATCACATTTTTGATCACATTCTTTCTTTATTTCTTCAATTTTTTCGTCCATTTCATGCCTTAATTCTTTTAATATTTCTTCTTTTAATTCTTTCTTTATTATTTTTGAAACTCTTCAAATCTTTTATCCATTTCTTGATCTATGTATTCACTGTCTAAAGGGTCAAGCCCCTTTAGAAGGCATTCTTGATATGTCTTATATTTTGGTGATTCTTCCTTCTTTATATTTTTTGAGCTTGATGCCTCCCCCTTCGTGTGAAGCTGGTACGCCTCTTCTTATTTGAATATATTCTTTAGCCTTTGGGTCAATATAATAATCTGGCCCCTAAAACCTTTCTTGCCCAAAGTAAGGCATCATCTATATTATAATACCTTTTGAATGTTAAATCTTGTCCTTTTCTTTTTTCATCTAATTTTTCAATCATTATATTTTCCCATTCCAAATATATGCCAGGTTTATTTCCATCAAATATAAGATATAGTGTTTCTCCTTTTGGTATTTCAATATTCTCTGGCTTTGGCGAATTTTTGTTTAATTCATTAAAATATTCTGCCAAACTATTGAGAATTGATAAAAAATATCCTTTTTCCTCTCTTTTGAGAGTATATTGATACCAAAAATTATCCAATATGCATCTTTGAGCTTCATCAAGCTTGATATGGGGTTTTGGCTTGAAATTGAATGTATGTGGCTGAAACATTTTCAGCCTATTTTCTTCTACAAAGAAGAGATATTCATCTCTGGTGGCGAATAATCCTTTCCTCATTTCTGCAGATTTGATACACGAGAAAATATGTCAGGTAAAGTATTATCCTTCCCCTTAATATGCTCAAAAATAACTTTATAACCATTCCCAACTATAGTGTCTTCAAATAAGACCCATCTTCTGGTTGAGCTTTTCTTACTATTAATTTTATTGTAATATCGACATATAGCTTCACAGTCTGTTCGCACTGTAAATTCTTTAAATCCTAGATATAGCCTAAATGCATTTATTGCATTTACAACTGCAAGGATTTCCCTATCAATATTATATACCGTCTTTAATTTGTAACTTCCCGAAGCATATCTACATATTTTTTCATCTGCCTTTGGGGAGTATTTATTGGGTTTTTGTTTTAGTATCGCACCCCATCCTACCTTAGATGCATCTCTCTCAATTATAAAATAATTGTCTTCTAGAGGCAATTCTAGGGGTTTTAAATTCTTGACCTTTTCCTTGATGGCTTTTACTAATTTTATATCTTCAGAGTTGAAGTATTTTTGACCATTTTTCCTTAATTTAGCATATAAAGGTCCTGCTAACTTTGCTAAGTTATCAATATAGTTTCGCGCATAGTTTACAATTCCTAAGAACTGCTGTAAGACCTTTTTATCACTCATATTATCAGGAAACTCTAATATTTTCTTTGCAATATGTTCTTGTAGATATATCTTTCCTTCTCCTATTTCATGACCAAGGAAATTTATTTTTTCTTTGCAAATTTCCATCTTATTTTTGGATAGTATGAGCCCATTTTATTCTACCTTTCGAAAGAACACTTCAAGATGGGCTATATGCTTTTTGTATGATTTTGAGAATACTAACAAATCATCTACGTATACTAATATAAATGCTTGATTCTCATTAAATATATTCTGCATCTTTCTTTGAAATAGTGCAGGTGCATTCTTTAAACCTAATGGCATTACTAGCCTTTCATAATGGCCTTGTGGACAAGTAAATGCTGTCCAGGGAATAGATTCTTCAGCCATTTTTACTTGCCAAAATCCTGCCTTTAAATCAAATTTAGAGAAATATTTACTTCCTTGTATTCTGTTAATCCATTCCTGCTTATTGTGTATATTGAATGCATCGTCAACTGTATTATCATTAAGCCTCTTAAAATTAATCACCATTCTAGATTTACCTCTAACTTCTTCAGCATGATTTCTAACTATAAAAGCAGCAGATCGATGAGGACTTCTGCTTTCTCTTATAGCTATTAACTTTAATAACTCTTCAATATGCATTTTGAACTCTTCAATATCCTTTGGGGTAGCTTCTATTGGTCCTGATTTAATTATATAATCTGGATTTATTATATTAATTTTGCAAACTATAGAGTTCTTTTCCCAATGTTTCATTGGTATTTCTCCAATAATTTGTATGCTTTCTAGTCTTTGCACAATCTTTTCTATATCATTTTTGGACTTTATATCTCTATACCAGTTCGGTGAAAATGATTGTAGCCCAATGCATTATGTACATGTATTTTCTATATGATATTCTTCTATGGTCTCACTAAGTTCTTCGTCTTTACAGAATTCAGGGGGATCTGGACTTGTGCTATACTCGTCATCTAAATTAGATATTTCAACATTTTGCAAGGACTTTCTTTGTTTCCGTACTTCAGATATGAATGGAACATTATCTTGATAAGGGATAAATGTTACCCCTTCTTCATGTATGATTGTGGTTTGTAAAGATTGTTGTAAAAATCTTAACCCTATTATCATGTCATCATTTATTACTGACAAATCTCTTATTGTAATTTCATCTATTATATATTTTGTGCCATTTATGTAAGTTTCAATATTATATGCTAGCTGATTATGTATCTTCTTTATTCCTGACATATCGGTAGATACTTCAGCTTTATTGTCATCTATAGTTTCGACTATTTCGGGACATCTCATAAAATATTTATCATGGATGATATTCTTTGTGCAACCAGTATCTAATAGTGCCAGTATCTTATATGAAATATTTGGCCTTAGAACAATCCTAACTGGGATCCTTATCCCTAACACTTCTTTGAATGGTAATCGAACAATATATTTGTTTCCAAAACTAGTAATTGCATCTTTCAATTGTATTAATTTATCTCCTTTTTTATCCCTTACTGTTACCATTTGCTCTTTCATTTCCGTGATTTTAGCAACATTATTGTCTTGCCTATTGCTATGTTCTAACTCATCTTTAAGTTTTTCTAGTTCTGCTTCTAGCTTATTTATTCTATTTTCTAAATTTCTAACCCTACTGGATAATATTCGTTCTTCTGGTTCTAATTCTATTTCTTGTCTCCACTTTTGATTATTGGCTCTTAGACATGAGGTACAGGCTTGTTTTAAGCACAAGCTACATGTGAACCTATTATCTTGGCTTGGATAATATATACAGAAAGCACATTTTATGTTATAATCATCTTTTCCTCTAATCCAATCATGCTCACAATCTACTTGGTTCATCATTTCAATTTTTAAACCGGCTAATTCATCTATTAGGTCTATTTCATCTTCACTTGATTCATATTCTGGAGCCTCATTTTCAACTTCATCTGTTTCTATAATTGAATATATTGACTCGTCGTCTTTTATTTCGTCATCACATACTAATATATTTTCATTAACGCTATCTATAATTAACACTCTCTCTTGTTCTTCATATTTGCTAGAGTATCTTTTCTGGTCTTTATTAGGGCAAGTTCTACTTAGATGATCAGGAGAGTTGCATATGAAACATCTGCATGTTTTATCATAGGTTTTCTTAGGATTATATCTTCTTACATTTCTTTTATGCAAGAATGGGGCTCTATTGTCTGACCTTCTTAAGAAATATCTTTTCTTTGTTCTGAAATTTCTATTATCTCTTCTTTGTGGTTTATAATATTTGTTTTTCCTATGCCTTTCTTCTCCATATGTAAGTGGTATTTGGACTATGTTATTGCAAAAAATATAATCTGATTTCTTCATAGATCTTTGGGCTTGAATGCTAGTGCATACCTTTCTTAGCTGTTTGAAAACAAATGTTAAGGCTTGGGATATATTAACCACATTTCCTTCTGTTTCTTTTTTATATTCTTCAAATATTATTGACCCTAAAGGATCAGGCAATTTATTAAAATATCTTTCTACTACACCTACATTAAAACCTTGTTTAGCAGTAGTAGCATTATACAAATAATGCTGGGAAAATTCTTTAATACCTTTCCAGCTAGTTAATGTTAATTTTTCTATTTCTCTTAACATTTCATTTTGCAACGAGGTATGCCCTAATTCTGGATCTTCCGCTTTGATCATATTTGAGATAACATTCGCAAAGTTATTAGGGTTCATTGTTCGGGAATTCGGTAACTGGTAACTGCTCGGTCGACTACTGATTAGTGATTAATCAGTTAATCGGCCATTTAACTGAATTAATCGGTCGATCATTAATCGGCTACACATGAGAATATATTGGCAACATGTAACTAGTTTTTCATGTATTGTACATGACATAATCCAATGCTCACACCTGCACATGAGATGAATCTTAGCAGAACTATACCTTGTTGGTTGGTGAATCCTTGGGGACCTGGTTCAAGGGGTCGCCAGCGCTGCTGCCTGGCCTGGGTCGCCGGCACTGTTGCCTGGCCTAGGTAGATGCTGCTGACTGTCCTATGCCGCCGCTGCTGCAGCCTGCAGGTAGGGGCTGGAGGAGAGACGGGGAGAAGAGGATTGGAGGGGATGGGGGTTAGAGAAGGAGGGTAGGGCCGGCGATGGGAGCAGGGCGATCGCCGGCGGTGGCTAGGGCCGGCGAGGAAGCCATGGTCGTGACTCGTGAGGAGTCAGGAGAGGAAGGGGCGCTGCGATTTAGGAGAGGGAGGATGCAGTGCCGAAGGTTACGGGGCCAAAAAATGGCCTGGATTGCCACTTAAGTACCCCTTTTTTTATGGATGCCGCTTCAGTTACCTGACCCATCACCGATTAATCGGTTTGACAACCAGTTAATCGTCTGACAACCGATTAAATGCGAGTTAATCGGCTTGACCATTTAATGAACCGAGTATGTGCTATTCGCCTCAGTTAGGCACTGAGTAGCGATTAAATTGCCATTTAAATGGTAACTCGGCCGAGTTCTTGAACAATGTTAGGGTTACTTCCTGCCTTTTTTAATTCTTCATATTGGTTAGGGTATGACTCTACCCATTGTTCCCATAGAACTTTTACAGATTCTCCTAAAAATGTTTCAAGATATGTTAACATATCTTCTACCTTAGTGCCTATATTATACTGGTTTTGTATATATTTTTGCACTATTAAACCTTTCCATATGCTGATTATATTTGGCCAATCTATTGGATCATGAGCTGCTAGGTTTAATATAGTGCCATCATTCTTATAATTTTGAAATTGCACTGGTTTTTCAAAATCTCTTCTTTTAGTACCCATATATCTATATTGTCCAGGGATATACGAAGGTGGATAGTCATCTTTTTTTGGAGGCCATTGTCCAGCTGATCTGGTAGGTCTCTCTCTTTCTCCTTCTCTTTTTACAGATGATTCTCCATATCATCTTCTTCTTTTACTACTATTTTCTACTTCCATAGCTTCCATTGCATTTTCTAAATTATGCAATCCCACCTCATCTAGTGAGTTATAGAAATCACTATTTTGTTCTGAATCATCATATCTTTCATCTTCTAACCACATTTCTTTTATTAATTCTTCTTCCTCCTCATAACTTTCTAATAATAACTTATTATTGATATCCCATTGCTCTTCTTCACTAATGACTTCTTCTTTTTGAACAATATTCTTATCTTTACTATTATTATTAATGACAGCATTTTTATTAATAATAGCATTTGCTTTTCTTTCTGCGGATGCTATAATTTTATCTTCCATGGTTGAACTACTAGTGGCAAACTTTTTATCATTTTTAATTTCTTTAACCTCACAATTTCTGTAATAATAAATAGTTCTCTTTCTCTTATTTTGGGCCAATCATTTATCATGGAATGACTATATTCCCATTCAATATGCTTTAGTTTCTTTTCCCAATGATTTATTTCATCGTCTAAGTTAGCCTTTTCCATGCATTCAGATATACCTTGATGCAGCTTTATAGTTCATAAATCGAATACTACTACTTCCTTCACAATTTTGATAGCTTATGTAGTTTTCAGGTTGCTTTAATTCTTTTTTCTCTATTAATTCACCTATTCCCCATTCTTCTCCAGCTCTTTCTCCAGAACCAATTTTAAGGGGATTCATAAATTTTATACCTTTTGATTGCATACTATCAATTACGTCATTCACATTTACTCTATATCTGGAGCTACTTCTATTAGTGAGCCTTCCTATAAATTCTATGCTTACTAGCAAATTTGTTCCTTTAAAATCTTCATAACCTTTAGTTTGGAAACCAAAACTCATTTTCTCAATAAATTCATTTACGGGCATCATTAGGTCCGGAGCTATATAGGTTATTAATCTATTTTCATTCATGTCTCCTTCCAAAAATCCTAAGGCTGCTTTGTCTACAGATTCCCATCTTCCGTCTAATAAGGTTATCAAAACCTTCACACCTAATTTCTTCCTTGTCATACCTTTGATTCCTATGATATACATGCCTTGATGAATATATTTGTAACCACAATATCTTAATTCATTTTCAATATTTTTTCTTACAATTCTTAAATCTACTGGATGTGTTAACACACTTAATTCTACTTCTCGAGATATTCTGTATAGACCACTCTTACTTTCAAACATACCCATGTGATATACTTGTTGTGGTTTTATTTTTCTTAGGGTATCTTTCTGATATCTTTCTAGATCTTTTTGTATATCTATAACTTCTTCAATACTATCAATATCATCAGCTTTGCATGATAATCTATGCTTCATGGCTAGGGGTCTTGAGTCTTGCCTTACTATTTGGAGAGTTTTGTCTCTTCTAAGGAAGCCTTTAGATACGTCCATTTTTCTGAATTAATATTTCTAGCAGAGGCAACTATTCTGGATGATGAAAGCACAATTTCTTTGTTACTTTTAACACTATTAAGTTTATCTAATATTTGAATTAATAGCTGGATGATTGTGTTATTTTGTCTTATTATTACTTTGGAATCTTCTTTTGGGGAGTCGTGATCGGAGAACCCGACAGGAGGTGACAGGTATTTAGCTACTTCGTTTAATGCTTGAGTATATTCAGTCATATAGTTATGAGATAATCAAAGTTTTAACCTCTTGCACCAACTTTTTTATTTCAAGTATATCTTGTCTTGATTCAGTGCGTGGGAACGACTCTTTGCCTTTACTTAGGTAACGGCCTATTGATAACACTTCTTCTTTAATATAATCGTTATTCTTGGAAATTGTATTCTGTTTTCCTTTTGCTTCCTCTAGCTTATGTAAAGCTAGATCAATTTTATTATTCAAACCTGAATACTTATCAGCAAGCTTTTGGTATTCCTTGAATAAACTTTCAAACTTTTGGTCTAAATTATCTTGTCTTTTTCCCCAAGATATGTAAAAGTTATATATCAAATCGACGACTGTATTTAGCTGACTATGCGATGTATGCCAGATATGCTCTTCAGAGGGATTTATTCTGCACCTTATATTTAAATTTTCCTTCGTATTTATTACTTTACATGCGCAAACTTCTAAGTTTAAATATTTTAATTTTTCAATGATTAAACGCTGGACCTGATACCAACAATATAGGGAATATTAAACAAAATTATTAGATATTAATTAGGTTAATTATGCGATTAGGTTTATTAGGGATTAGGTGAAAGTGGTAGACAGGTATGCTTTTTATCTTGAATAGTATTCACTAGGTAGGGTATTATTTAGAAAAGTGCTTTACTATTCAATACACTATTTGGAATAGTTTTACACTATTCACAGCAATATTTAATTCTTTGGTATTATATGCTCGTTCTGTATACACTAATTAGATATCTTAATGCAGGATCTATTTAGGGGCTGGCGAGGCCAATAATTCGTCCGACGGTGTGCGCAGAGGTGTAAAATCCTACTCAGTACTCACCATATTTTTCATTATGTTGTATCAGATGTAGCTAATTACGTTCACTTAGTAGTTTTAATTGCAAATTTACGGGGTAAATTCCTATCGTCTTCCCAGGCAGTTCCACCCGAAGGGAACACTTCTCTACGGCCACAAGGTTCTCATTCAAACGCCACTCTGGGCTACACAGAGAACTACACACGCAGAGGTTTCTCCTATAGGATCCCTAGCATAAGAACTCGTCCCATAAATTCATAAATAAAAATACCAAGTCAAACCAAGAAACTACATCATTTCCACAACATAATTTACATATGGCTTTCCCTTTCGGGAGGCCCCGAAGGGATTACACAAGCTAAAGGAAATTACCTTCTAACTACCTTCTTGAGCCTACAATGCTCTGGATATTGTGACTCTTATTGCAGAATACGAACTACTACTACTACTACTACTGAGCAACGAGCTTGCTTGCTGGGTTGCAGCTCTTTGCTCTCTCAGTGGCTGGTGGTTCTTCTCCTTCTGGTGTTGTGCTCTTGAGCCCAGCGTCTCCTTTTATAGCCGCGAGGGATGGCTACTATGGAGGCCATCGGGAGCCTTCCTTCACTTATTTTACACACGGTAGCATGCACGCGTGTGCTACTAGGGTACATGCGTGTCCTTCTAGGCGGTGGATAAGAGCGAGAGATAGCGCCCCGACAAACGTCAATCTTCAGAAATCTGTCAAGTCTTTTGCTTTGTTCACGTGGGCGTTGTCTCTCTGTGAATAATTGGCTGGCCTCTGTGTACCAGTCTTTGCTCTTCGGCCATACAAATCTTCATGTGATTAGCCTTCAGAGCTTGTTCTGCCTTCAAGAATCCTTGTGCAGTGTATGCGTACATACATGCCAAGGCTGCTTAAATATTCAACTTCTGCAGTGTATGCGTACACACATGCCAAGGCTGCTTAAATATTCATTTTTTTACCAGCGGGTCTTCCCTGCCCATATGATTGATAATACCTTATCAATATTTAAAATATCTATTCTTGGAATTTCTATCAATATTCGGGTCAACAATATAGGGAATATTAAACAAAATTATTAGATATTAATTAGGTTAATTATGCGATTAGGTTAATTAGGGATTAGGTGAAAGTGGTAGAGAGGTATGCTTTTTATCTTGAATAGTATTCACTAGGTAGGGTACTATTTAGAAAAGTGTTTTACTATTCAATACACTATTTGGAATAGTATTACACTATTCACAGCAATATTTAATTCTTTGGTATTATATGCTCGTTCTGTGTACACTAATTAGATATCTTAATGCAGGATCTATTTAGGGCTGGCGAGGTCAATAATTCGTCCGACGGTGTGCGCAGAGGTGTAAAATCCTACTCCGTACTCACCATATTTTTCATTATGTTGTATCAGATCTAGCTAATTACGTTCACTTAGTAGTTTTAATTGCAAATTTACGGGGTAAATTCCTATCGTCTTCCCAGGCAGTTCCACCCGAAGGGAACACTTCTCTACGGCCACAAGGTTCTCATTCAAACGCCACTCTGGGCTACACAGAGAACTACACACGCAGAGGTTTCTCCTATAGGATCCCTAGCATAAGAACTCGTCCCATAAATTCAAAAATAAAAATACCAAGTGAAACCAAGAAACTACATCATTTCCACAACATAATTTACATATGGCTTTCCCTTTCGGGAGGCCCCGAAGGGATTACACAAGCTAAAGGAAATTACCTTCTAACTACCTTCTTGAGCCTACAATGCTCTGGATATTGTGGCTCTTATTGCAGAATACGAACTACTACTACTACTACTACTACTACTACTACTACTACTACTACTACTACTACTACTATTACTACTGAGCAACGAGCTTGCTTGCTGGGTTGCAGCTCTTTGCTCTCTCAGTGGCTGATGGTTCTTCTCCTTCTGGTGTTGTGCTCTTGAGCCCAGCGTCTCCTTTTATAGCCGCGAGGGATGGCTGCTATGGAGGCCTTCGGGAGCCTTCCTTCACTTATTTTACACACGGTAGCATGCACACGTGTCCTACTAGGCGGTGGATAAGAGCGAGAGATAGCGCCCCGACAAACGTCAATCTTCAGGAATCTGTCAAGTCTTTTGCTTTGTTAATGTGGGCGTTGTCTCTCCGTGAATAATTGGCTGGCCTCTGTGTACCAGGCTTTGCTCTCCGGCCATACAAATCTTCTTGTGATTAGCCTTCAGAGCATCTTCTGCCTTCAAGAATCCTTGTGCAGTGTATGCGTACATACATGCCAAGGCTGCTTAAATATTCAACTTCTGTAATGTATGCGTACACACATGCCAAGACTGCTTACATATTCATTTTTCTTGCCAGGGGGTCTTCTCTGCCCATATGATTGATAATACCTTATCAATATTTAAAATATCTATTCTTGGAATTTCTATCAATATTCGGGTCTGGTATAGTCCTCCGCGCCCGAATAATTGATAGTAATATCAATGTAGGCAATTTGTGCTTTATTCAGGTCGCTGCCCATGCCCTGCTATGTCCATATGATCATCATCATCATTTAACAGATTGAAATCATATTTTTGATCACATTCTTTCTTTATTTCTTCAAATTTTTCGTCCATTTCATGCCTTAATTCTTTTAATATTTCTTCTTTTAATTCTTTCTTTATTATTTTTGAAAACTCTTCAAATCTTTTATCCATTTCTTGATCTATGTATTCACTGTCTAAAGGGTCAAGCCCCTTTAGAAGGCATTCTTGATATGTCTTATATTTTGGAGATTCTTCCTTGTTTATATTTTTTGAGCTTGATGCCTCCCCCTTCGTGGGAGCTGGTGAAGCTGGTACGCCTCTTCTTATTTGAATATATTCTTTAGCCTTTGGGTCAATATAATAATCTGGCCCTAAAACCTTTCTTGCCCAAAGTAAGGCATCATCTATATTATAATACCTTTTGAATGTTAAATCTTGTCCTTTTCTTTTTGCATCTAATTTTTCAATCATTATATTTTCCCATTCCAAATATATGCCAGGTTTATTTCCATCAAATATAAGATATAGTGTTTCTCCTTTTGGTATTTCAATCTTCTCTGGCTTTGGCGAATTTTTGTTTAATTCATTAAAATATTCTGCCAAACTATTGAGAATTGATAAAAAATATCCTTTTTCCTCTCTTTTGAGAGTATATTGATACCAAAAATTATCCAATATGCATCTTTGAGCTTCATCAAGCTTGATATGGGGTTTTGGCTTGAAATTGAATGTATTTGGGTGAAACATTTTCAGCCTATTTTCTTCTCCTAAGAAGAGATATTCATCTCTGGTGGCGAATAATCCTTTCCTCATTTATGCAGAATTGATGCACGAGAAAATATGTCAGGTAAAGTATTATCCTTCCCCTTAATATGCTCAAAAATAACTTTATAACCATTCCCAGCTATAGTGTCTTCAAATAAGACCCATCTTCTGGTTGAGCTTTTCTTACTAATAATTTTATTGTAATATCGACATATAGCTTCACAGTCTGTTCGCACTGTAAATTCTTTAGATCCTAGATATAGCCTAAATGCATTTATTGCATTTACAACTGCAAGGATTTCCCTATCAATATTATTTACCGTCTTTAATTTGTAACTTCCCGAAGCATATCTACATATTTTTTCATCTGCCTTTGGGGAGTATTTATTGGGTTTTTGTTTTAGTATCGCACCCCATCCTACCTTAGATGCATCTGTCTCAATTATAAAATAATTGTCTTCTAGAGGCAATTCTAGGGGTTTAAAATTCTTGACCTTTTCCTTGATGGCTTTTACTAATTTTATATCTTCAGAGTTGAAGTATTTTTGACCATTTTTCCTTAATTTAGCATATAAAGGTCCTGCTAACTTTGCTAAGTTATCAATATAGTTTCGCGCATAGTTTACAATTCCTAAGAACTGCTGTAAAACATTTTTATCACTCATATTATCAGGAAACTCTAATATTTTCTTTGCAATATGTTCTTGTAGATATATCTTTCCTTCTCCTATTTCATGACCAAGGAAATTTATTTTTTCTTTGCAAATTTCCATCTTCTTTTTGGTTAGTATGAGCCCATTTTGTTCTACCTTTCGAAAGAACACTTCAAGATGTGCTATATGCTCTTTGTATGATTTTGAGAATACTAACAAATCATCTACGTATACTAATATAAATGCTTGATTCTCATTAAATATATTCTGCATCTTTCTTTGAAATAGTGCAGGTGCATTCTTTAAACCTAATGGCATTACTAGCCATTCATAATGGCCTTGCGGACAAGTAAATGTTGTCCAGGGAATAGATTCTTCAGCAATTTTTACTTGCCAAAATCCTGCCTTTAAATCAAATTTAGAGAAATATTTACTTCCTTGTATTATGTTAATCCATTCATGCTTATTGGGTATATTGAATGCATCGTCAACTGTATTATCATTAAGCCTCTTAAAATTAATCACCATTCTAGATTTACCTCTAACTTCTTCAGCATGATTTCTAACTATAAAAGCAGCAGATCGATGAGGACTTCTGCTTTCTCTTATAGCTTTTAACTTTAATAACTCTTCAATATGCATTTTGAACTCTTCAATATCCTTTGGGGTAGCTTCTATTGGTCCTGATTTAATTATATAATCTGGATTTATTATATTAATTTTGCAAACTATAGAGTTCTTTTCCCAATGTTTCATTGGTATTTCTCCAATAATTTGTATGCTTTCTAGTCTTTGCACAATCTTATCTATATCATTTTTGGACTTTATATCTCTATACCAGTTCGGTGAAAATGATTGTAACCCAATGCATTCTGTACATGTATTTTCTATATGATATTCTTCTATGGTCTCACTAAGTTCTTTGTCTTTACAGAATTCAGGGGGATCTGGACTTGTGCTATACTCGTCATCTAAATTAGATATTTCAACATTTTGCAAGGACTTTCTTTGTTTCCGTACTTCGGATATGTATGGAACATTATCTTGATAAGGGATAAATGTTACCCCTTCTTCATGTATGATTGTGGTTTGTAAAGATTGTTGTAAAAATCTTAACCCTATTATCATGTCATCATTTATTACTGACAAATCTCTTATTGTAATTTCATCTATTATATATTTTGTGCCATTTATGTAAGCTTCAATATTATATGCTAGCTGATTATGTATCTTCTTTATTCCTGACATATCGGTAGATACTTCAGCTTTTTTGTCATCTATAGTTTCGACTATTTCGGGACATCTCATAAAATATTTATCATGGATGATATTCTTAGTGCAACCAGTATCTAATAGTGCCAGTATCTTATATGAAATATTTGGCCTTAGAACAATCCTAACTGGGATCCTTATCCCTAACACTTCTTTGAATGGTAATCGAACAATATATTTGTTTCCAAAACTAGTAATTGCATCTTTCAATTGTATTAATTTATCTCCTTTTTTGTCCCTTACTGTTACCATTTGCTCTTTCATTTCCGTGATTTTAGCAACATTTTTGTCTTGCCTATTGCTATTTTCTAACTCATCTTTAAGTTTTTCTAGTTCTGCTTCTAGCTTATTTATTCTATTTTCTAAATTTCTAACCCTAGTGGATAATATTCGTTCTTCTGGTTCTAATTCTATTTCTTGTCTCCACTTTTGATTATTGGCTCTTAGACATGAGGTACAGGCTTGTTTTAAGCACAAGCTACATGTTGATGGCTTCTCGCCCCTCGTTGGTTACCCCAAATGGAAGGTTTGAGATGCAGTGTAGCGGTAGTTTTCCCTTGGCAAAGATACCAAGGATCGAATCCCCTGAGACTCCGAGGGTCAACAAGAAGGTGTCAACTCCTAGCGGCGCGACTTAGCGATTGATAGGACCTGCACACAAATACAAATAACTTTGCTCCCAACGAGTACAGAGAGGTTGTCAATCCCTCCGGCCTTGTCGTTTACAAAGGATCAAACGCAAGAGATAATAGTGATAGGTATGACTGCAACTAGTAAGTAAGAACAGAAAGTAAATAGCGGGTGTGATCAGTGATGGTAATATGGACCGGGGTCCCATGATTTTCAGTAGTGATGTCTCTCTCCCAAAAGACAATAAAACAGCTAAGCGAGGTAAACGAATTACAGCTGGGCAATTGACAGGATTATGTGCGCAAACCAATGCTAACTATGCTGCAAAGAAAGGTAGAGGCTCAAAAGCATGGGCGGTACGCCAAGGCAAGTAGACCAAAATCCATCTGCATCTACTACTAATCATCCACCTTGAGATATCTATCCAGAACATCTCGCTGGTATTAAGTTGCGAGTCCCACCCATAGTGTAAACTCAAAGCAACAGACAACTACATTAAAAGAACTTTGCGTAAAGTAAACAATCCTTGCACCCGCAAGTACAAGCACCGTTGTTTTCCCCCTTGTGGCAACAGCACATCCCCTAGACTCATGTTTCTGTCACTCAAGCTAGTCATCGAGGGGCATGAACCCACAATCAAGCATAACGTTCCCTCTTGGAGTTACTACCTACTACTTGGCCAAAGCAATAAACAGCAACGGAGAACATGCAAGAATTACTCAAGAACATAAATATAAAAGAGGTAAATCAAATATATTACTCACACACAATCTGAACATAATCTCATAATCCATCGGATCCCAGCAAACTCATCATAGCAACAGCATAAGGGTTACATATGTGCCTCGATCATGTAGGGCAGCTCACGAGGTCTAATCGATGAAGAACAAAGAGGGGAGGAGAACATCACATAGCTACTGGTCATGGACCAATGGTCCAAGGGAGACTACTCACAACTCATCCGGGAGGCGTCCATGGTGGTGGAGAAGCTCCCGGTGGTGATCCTCCCCTCCGGCAGGGTGCCGGGAAGAGTTCTCCTGGTGCTCCCGATCTGGGAAGCGCGACGGCGGCGGAACAGAGATGAGATCACGAAAAAGGGTTCCGTCCTCGAGGGTTTTGGGACGCGGTGTAAATATATGCCAAAGGAGGGCGTCAGAAGAGGCAAGGGGGGCCCAGGCGCCCTGGCGGCCCGGCCAGGAGGGGGGCCGCCCCCTCTGGTCGCCTGGAGCCCTGGTGGCCCCCCTCTGGCCCTACTTTGGCCGCATGGAAGCTTCCGGAACGCTGATTTTTTATATATTTTTCCCGGGATTTTTCTGGCAATTTACGTAATGGGAAAATCTGAAATACAAAAACAGCAGAAAACAGAAACTGGCACTGGGGTGCACTGAGTTAATAGGTTAGTCCAAATATGATCAAAAGTCTATGGAAGTGCATAAATATCATAGCAATATCACACAAAAGATGTCGGGGAAACTGATCACCCACGAACACCTATGGGACCGGAGCCCCTTCTACGGTACGGTGAGGGAGCGGAGGGAGAACAAAGAGCGGATCGAGGAGCACACGCGGGCAGTTTACCCAGGTTCGGGCCGCACGGATGCGTAAAACCCTACTCCTGCTTTGGTTGTATTGAGTTCTTGGGCTCGGGACCTTGAAGATCTACAGTACTAGCTACACCGAGCGTAGGAGTGTCCAAGTTTCTGGGATCGACCCCCCTCTACGTTGTGCATGGGCCTCCTTTTATAGCTCAAAGGGGTCACCGACAGGTGTCAACGTAGATGAGGGTAGAAGTGTAAAATTGGAGGTAGATGGAACAGTGCATGAACAGTGTATGCACAGTGTACGTACAGTGATCTATACCTAACCAAGACGGTGGGGGACAAATGCATTGAATGCCCGTCGTCGTCACCCCAAAAGCGTCCGCCCGGGCGTCTCCGTTCGCCACGACGATGGCCTCGTCACTGCGGCTCGCCACCGTGTACCCCAGGCTGCACAGCCATCTGCCACGTGCCCCTGGAAGGGCCCCAGGGCGACGCGTGGCCAGATGAGCTGGAGCGCAGGCACACAATGTAAGCCTCCCCCGGCAAGCACCTTGCCGGGGTCGCTATCTTGCAGGGCCCGGAAGCTTGTCGCTCTCCGGGTCTTGCCGGGGTGCGTGATGCGCCACGATATATCTTCTGAGGTGCCGTTCTTTGGCCTTCCTGGCAAGCTCCTCTTGCCAGGGTATTGTGCTGGAATGATAACCTTGAGCCTGGTGCGGCCTTCCCGGCAAGCTCCTCTTGCCGGGGTCTTGTTTCTTAACTTGTATACTTTGTTCTTGAATGGCTTCAAAAGGGTCCAGAGTGGGGTTTGGCGGGCGCGTGGCGAGCCAGACCACGGGACGCTGCCACTGCCCGTGCACAAGTCAGGATACTAAGGTACCCCTACTTTAGTACACCGACAGGAGCCCCCGGGCCTGGGCCACACACGGTGCCGAGCGCTGTTGGGCCAGGCCCAAAACAGTGCATGGGCACACGCGGCCCACGGCGCGCCGTTTCCCACTCCGCATCCGCCGCATCTCTCCTTAACGGCACGCGTCGATTGCGGCGTCGTGGGAGAGATCGTGGCCTGTTTCTTTAATGGGAAAATGCGGAACGTCCCCCACTTCCCCCTTAAAAGCAGGGAAAGCAGGGGCAGTTTCCCCCCATTGCATCAAGAACAAAGTATACAAGTTAAGAAACAAGACCCCGGCAAGAGGAGCTTGCCGGGAAGGCCGCACCAGGCTCAAGGTTATGATTCCAGCACAATACCCTCGCAAGAAGAGCTTGCCAGGAAGGCCAAAGAACGGCACCTCAGAAGATATATCGTGGCGCATCACGCACCCCGGCAAGACCCGGAGAGCGACAAGCTTCCGGGCCCAGCAAGATAGCGACCCCGGCAAGGTGCTTGCCGGGGGAGGCTTACACTGTGTGCCTGCGCTCCAGCTCATCTGGCCACGCGTCGCCCTGGGGCCCTTCCAGGGGCACGTGGCAGATGGTTGTGCAGCCTGGGGTACACGGTGGCGAGCCGCAGTGACGAGGCCATCGTCGTGGCGAACGGAGACGCCCGGACGAACACTTTTGGGGTGAGGAAAGGAAGAGGCCTGCCTGGGAGTTCGGCAACGCGGCAGAACGCATGAGGCTGCGCCCCGGGATGAATTATAACTTCACCGTCTTGGAACTCAAGGGGATGGTCCGGGAGCTCTTCAAACATGACCCCAAGCACCCGGAGTGGTTCAGACCATCGGACGGAGTAGTTCCATTGTGCAACAATACAGCTCTTAGTGCCAGCCGCGCGGCGATGCCTGAGTGTGACTCCCACGGGGTTGTTCCTACTTGGCTGACGCCTTCGGCAGAGACCGTGCAGACCTTCTTTGATAATCTGGTTGAACGGCCGCGCAACCCCGAAGAGAGGAAAGGGCTCACCCGGGAGACCACCGAGCGGGATGTGGCACATATAGCCACCAGAATGGAGGAGGCCGCCGCAGCGGCGGCCGCGGGTGAGTTTGGGTACATCGTGGAGGAAGCGGAAGCGGCGGACGCGGTGAGCCAAGCCGAGGAGGAAGAGATCCTCAAGCTGTTGAAGATTGCGCCCGAGGAGTTCGCCGGGGAGCCTGCCGGGAAGCCTGCCGGGACGAGCGAGGCTGCCGGGCAAGGCACTAAGTCCAGTGAGCCCGCCGAGGAGGACGCCGAATCGGGTGATTCTGACGAAGACTCGGGCGGGTCACTGAACCTCGACGACGACGCCTCCTCATCCTCAGAAAATTCTCCGCCACCACCAAGTCCTCCGCCACAGCCGAAGAAGCGCCTCCGCAAAGCCACTGAGACGGCGAGGCCACCGGTGCCCCGACAGCAGCCGGAGCGCCGTGCGACGCGTGCCACCACGACGAGCAAGGTCGCCAAGGAGGCGCCCCGTGCCCGAGCGACAAGCGGAGGGGGGTCTTCCCGGAAACTTGGACACTCCTACGCTCGGTGTAGCTAGTACTGTAGATCTTCAAGCTCTCGAGCCCAAAACTCAATACAACCAAACCAGGAGTAGGGTTTTACGCATCCGTGCGGCCCGAACCTAGGTAAACTGCCCGCGTGTGCTCCTCGATCCGCTCTTTGTGCTCCCTCCGCTCCCTCACCGTACCGTAGAAGGGGCTCCGTTCCCATAGGTGTTCGTGGGTGATCAGTTTCCCCGACATCTTTGGCGCGCCAGGTAGGGGAAACTGATCACCCACGAACAGCTATGGGACCGGAGCCCCTTCTACGGTACGGTGAGGGAGCGGAGGGAGCACAAAGAGCGGATCGAGGAGCACATGCGGGCAGTTTACCCAGGTTCGGGCCGCACGGATGCGTAAAACCCTACTCCTGCTTTGGTTGTTTTGAGTTCTTGGGCTCGGGAGCTTGAAGATCTACAGTACTAGCTACACCGAGCGTAGGAGTGTCCAAGTTTCTGGGATCGACCCCCCTCTACGTTGTGCATGGGCCTCCTTTTATAGCTCAAAGGGGTCACCGACAGGTGTCAACGTAGATGAGGGTAGAAGTGTAAAATTGGAGGTAGATGGAACAGTGCATGAACAGTGTATGCACAGTGTACGTACAGTGATCTATACCTAACCCAGACGGTGGGGGACAAAGGCATTGAATGCCTATCGCCGTAAGAAAGTATACGCCCGGGCGTCTCCGTTCGCCACGACGATGGCCTCGTCACTGCGGCTCGCCACCGTGTACCCCAGGCTGCACAGCCATCTGCCACGACGATGGTATTGTGCAAGGAAGCCACCCCTGTAGCGGCCGCCGACAAGCAGGACGGCTCCGACAAGCAGTACTGCAAGATCCACCGCACCAAGGGCCACGATCTCCAGAACTGCAAGAGGGTAGAGTACCTCATAGAGCAGCAGAAGGCTGAATACGAGCGACGCGACAAGGAGAAGGCCCAAGGAGGCGGAGGAGAGCCCAGCAAGAAGCGGTCGTTCAATGGCCGGGGAGGACGCCGCGGCAAGGCCAAGCAGCGGCAAGGAGACAGACCTCCCCGGGGCCGCGACAAGGATGAAGACGAAGACGATGACGAGGACATGGATGACGGAGATAACAGCGAGCAGGAGTTCCAGAAGGCCACAGAAGTTCTGTGCGTCGATGGAGGTGCCTCTCTGCACACTTCCCACCGCCAACTCAAGCAGTGGGTGCGGGAAGTGAATGCAGCTGAGCCACCCGTCGAGTCGCGCAGACTGCTGAAATGGTCCGGCAAGCCCATCATCTTCGACCTTGAGGACCACCCTGACTGCACAACTGCGGTCGGGTGCTTGCCGATGTTGGTTTCACCAACTATCCGCAACCTCAAGGTCACCAAGATGTTGGTTGACGGCGGGGCCGGCCTCAACTTGATCTCCTCCGCTGTGATCAAGAAGCTGTAGATCCCCGATAGCGAGCTCGAGGAAACCGGGACGTTCCAAGGAATCAACCCGGGAAGGAGTAAGCCGAAGGGGAAGATCACGCTGCCGGTGACCTTTGGCGGAGAGCTTAACTTCAGGACAGAGAGGATCACGTTCGACGTTGCCGATATCCCATTACCATACAATGGGATACTTGGCCGTCCTACGCTCGCCAAGTTCATGGCAGCTTCCCACTATGCATACAATATGCTCAAAATGCCAGGGCCAATAAGCATCATCTCTGTCCCCGGCGACAAGAAGGATGCGCTTATCTGCACCGACAAGATCTACCGGGACGCAGCAGCCGCGGCAGACAGCAAGACACTTGCCGCTGAAGCTCCCGGGGGGAAGACCAAGACCAAGTCCGGCAAGAGCTCTGGGGCCCACTCCGGCAAACGCACCTCTTCGGAGTGCTGCGCTGTCGTCGAGGATGCACCATCGAGCTCCACCGGCAAGTGCAAGAAAGGAATGGCAGCTCCACCGGCAACCAAGAAGGTGTCCGCCAAGGAGGACGGCACTGGTGGTACCTTCACCATCAGTGCTACGCTTGATCCCAAATAGGAAAGCGCGCTCGTTGCCTTCCTGCGGGCGAATGTCGACGTGTTCGCATGGCGACCGTCTGACATCCCCGGCGTTCCCAGGAAGGTAATTGAGCACAAGCTTGCTTTTTGTCCTCACGCGCGGCCCGTCAAGCAGAAGGTCAGGAAGCAAGCAGTGGAGCGCCAAGAGTTCATTGCCGAAGAGATTAAGAAGTTGGAAGCAGCAGGCCTTGTTAGAGGTGTACTTCATCCTACGTGGTTAGCAAATCCAGTCGTCGTGCGCAAGGCTAATGGGAAGTGGAGACTTTGTATAGACTTCACTGATGTGAATAAAGCTTGTCCCAAGGATCCATTTCCCTTGCCGCGCATTGACCAGATTGTTGATTCCATGGCTGGGTGCGAGTTGCTTTCATTTCTTGATGCATACTCCGGGTACCACCAGGTATTCATGGCTGAGGAAGATGAAGAGAAGACCGCATTCATTACTCCATGTGGCACTTATTATTTCATACGCATGCCCTTTGGATTGAAGAATGCGGGCTCGACGTTTGCAAGGGTAGTCCACACTGCTTTTGAGCCACAGATACACAGGAACGTAGAAGCCTACATGGATGATATAGTGGTCAAGAGCAAAGACAAGGATACCCTGATTCCAGACTTAGAAGAAACCTTTGAGAATCTGCGCAAGATACACCTCAAGTTGAACCCCGAGAAGTGCGTTTTCGGAGTCCCCTCTGGCAAGCTTCTTGGGTTCTTTGTATCCCAGAGGGGGATTGAAGCCAATCCCGACAAGATCAAAGCCATCGAGCAGATCGAAGCTCCAAAGCGCGTCAAGGATGGACGGAGGCTTGCTGGTTGTGTGGCTGCCCTCAGCAGGTTCATTTCAAAGTCTGCAGAACGCGCCCTGCCTTTCTTCAAAATCTTGAAAAAGGCAGGTCCTATGAAATGGACTCCGGAAGTGGAGGCAGCGCTGCATGACTTGAAAGGATACTTGTCCTCTACTCCAATACTTGTCGCACCTAGGCCACAAGAGAAGTTGCTACTATACTTAGCAGCAACCAATCAAGTGGTTAGTGCTGCGTTGGTAGCGGAGAGGGAGGCGGATGAGGAACCCACAGGCCCAGCAAGCGCATCCAGCGACAAGCAGGGGGCTTCCCCGACAAGCTCTGGCCCCGACAAGGACAAGTCTGCGCAGGAGCAAGGAGAAGTGCGAAAGAATATGGTCCAACGCCCAGTTTATTTTGTAAGTTCCCTCTTGCAGGGGGCTAGGTCAAGATACTCTGGGGTGCAGAAGTTGCTTTTCGGCCTCCTCATGGCCTCAAGGAAGCTGCGCCATTATTTCCAATCACACGAGATAACGGTGGTCACTCGCTTTCCGTTGAAGAGGATATTGCAAAATCCAGAAGCAACAGGCAGGATCGTCGAGTGGGCACTAGAGCTGTCAAGCTTTGGTCTCAAGTTTGAGAGTACTTCAACAATACAGAGCAGAGCTTTGGCAGAGTTCATAGCGGAATGGACCCCAACACCAGATGAAGAAGTTCTAGAGACAAGCATCCCCGTCCAAGAAGCGAGCAAAGAGTGGATAATGTACTTCGATGGTGCCTTCTCGCTGCAAGGCGCCAGTGCTGGCGTATTACTCATAGCGCCCACCGGAGAGCACCTCAAGTACGTTGTTCAGATGCACTTTCCCAAGGAGCAAGCGACAAACAATACTGCTGAGTATGAAGGTTTGCTTGCCGGCCTCAGAATTGCGGCCGAACTTGGGATCAAGAAGCTGATCGTGCGGGGAGATTCACAATTGGTGGTCCGACAAGTAAACAAGAGCTACCAGAGCCCTCTGATGGAAGCTTATGTCGATGAAGTAAGGAAGCTTGAAGAACACTTTGAAGGCCTGCAGATGGAGCATGTCCCAAGAGCTCAGAATGATATCACAGATGGCCTCTCAAAGTGTGATGCAATGAAGTTACCTGTGGAACCAGGGGTCTTCGTGCTCAAGCTAACTCAACCAAACGTTACACCATCAGTTGGGCAAAGCAAGAAGAGGAAGTTGGTCTCCGGCGACTACTTGCCGGCGGATCTTCCTGAAGCCGCCACCAAGGTCCCCAAGATAAACAACCAAGATGCTGAGGAACAGTCTGCTCCTGCGGACCCAAGGGTCTGTACAGTTGAAGCAGGCGTTCCCGACAAGTCTTGCCCCGGCAGGCTTGCCGGGGAACACTCAGCTCCGGTAGAGCCGCAGGTTCTTCCCGTAGAAGCTGAGGTTCCCGCAGCAGCCCTGACGCCTTTAGTCCTTGTTGTTGAGCCTCAGGCTCCAGCATGGGCACAGCAAATCGTCCGTTTTCTTCAGACTGGAGAACTTCCCGAAGAACTAGAAGAGATAGAGAGGATAACCAGGCAGTCAAGTATGTACCAGTTCGTCGGCAATGAACTGTACAGAAGATGACTCAATGGTGTCAGATTGAAATGCATTTCTCGGGAAAATGGACAGAAGCTGTTGGCAGAAATACATGGAGGCATATGTGGCCACCACATTGGCGCAAGAGCACTTGCCGGGAAGGCATTCCGGCAAGGTTTCTTCTGGCCAGAAGCCCTCCAAGATGCAACTGCACAAGTAACCAAGTGTGAAGCGTGCCAGTTCCATGCCAAGCAAATACACCAGCCAGCTCAAGCTCTCCAAACGATCCCTTTGTCCTGGCCCTTCTCGGTCTGGGGGCTCGACATCCTCGGCCCCTTTCCCCGCGCAGTCGGGGGCTTTGAGTACTTGTACGTCGCAATCGACAAGTTCACAAAGTGGCCAGAAGTGGAACCAGTGAGAAAGGTGACCGCACAGTCAGCAATGAAGTTCTTCAGGTCAATTGTTTGCCGTTTCGGAATCCCTAACAGGATCATCACCGACAACGGCACACAGTTCACAAGTCGCACCTTCATGCAGTACATCCAAGACCTTGGCGCCAAGGTTTGCTTTGCTTCTGTTGCTCACCCGAGGAGCAACGGTCAAGCGGAGAGGGCCAATGCTGAAGTGCTGCGCGGACTAAAGACAAGAACGTTCGACAGGCTGCACAAGTGCGGAAGAAACTGGATAGAGGAGTTGTCGGCGGCTCTTTGGTCAATCAGGACGACACCAAATCGAGCCACCGGGCAGACACCCTTTGCTCTTGTCTATGGAGCAGAGGCAGTTCTCCCCACGGAACTCGTATACGGGTCTCCTCGAGTGCTCGCTTACGATGAGCTCGAGCAAGAGCAGTTGCGGCAAGATGATGCATTGCTCCTCGAGGAGGACCGTCTCCAGGCTGCTGTACGAGCTGCTCGATACCAGCAAGCCTTGCGTCGCTATCATAGTCGCAAGGTCAAGGCCAGGAGTCTCGAGGAAGGCGACCTTGTTCTTCGGCGCGTTCAGTCCGCCAAGAACTCCAACAAGTTGACACCGAAGTGGGAAGGCCCTTATCGGGTGAGACAAGTCACAAGGCCCGGTGCTGTCCGCCTTGAGACCGAAGAAGGCTTACCGGTGAGCAACTCCTGGAACATCGAGCATCTTCGCAAGTTTCACCCGTGAGGCGCGGTTGCCGTGATCCGCTCCGGCAACCACCTTTTGTACAAGTCTTGCCGCTGTTGCATGTAAACCTTTGTACAAAGCCGGGCGCAGACCCCGTGCATCAGTAAAACTTTTGTGCTTCACACGACTTGTCATTTCATGCATTCTTGTTTTCATTGCATGTATTATCTAACATTTTGCGCAGCACACATCCCCGGTAAGCAGTAACAAGCCGCAAGGCTCCATACTTGTGTTTCCTCCTCTTTTCCTTTCTCTCTTAAACAGAAGAAGTGTTCCTCGCGCACAAGTTTGCTGGGGGGGAAGGAGATAGAGGTATGAACCAAGTGCTGTTCAAGAAAGGGAAGCCTTGCCGGGAAGCAAACAATCGCCTTGCCGGGAAGCAAACAATCCATGAAAGCTAAGTTGCCAGAGTTTGAGCAATTCAAATTTTTTAATTTTTTTTTAGTTGTCTTCCTAGAACGACCACACTTTGAATGGAAAACCTGTGCGCGGAGGAACCTACCCGTGGCTAGCCGCACCCTTACTTTGTTTCGAGCACGCTCAATGGCTTAAGTGAGCTGCGACAAGTGTCGCGCCCTTACTTCGTTTTCGAGTTCGCTCAACAATCTAAGTGTGCTGCGACTAGCTGCGGCAAGGGCATTGCCAGCAGGCTGCTAAGAGTCCCGCACTCAGCGCTCGCGGCAAGGGTTCCTTTGCCGGCAAGTTCCCTAAAAGCGTAGGGTGGAAAGCATACAAAGTGAAGGGACTAAACAAGGGAGATAACATTGCATTGACTATCCAAAATAAAGTTATATTACAAGACATATTGCCGCTTTTCTAACCAACTACTACCCATGACTTAATCGACAGCGGCAAGAGAAGCAGAAAGAAGGGAGCCTAATCTCTTCGGTCTCCGTCGACCCTCTTGATCTTGCCCGCCTTGGCTACGATGTGGGCAACTTGTGCCTTCAACGCCTCCTGGTCAGCTTCGGGCGGCAGGGTCCGGAGGACGTTGACGAGGTTGATCCCGGGATTGCGGTAGACGATCTTCGACAACACCCGCTCCATAGTACCCGTGCAAAGCCGGCGCGCCTCGTCAGCCAGCTGCGCGGGGATCTTCTCCCGTAGCTGCGCGAGAGCCGGCGCCACTCCCCTGAAGAACAAGCTCAGCTTGGTGCTGTGGGGGAGGCTCTCGTCGGGGGAGTACACAAGGTGCTCCGCCCTCAGCGCCACCATCTCCTTGTCGATGTTGGCGGTGGAGGCGACGAGCTCCTCGGTCCACTGCTCCACCGTCCGCTGGAAGTTGTTCTACGACAGGGCGGCGCTGTCCAGCAAGGCCCTCTCAGCACGAAGATCATCTTTCAGCTTCGTCTCGCGGTCCCGGGCGGCGTCAAGCGAATCGGTGAGGGTGGAAACCTTCAGCTCCAAGTCTGCAATGGAGTCCTTGGCGTCGTTGAGCTCTTTGCCCTTCTCGGAGAGACGGACTTACAGCTCCGAGTTGGTATGTGCGTCCTTCTCCCGCGCCACGTTGAGCGCGGCAACCCTGTCCTCGCTCGACTTCAAGCTCGTCTCCAACTGCGCCACCCTGGCCTCCAGATCCCTCTTGGCGGTCTCTGCGGCAGCGGCGGCATCCCTCTCCTCCTGCAGAGCCCCGCCAATGGCCTGCTAGCGAGCGGTGAGGTCGTCCTCGTGACTATCGAGGTCGACCTTCCGCTGGTTGAGCTCTCCCTCCCGCCGAGACAGATCCTCGGCGGCCAGTCGCTGCTGCTCCTCCACCTCGGCCTTCTCGAGGAGGAACGCTTGGTGTGCTCCGGCAAGCTCTTCGCGCTCCTCCACCAAGTTCCGGAGGGCCGCCTGGTTGGCGGCACGGAGCTCCGCGGCACGCTTCTCCAGATCAGCACCAGCCATGGCAGCCAGAGCCTCTCGGGACTCCAACTTAGCTTGCCTGGCCCGGTACAAGCCCAGGAGTCGGCGTAGGAGTTGCTCCTCTTCGGCCTCGTTGCTGCTGCCGGTCGCGTCCACAACCCTTAGCCCGGCGGAGGCGAGAACTTCTCCGTCGAATGTCTCTCCCTCCGCGGGTGCCCTTGATGAGGACGCCCACGGGACTTGAATGAAGACCCCATTGGCGGCCTCCAGATAGACACCCAACCCAGCCGCGGGGGCGGAGGGGTCGGCGGCCGGTGCAGCGTCCGGCGCTCCTGCGGCCTCAGGGCCAGCAGTGCGGTCGCCGGTCCCTTCCCCAGCTGCGGCGTCAGCGGTCGGGGCGGTCTCCTCCGCGGCTGGCTCGTCAGCGCCAGCCATTCCTTCGGTGGTGGTGGCGTCGCCAGCATTGCCGCGCGCGTCCTCCTCGGCGATGGTCTCCGTCTCCATCGGCTCCGGGGCGGGCGAATCTGACAACAGAAAAAGAAAAGAAAAATCGTCAAGCAAATATCCAAAAAGAAGAGTCCAAAAGAAGGAAAGTACAAGGGTTTACCTGCGTGGGCCTCTTCGATAACGGGGTCCCTCGCTGGGGAATTCCCCCTTGGCGGCGTAGTAGTGGCCCCCGCTGGCGGAGGGCCGCTTGCTGATACGTCCAAAATGTATCTATAATTTTTGCTTGCTCCATGCCACTTTTGGGTGATATTGCTATGGTATTCATACACTTCCATACACTTTTGATCATATTTGGACTAACTTACTAATCCAGTGCACCCTAGTGCCAGTTTCTGTTTTCGGCTGTTTTTGTATTTCAGGTTTTCACGTTTCGAGAACTGCCCAGAAAAATCCAGAAAAATTATATAAAAAATCAGCTATACGGAAACAACACTGCGTCTGAAGGGCAGCCTGGGGGGGGGGGGCACAGGGGCTCCAGGCGCCCTGTGGGCGCGTCCCCCCCTGGGCCGCGCCGGGGGGGCGCCTCGGCCCCCCGAGAGTCCCCCGGTGCCCTACTTTGGCATATATTTAAAGGGTTCCCCGAAACCCTTGAAAAAGGACTTCTTTTCGCGATCCCATCTCTGTTCCGCCGCCGCCGCCGCTTCCAAGATCGGGAGCACCAGGAGAACTCTTCCCGGCACCCTGCCGGACGGGAGGATCACCACCGGGAGCTTCTCCACCACCATGGACGCCTCCCGGATGACTCGTGAGTAGTCTCCCTTGGACCATGAGTCCATGACCAGTAGCTATGTGATGTTCTCCTCCTGTTCTTGTGCTTCACTAATTAGTCCTCATGAGCTGCCCTACATGATCGAGGCACCTATGTAATCCTTGTGCTGTTGCTATGTTGAGTTTGCTGGGATCCGATGGATTATGAGATTATGTTCAGATTGATCTTGAGTAATATATTTGATTCACCTCTTATATATTTTAGTTCATAAGTAATTCTTGCATGTTCTCCGTTGTTATTTATTGCTTTGGCCAAGTAGTAGGTAGTGACTCCAAGAGGGAACGTTATGCTCGATTGTGGGTTCATGCCCCTCGATGACTAGCTTGAGTGACAGAAACATGAGTCTAGGGGATGTGCTGTTGCCACAAGGGGGAAAACAACGGTGCTTGTGCCCGCGGGTGCAAGGATTGTTTACTTTACGCAAAGTTCTTTTAATGCAGTTGTCTGTTGCATTGAGTTTACACTATGGGTGGGACTCGCAACTTAATACCAGCGAGATGTTCTGGATAGATATCTCAAGGTGGATGATTAGTAGTAGATATTGATGGATTTCGGTCTACTTACTTTGGCGTACCGCCCATGGTTTGAACCTCAACCTTTCTTGCAATGTAGTCAGCATTGGTTTGCGTTCGTGGTCCTGTCAATTGCCCAGCTGTAATTTGTTTACCTCACATAGCTGTTTTATCGTCTTTTGGGAGAGAGACATCACTAGTGAACATCATGAGACTCCGGTCCATATTACCATCATTGATCACATACACTATTTACTTTTCGCTATTTTATTTACTATTGCAAAACACTATCTATCACTACTATCATATTGCTTTTAACCCTTTGTGAACTACAAGGCCGGAGAGATTGACAACCTCTCTGTACTCGTTGGGAGCAAAGTTATTTGTATCTGTGTGCAGGTCCACGTTGATTGCTAATTGCGCCGTTAGCAGTTGACACCTACCTGTTGAACCTAGGAGTCTCTGGGGATTCAATCCTTGGCATCTTTGCTAGGGGAAAACACTTCTACTTACTGCATCTTACACCTTCCACTTGGGGTAACCAACGAGGGGTTCGAGGCCCATCACTCGCGCCTTCCCTCGGCGGGGTGCCCACCCTTGTCGGGGTGCTCGCCCTTGGCGGAGTACCCATCCTTGGCGGAGCACTGTCCCTCGCCGGGGAGCTCCTCCTTGGCGGGGAGGGTGGAACAAGCGGCTCATCGGGGGCGGCCTCTTGGTGCTCCTGCGGCTGCGTTTCCATTTCTGCACAAGACAACAAGCAAATGAGACGTTAGCAAGGACAAGCTCAAGCGCGCCCGTCAAGCAGAAAAGTGAACAAAGGACTTACGCTGGGGGCTGCTCTCCGGAGCAGCAGGCTGGTCCGGCAAGCTTGTCGCTGGAGCGTCCCCCGTCGCTGCGACGGGCTCGTCGTCATCGAGGTCAACCACAGGGATCTTGGCCCTCTTCGCCATCCGCTGGGTCAAGGTCCTGGAAGCCAAACACGATCAGAACAAAGCAAGAGAAATCAAGACAAAGGCAACAAAAATCAAAGGAAATAGAAATTGCAAGTGCTTACTCTTCCTCCTCTTCGTCGGAGCTGAGGGCGGAGAAATCAAACTCCGCCTCACGTGCTCCAGCGCGAGGAGCTGGAGTAGAAGGCTCCCTCGGGCGCTTGGCGGGCTCCGGAGCCGTGGGTTGTGAAGACCCCGTGCCGGTCGTCGCTGAAGACCGAGGGGCTGAAGGAGCACCAGAGCCACTCCGGGAAGACCCCCCTCCGCTTGTCGCTCGGGCACGGGGCGCCTCCTTGGCGACCTTGCTCGTCGTGGTGGCACGCGTCGCACGGCGCTTCGGCTGCTGTCGGGGCGCCGGTGGCCTCGCCGTCTCAGTGGCTTTGCGGAGGCGCTTCTTCGGCTGTGGCGGAGGACTTGGTGGTGGCGGAGAATTTTCTGAGGATGAGGAGGCGTCGTCGTCGAGGTTCAGTGACCCGCCCGAGTCTTCGTCGGAATCACCCGATTCGGCGTCCTCCTCGGCGGGCTCACTGGACTCAGTGCCTTGCCCGGCAGCCTCGCTCGTCCCGGCAGGCTTCCCGGCAGGCTCCCCGGCGAACTCTTCGGGCGCAATCTTCAACAGCTTGAGGATCTCTTCCTCCTCGGCTTGGCTCACCGCGTCCGCCGCTTCCGCTTCCTCCACGGTGTACCCAAACTCACCCGCGGCCGCCGCTGCGGTGGCCTCCTCCATTCTGGTGGCTATATATGCCACATCCCGCTCGGTGGTCTCCCGGGTGAGCCCTTTCCTCTCTTCGGGGTTGCGCGGCCGTTCAACCAGATTATCAAAGAAGGTCTACACGGTCTCTGCCGAAGGCATCAGCCAAGTAGGAACAACCCCGTGGGAGTCACACTCAGGCATTGCCGCGCGGATGGCACTAAGAGCTGTATTGTTGCACAATGGAACTACTCCGTCCGATGGTCTGAACCACTCCGGGTGCTTGGGGTCATGTTTGAAGAGCTCCCGGACCATCCCCTTGAGTTCCAAGATGGTGAAGTTATAATTCAGCCCGGGGCGCAGCCTCATGCGGTCTGCCGCGTTGCCGAACTCCCAGGCAGGCCTCTTCCTTTCATGCAGAGGGGCAATGCGGCGGCGGAGGAAATCAGCCCCAACTTCACCTACAGTAAGGTTGGCGGCCCGGAGGCGAAGGATCCTAGTGAGGGCAATCTGCAGCTTGTCGTCCTCCGGGGCCAAGTCACTCCAATCCTTGCCGCGCACTATTGCAGTCCGGCGCAGCGAGGTAAACTGCTCGGGTGCATCTTCCATGACCTAGCACCAATCAGCCCTCCACTCTTCCCACTTGCCGCAGAGCTCTCCGATCAAGTACGCCTCCTTCTTGCCGAGCCTGAAGATCCAGGAGATACCGCCGGAGAGGGGAGACCCGGACTCTACTCTAGGCGTGAAGAAGTGGCGGAAGAGAGCTACGTTTGGATGGACCCCGATATAGTTTTCGCATAGATGTGCGAAAACGACCAAAGTGAGGACGGCGTTCGGGGTGAAATCGAGGAGGCGGAGACCGTACGTGTTCATCACATCGCAGAAAAACTCTGAATACGGAGGACAGAGACCGCAATGGAAGAAAAAAGCGAAGAAGTGGTAACCTCCCGGGTACAGGTCGATGGCCTCGGCGGGGAGGACCCTGGTGCGCGGGTGAGCCTTCGTCTCCCTCGCCCAGAATAGGCAATACTTGTCCCGCAGCTCCCTCGCGCGGAGCCTCGGCGGGAAGACCACCATCCTCCTCCGCATGGCTGCCAGCTTCGCCGCCTTGTCGGACTTCTCCTTCTTCGCCTTGTCGCTCTTCGCCTTGTCGCTCTTCGGGGCCATAGCGAGGGTGGCGAGGGGGGTCGACGGCACTGCGGATGCTGGGAACGGCGGAGGAGGGGTGGAGCTCGGCTCTCTGTCGACCTTTGGGGAGGCGGAGGGCAGCGGGGGTTTCTGGAGATTCAAGACACAATGAAAGCAATGGGGGGAAACTGCCCCTGCTTCCTCTGCTTTTAAGGGGGAAGTGGGGGACGTTCCGCATTTTCCCATTAAAGAAACAAGCCACGATCTCTCCCACGACGCCGCAATCGATGCGTGCCGTTAGGGAGAGATGCGGAGTGGGAAACGGCGTGCCGTGGGCCGCGTGTGCCCGTGCACTGTTTTGGGCCTGGCCCAACAGCGCTCGGCACCGTGTGTGGCCCAGGCCCGGGGGCTCCTGTCGGTGTACTAAAGTAGGGGTACCTTAGTATCCCGACTTGTGCACGGGCAGTGGCAGCGTCCCGTGGTCTGGCTCGCCACGCGCCCGCCAAAGCCCACTCTGGACCCTTTTGAAGCCATTCAAGAACAAAGTATACAAGTTAAGAAACAAGACCCCGGCAAGAGGAGCTTGCCGGGAAGGCCGCACCAGGCTCAAGGTTATCATTCCAGCACAATACCCTGGCAGGAGGAGCTTGCCAGGAAGGCCAAAGAACGGCACCTCAGAAGATATATCGTGGCGCATCACGCACCCCGGCAAGACCCGGAGAGCGACAAGCTTCCGGGCCCGGCAAGATAGCGACCCCGGAAAGGTGCTTGCCGGGGGAGGCTTACACTATGTGCCTGCGCTCCAGCTCATCTGGCCACGCGTCGCCCTGGGGCCCTTCCAGGGGCACGTGGCAGATGGTTGTGCAGCCTGGGGTACACGGTGGCGAGCCGCAGTGACGAGGCCATCGTCGTGGCGAACGGAGACGCCCGGGCGGACGCTTTTGGGGTGACGGCGACTGGCATTCAATGCCTTTGTCCCCCACTGTCTAGGTTAGGTATAGATCACTGTACGTACACTGTGCATGCACTGTTCATGCACTGTTCCATCTACCTCCAATTTTACACTTCTACCCTCATCTACGTTGACACTTGTCGGTGACCCCTTTGAGCTATAAAAGGAGGCCCATGCACAACGTAGAGGGGGTCGATCCCAGAAACTTGGACACTCCTACGCTCGGTGTAGCTAGTACTGTAGATCTTCAAGCTCCCGAGCCCAAGAACTCAATACAACCAAAGCAGGAGTAGGGTTTTACGCATCCGTGCGGCCCGAACCTGGGTAAACTGCCCGCGTGTGCTCCTCGATCCGCTCTTTGTGCTCCCTCCGCTCCCTCACCGTACCGTAGAAGGGGCTCCGGTCCCATAGGTGTTCGTGGGTGATCAGTTTCCCCGACACTAAACCATACCACATCATAGGCAAACAAATCATGTTGGTACTTCAATAACACATTAAGAACCCCCCAGCTATTTGAGACTAACCATAAGAAAACATGAACTACTAAGCACCATTATGCACATAACATTTTTATCATAGACATATCAACCAGTGCAACAGAAGCCAACTCTCTTAACAAGATAAGCATGATAACTCAAGAGAGTTCCAGCAACCAACTAAACAAAAGCTCTTTAAAAAGTAAAGCATGAAAACTAAGAGCTGAACATGACAGTAGCTATTGAAAGACAAAGAACATACACAGCAAAGATAATCATGAAAATCCTATGTTATGTTCTAGGTTGAAGTGGAGCGTGTTTCTCTCCCACACAATGAAAGATGGGTTCCAACTCGTTACGAACAGCAAGCAAAGCTAAAGAAAACTAAAAAGGAAACTAAAAGCAAGACGCTCCAAGCATAGCACATAACACATGAAGTGATTAAAATATAGTGGAACGAAAGTCGAACTGCTAATTGTTGATGGAGAAGGGGATGCACGGGGGCATCCCCAAGCTTAGACGCTTGAGTCTTCTTGAATATTTCTTGGGGGTGCACAGGGGCATCTCCAAGCTTGAGCGTTTGACACTCCAGAATCTTTTTATCATCTTCCCTTGCACACTTGAAAACTCCCTTCATACATAACTCATCATAATCTGATTAGCGAGGTTAGTACCCATAATAAAATAATTTTTACTTACTGGAAATAAGGATAATCTTGAAGATCTACTGTTTCTCAAGATTGCCAAAAGGTTTTTGCAAAGAAAAAGCAAGCTCAAGGTTTGCAAAACAAGGGAAAGGCAAAACAGGACAGAATCTGTGAAAAACAGACCAGCAGGTAGTAAATAATTTTTTCGGGGCACTTCTGCAACTCAAATCAAAAAACTCATAACAGACGCCCGAAAGCCAATTGTATAGAACACGCTGTCGAAACAATTCAGACCAAAAAGATGATCTGGTGATTTTATACGAATTTTTCTGTCCAAGGACAGAATCTGTTTCTTGGACAGCATGTCACAACTTTTGAACTTTCTTGCAATCAGAGGCTACACTTGGCACAAAGCTGAAAAGTAAAGATACAATGATGATGCTACTGTAGTAACAAACATCAAGACACAACAAAAGCAAAATAAAATTTTATTCATTGTGGGCTGCCTCCCAAAAGCGCTTTCTTTTATGCCTTTAAGCTAGGCATAATGCAAAGAGATCAAGTTTTATCAAGAGTAAAAGAATAGCTAGCCCGTATAACGGACTCAAAAGCTAACTTAATCTTCTTTCTAGGGAAGTGTTCCATCCCTTTCTTGAGAGGAAATTGGAATTTTATATTCCCCTCTTTCATGTCAATGATAGCACCAACGGTGCGAAGAAAAGGACGTCCCAAAATAATTGGACAAGAAGGTTCACATTCAATATCCATAATAGTAAAATCAACGGGAACATAATTGTCATTGACAATGATAAGAACATCATCGATCCTCCCCAAAGGTTTCTTTATGGAAGAATCAACAAGACGAACACCAAAAGAACAAGAATCAAAAGGTTTCAATTTAAGCATATCATATATTCTTTTGGGCATAACGGAGGTACTATCTCCAACATCACATAAAGCATAGCAAGAGAAGTTATTCAACTTAATTTTAATCATAGGATCCCAACCATCTTCTAGCTTTCTAGGTATGGAGGCTTCTACCCTAAGTTTCTCCTCCCTAACTTTGATGAGAGCATTAGTGATATGCTCTTGAAGGCAAGATTGAGTGTGCTAGTGCGGGGATCTCTAGACATCTTGTGAAGGAAATCAATAACTTCAGAAAGGGTGCAATTATCAAAATCGAGGTCACTACTATCAAGTAAAGTGGCAGTGGTGTCCTTTAGGCTCACTTGTTTGGTAGTTTCTATGGTCATAGCATCACCATTAATAGGTCCAATGGGACCAGGAGTGCATTGGGTGCTAAGAGTTTGGATATCCTCAACAACTTGGATAGTAGCAACAGTGTGGTGGGTAGGAAGGTTCTTAATTCTATCTTCTTCCTCCTTTTCTCTAGCCCATCTCTCTTTAAGTTTAGCCAACATCCTAATGTTTTCATTAATTTGCACTTGAATAGCATTCATAGGAGTGGTCTTCCTCTCCTCAAGAGGGGAAGTTCTAGTTTTAAGCAACTCTACCTCATGGGCTAAATTGTCTACCTTCGAAGAGAGATCATCTAGTTTGGCTAGTTTTTCTTCTACACTCTTATTGAAGGCTTTTTGGGTAGTGATGAAATCTTTAAGCATAATCTCTAGTTCAGAAGTGGAGTTCTTGGTGCTAGGATAAGCATTGTTGTTCCCATAGGAATTAGAGGGGAACGATCTAGGATTGCTACCAAAATTACTCCTATAATCATTGTTATTGAAATTGTTTATAGAGATAAAGTTCACATCTACTTGATCTTGAGCAATCAAAGAATTTAAAGGAACATCACGAGGATCAATAGAAGATTGCTTGGAAAGTAGAGACATGATCAAGTCAACTTTTTCATTTAGGTAGGAAATCTCCTCGACAGAGTTTACCTTCCTACCTGTTGGAGCGCGTTCGGTGTGCCATTGGGAATAATTGGTCATCATCTCATTGAGAAGCTTCGTGGCAGCACCAAGTGTAGTTGACATAAAGGTTCCTCCCGCGGCCGAATCTAACAAGTTCCGCGAGGTAAAGTTCAAGCCTGCATAAAAAGTTTGGATAACCATCCAAGTAGTCAAACCATGAGTAGGGTAGTTCTTGACAAGAGATTTCATGCGTTCCCAAGCTTGGGCAACGTGTTCATTATCCAATTGTTTGAAATTCATTATGTTACTCCTTAGTTGGATAATTTTAGCAGGTGGATAGTACTTCCCAATAAAGGCATCCTTGCACTTGTCCCAAGAATCTATGATATTTCTAGGCAAAGATTGAAACCAAATTTTAGCTCCTCCTCTCAAGGAGAAAGGACAAAGCTTAAGCTTAACAATATTACCATCTATTTCTTGGTACTTTTGCATATCACAGAGTTCAACAAAATTGTTTAAGTGTAAAGCAGCATCATCTCCAGCACCGGAGAATTGATCTTTCATAACTAGATTCAGTAAAGCAGGTTTAATTTCATAAGAAGGTGCTGAAGTGGCAGGTGTAGTAATAGGCGTGCAGATAAAGTCATCATTGTTATGACTAGTGAAGTCACACAACTTGGTGTTCTCGGTGGAACCCATGGCAGCAAGCAAGCAAGATAACTATTTTTGTGATTTTCGATAAAGGGAACTAAAGCAAAACAGAAAGGTAAACTAACAAGACTAAAAAGCAAAGATAAAAGATAGCGTGCAACTCCCCTATCTTGAAGAGTGGAGTCCCCGGCGATGGCGCCAGAAAACTTTGCTTGATGGCTTCTCGCCCCTCGTTGGTTACCCCAAGTGGAAGGTTTGAGATGCAGTGTAGCGGTAGTTTTCCCTTGGCAAAGATACCAAGGATCAAATCCCCTAAGACTCCGAGGGTCAACAAGAAGGTGTCAACTGCTAGCGGTGCAACTTAGCGATTGACAGGACCTGCACACAAATACAAATAACTTTGCTCCCAACGAGTACAGAGAGGTTGTCAATCCCTCCGGCCTTGTCGTTTACAAAGGATCAAACGCAAGAGATAATAGTGATAGGTATGACTACAACTAGTAAGTAAGAACAAAAAGTAAAGAGCGGGTGTGATCAGTGATGGTAATATGGACCGGGGTCCCATGATGTTCACTAGTGATGTCTCTCTCCCAAAAGACAATAAAACAGCTAAGCGAGGTAAACGAATTACAGCTGGGCAATTAACAGGATTATGTGCGCAAACCAATGCTAACTATGCTGCAAAGAAAGGTAGAGGCTCAAAAGCATGGGCGGTACGCCAAGGCAAGTAGACCGAAATCCATCTGCATCTACTACTAATCATCCACCTTGAGATATCTATCCAGAACATCTCGCTGGTATTAAGTTGCGAGTCCCACCCATAGTGTAAACTCAAAGCAACAGACAACTGCATTAAAAGAACTTTGCGTAAAGTAAACAATCCTTGCACCCGCAAGTACAAGCACCGTTGTTTTCCCCCTTGTGGCAACAGTACATCCCCTAGACTCATGTTTCTGTCACTCAAGCTAGTCATCGAGGGGCATGAACCCACAATCAAGCATAACGTTCCCTCTTGGAGTTACTACCTACTACTTGGCCAAAGCAATAAAGAGCAATGGAGAACATGCAAGAATTACTCAAGAACATAAATATAAAAGAGGTAAATCAAATATATTACTCACACACAATCTGAACATAATCTCATAATCCATCGGATCCCAGCAAACTCATCATAGCAACAGCATAAGGGTTACATATGTGCCTCGATCATGTAGGGCAGCTCACGAGGTCTAATCGGTGAAGAACAAAGAGGGGAGGAGAACATCACATAGCTACTGGTCATGGACCCATGGTCCAAGGGAGACTACTCACAACTCATCCGGGAGGCGTCCATGGTGGTGGAGAAGCTCCCGGTGGTGATCCTCCCCTCCGGCAGGGTGCCGGGAAGAGTTCTCCTGGTGCTCCCGATCTTGGAAGTGCGGCGGCGGCGGAACAGAGATGAGATCGCGAAAAAGGGTTCCGTCCTCGAGGGTTTCGGGACGCGGTGTAAATATATGCCAAAGGGGGGCGTCAGAAGAGGCAAGGGGGGCCCAGGCGCCCTGGCGGCGCGGCCAGGAGGGGGGCCGCCCCCTCTGGTCGCCTAGAGCCCTGGTGGCCCCCCTCTGGCCCTACTTTGGCCGCATGGAAGCTTCCGGAACGCTGATTTTTTATATATTTTTCCCGGGATTTTTCTGGCAATTTACGTAATGGGAAAACCTGAAATACAAAAATAGCAGAAAACAGAAACTGGCACTGGGGTGCACTGAGTTAATAGGTTAGTCCAAATATGATCAAAAGTGTATGGAAGTGCATAAATATCATAGCAATATCACACAAAGGAGGCATGGAGCAAGCAGAAATTATAGATACGTTTTGGACGTATCACATGTGAACCTATTATCTTGGCTTGGATAATATATACAGAAAGCACATTTTATGTTATAATCACCTTTTCCTCTAATCCAATCATGCTCACAATCTACTTGGTTCATCATTTCAATTTTTAAACCGGCTAATTCATCTATTAGGTCTATTTCATCTTCACTTGATTCATATTCTGGAGCCTCATTTTCAACTTCATCTGTTTCTATAATTGAATATATTGACTCGTCGTCTTTTATTTCGTCATCACATACTAATATATTTTCATTAACGCTATCTATAATTAACACTCTCTCTTGTTCTTCATATTTGCTAGAGTATCTTTTCTGGTCTTTATTAGGGCAAGTTCTACTTAGATGATCAGGAGAGTTGCATATGAAACATCTGCATGTTTTATCATAGGTTTTCTTAGGATTATATCTTCTTACATTTCTTTTATGCAAGAATGGGGCTCTATTGTCTGACCTTCTTAAGAAATATCTTTTGTTTGTTCTGAAATTTCTATTATCTCTTCTTTGTGGTTTATAATATTTGTTTTTCCTATGCCTTTCTTCTCCATATGTAAGTGGTATTTGGACTATGTTATTGCAAAAATTATAATCTGATTTCTTCATAGATCTTTGGGCTTGAATGCTAGTGCATACCTTTCTTAGCTGTTTGAAAACAAATGTTATGGCTTGGGATATATTAACCACATTTCTTTCTGTTTCTTTTTTATATTCTTCAAATATTATGGACCCTAAAGGATCAGGCAATTTATTAAAATATCTTTCTACTACACCTACATTAAAACCTTGTTTAGGAGTAGTAGCATTATACAAATAATGCTGGGAAAATTCTTTAAAACCTTTCCAGCTAGTTAATGTTAATTTTTCTATTTCTCTTAACCTTTCATTTTGCAACGAGGTATGCCCTCATTTTGGATCTTCCGCTATGACCATATTTGAGATAACATTCACAAAGTTATTAGGGATACTTCCTGCCCTTTTTAATTCTTCATATTGGTTAGGGTATGACTCTACCCATTGTTCCCATAGAACTTTTACAGATTCTCCTAAAAATGTTTCAAGATATGTTAACATATCTTCTACCTTAGTGCCTATATTATACTGGTTTTGTATATATTTTTGCACTATTAAACCTTTCCATATGCTGATTATATTTGGCCAATCTATTGGATCATGAGCTGCTAGGTTTAATATAGCGCCATCATTCTTATAATTTTGAAATTGCACTGGTTTTTCAAAATCTCTTCTTTTAGTACCCATATATCTATATTGTCCAGGGATATACGTAGGTTGATAGTCATCTTTTTCTGGAGGCCATTGTCCAGCTGATCTGGTAGGTCTCTCTCTTTCACCTTCTCTTTTTACAGATGATTCTCCATATCCTCTTCTTCTTTTACTACTATTTTCAACTTCCATAGCTTCCATTGCATTTTCTAAATTATGCAATCCCACCTCATCTAGTGAGTTATAGAAATCACTATTTTGTTCTGAATCATCATATCTTTCATCTTCTAACCACATTTCTTTTATTAATTCTACTTCCTCCTCATAACTTTCTAATAATAACTTATTATTGATATCCCATTGCTCTTCTTCACTAATGACTTCTTCTTTTTGAACAATATTCTTATCTTTACTATTATTATTAATGACATCATTTTTATTAATAATAGCATTTGCTTTTCTTTCTGCGGATGTGTCGGGGGAAACTGTCCACCACGAGCACCTATGGGACCGGAGCCCCTTGTTCGTGCGGTAAGAGGGCGGAGGGAGCACGAAGAGCAGATCGAGATGAGCACGCGGGCAGTTTACCCAGGTTCGGGCCGCAATGGATGCGTAAAACCCTACTCCTGCTTAGTTTGTATTGAATTGGAGAGCTCGGGAGCTTGAAGAACTAGCTACACCGAGCGTATGAGCGATCTAGGTTCCGAACCCCCTCTACGTTGTGCATGGGCCTCCTTTTATAGTGCAAGGGGTCACCGACAGGTGTCAACGCAGGAGAAAGGGGTAAAAATGTAAAAGAGGAGGTAGTTGTAACAGTGCGGGAATAGTGGAGCTACAGTGTATGAACAGTGGTCGCTACCTACTTTGACAGTGGGGGACAAGAGCATTTAATGCCCGTCGCCGTCGACCCCAAAAGCGCCCGCCCTTGCCTCTCCGTTTGCCACGGCGATGGCTTCACCACCGTGGAGTGCCACCGTGTCCCCCAGGCTGCACAGCCATCCGCCACGCGTCCCTGAAATGGCCTCAGGGTGACGCGTGGTTCGATGAGCTGGAGCGTGGGCACATAGCACAACTCTCTCCCCGGCAAGCACCTTGCCGGGGGCTTGACCTTGCCGGGCCCGGGAGCTTGTCGGGCTCTGAAGCATGTCGCTCCCCGGGCCCTGCCGGGGCGCACGTCGCGCCGAGGCGTGTCTTCGATAATGTGATCCTCTAGTCTTCCTGGCAAGCTCCTCTTGCCAGGGTCTTGTGCTAGTAATATAGTCTTGAGCCTGGGACGGCCTTCCCGGCAAGCTCCACTTGCCGGGGTCTCGATCTTCTGTCTCGTATACTTTGTTTTTGAATGGTTTTATATGGATCAGAAAGGTCTCCGGCGAGCACGTGGTAAACCCTGCCGCGGGGAGCTGCTACTGCCCGTGCACAAGTTGGGGTACTGAGGTACCCCTACCTCAGTACACCGACAGGAGCCCCCGGGCCTGGGCCACACACGGTGCCGAGCGCTGTTGGGCCAGGCCCAAAACAGTGCACGGGCACGCGCGGCCCACGGCGCGCCGAATCCACTTCCGCATCCGCCGCGTCCCCCCGTAACGGCACGCGTCGATCGCGGCGTCGTGGGATGGGACGTGGCCACGTTCTTTTAATGGAAAGAGCGAAACGCCCCCCACTTCCCCATAAAAGCAGAGGAAGCAGGAGCGGTTCCCCTTCTACGCCTTCATTGCCTCTTCTTCCTCTTCCAGAGATCCCCTTTGCGCTCCGCCTCCACAGCTCCTTCGCCGTCTTCCGCATCTCCGGCGCCGCCGGATTCTTCGTCCCCCTTTCCTTCGCCGCCTCCGCCATGGCCCCGAAGGCCGAGAAGGGGAAGGCGGAGAAGACCAAGAAGGAGAAATCGGAGCAAGCGGCGAGGCTCGCCGCGTTGCGGAAGCGGAACGTCGTCTTCTCGCCGAGGCTCAGCGCGCGGGAGCTCTGGAACAAGTACTACTTGTTCTGGGCCAAGAAGACCAATGCGCATCCCCGCACTCGAGCCTATCCGGCCGCCGCCAAGGACAACTACCCCGGCGGGTACTATTTCTTCGCAGCCTTCTTCCACTGCGGTCTTTGCCCTCCTTTTTCTGAATTCTTCTGTGACATAATGCACTCCTACGGCCTCCACCTTCTTGACTTCACCCCCAACGCCATCCTCACGATGGCGGTTTTCGCACACATGTGCGAAAACTATATTGGGATATACCCAAACGTAGCGCTGTTTAGGCACTTCTTCACCCCTAGAGCAGAGGCCGGCGCCCCCCTCTCCGGAGGAATATCTTGGGTTTTTCGTCTGAACAAGAAGGAGTCTTACTTGCCGGGGGAGCTCCGCGGCAAGTGGGAGGAGTGGCGTGCCGACTGGTGTTGGATAGTTGAGGACGAGCCGCAGCCCTTCACCGCGCCGCGCACAACACCTATCGTGCGCGGCAGGGACTGGAGCGAGCTGGATTCGGACGACAACAAGCTCGACGTTGCCCTCATCAGGATTATTCGTCTCCGGGTAGCAAGGTTGTCTGTCGGAGAAGTAGGCACAGATTTCCTCCGCCGCCGCATCGCCCCTCTTCAAGATAGGAAGAGGCCGGCCTGGGAATACGGCAACTCGGCGGATATAATGAGGCTGCGCCCCGGGCTCAACTTCAACTTCACGTCGCTGGAGCTGAAGGGGATGGTCCGGGAACTATTTAAGCATGACCCGGCCCACCCAGAGTGGTTCAGAGGTCCCCGGGGAGTGGTGCCCCTCTGCAACAGTACGGCCCGGGATCCTCTTCGCGCCATGATGCCCGCGTGTGATTCGCACGGCGTGGACCGCACATGGATTCCGCCCAAGCCATCAGACGTCCTTAGCTTCTTCGACAACCTGGTGGAGGTGGCGAAGAACAAGAACGAGGTCCGGGAGCTGACACGGGACACCACCGACCAGGAGATAGCGTACATAGCTTCTTGGGTGGAAGAGGCCGCTGCAGCCGCAGCGGCAGGAGAATTCGGCTTCACGCCCGAGGAGGCAGAGGCTGCGGAAGCGTCCTGCCAAGCGGAGGAGGCGGAGATCCGCAGGCTGCTGAAGCTGCCTCCCGACGAGCTCGCCGGGGTCCCTTCCTTGAGGCACTCCGGGATCCCCGGGATCTTGACTGAGGCCGCGGTGAGAGGCAACGCCGCCGGAGGAAACAGAGGCGCCGCAGGGAGCGGAGGCGCCGGAGGGAGCGGAGGCGCCGGAGGGAAAGCGGCCACAGTGCAGGGCGCTGGGCCCAGCAAGCCTGCCGGGGAGGAGGAGGAGGAGGACGCCGGGGCCGACGAAGACTCCGACGGATCCCTGGGGCTCTACGCCGACGACCTCTCCTCGTCGTCGGAGACCTCCCCGCCCCGGGCAAGCCCTAGGCGGTCTCCGATGAAACGTCTCCGCAAGGCGGCGACAGGGACCAGGGCACAGGCCCCCCGGCAACAGCCAACTCGCCGGGCAGCGCGAGCTCCCCGGGGGAGTCAAGCTGCGACGGGGGCGCCCGGCGCACCAGCCACGGCGGAGGCGGCCCGCATGCAGGCCACGGCAGAGGCACCCCGCAAGCAGGCCACAGCAGAAGCGCCCCGCAAGCCAGCGCCGAGCGGAAGGGAGTCTTCACAGGGCGGAGCGGCGGCTCCGCCCGCTCCCCGGGCCCCGGCTACCACAGGGGCTGGGTCTTCGCAGCCCCCAGCCCCGGGAACCGCCAAGCGCCCGAGGGAGTCTTCGCCTCCTGCTCCCCGCGCGGACGCGCCTCAGGTGGAGTTTGACTTCTCCGCCCTGAGCGACGACGATGACGAGGAGGAACAGGAGTAAGTATTCGAGGCTTTGCATCTTCTTTAACATTGTCTTGATTCTTGTTGATGCTGATCTCGCTTTTGCTTCAATCTTCAGGACCTTGGCGGAGCGAGTGGCGAAGAAGGCCAAGGTGCCCGTGGTCGAAGTCGCGGACGACTCGCCCGCCGCGGCGACTGGGGACGTGCCGGAGCCAAGCCTGCCGGACCCGAGCGCTGCTCCGAGGAGCAGCCCCCAGCGCAGCCCCCAGCGTAAGTCTGGATTCCGTACTTTCACTCGTCGGGTGCGTTTGAAGATTTTGTCTTGTGTTAATATCCTGAGGCTTGTGTCTTGTTTTGATTGTCTTGTGCAGAGGTGGAGCCGCAAGCTCAGGAGCGTCCGGAGGTCGTTCCCGAGGAGCCGCGGGCCCCGCCGTCCCCGCCAAGGCCGAACTCCCCGGCAAGGGAGAGCGCTCCGCCAAGGGCGGGTACTCCGCCAAGGGCGAGTACCCCGCCAAGGGCGAGCAGCCCGGCGAGGGCGGCCACTCCGCCAAGGCAGAGCTCCCCGGCGAGGGAGCCCGCCGCTGATGACGTCCGTCAAGGTAAGTTCCGTCACTTGTCTTCTTGGATTCGTCTCTTTTTGGATATTTGCTTGAACTTCTTTTGCTTTTTCTTCTTCTTCTAGATCCTCCTCCCCCCGAGCAGATGGAGACAGAAGTCATCGTCATCGAGGAGGAGGGCGCGCAGGGCGGCGGCGGCGACGCCCCTGTCGCCGAGGACACGGCGGGAGCCGCCGAGCCGGCTGCGGAGGAGACCGCTCCGGCTGCGGACGCAGTGGCCGGGGAGGGGGACGGCGACCGCACCGCCGGCCCGGAGGCGGCGGGAGCATCAAGTGCTGCACCGGCCGCCGACCCCTCCGCCGGAAAGGAGCAGGCGGGCTACTATCTCGAAGCCCCCAACGGCGTATTCATCCAAGTGCCGTGGGGTTCTTCATCGCGAGCCCCCGCGGAGGGCGAGGCCTTTGATGGGGAGGTCCTCGCCTCCGCGGGCTTGAAGATCGTCGAGGCGCCCGGCGGAAGCGACGGGCCCGAAGAGGAGAGGCTGCTTCACCAACTCCTGGCCCTTTACCGGGCCAGGCAGGCGAAGCTTGCCTCTCGGGAGGCCCTTGCCGCCAAGGCCGCCGCTGAGATGGAGAAGCGCGCGGCGGAGCTCAGCGCCGCCAACCAGGGTGCCCTCCGCGAGGTGGCGGAGGAGCGCGAGAGACTCGCCGGGGAGTATCAAGAGTGGTTGCTGGAGAGGGCTGAAGCCGAAGAGCAGCAGCGGCTCGCCGGGGTGGAGCTGTCCCGGCGAGAAGGAGAGCTCGCCCAGCGGAAGGTCAACCTCGATTCCCACGAGGAAGACCTTGCCGCTCGGGAGCAGGCCCTTGGCGGAGAGCTGAAGGAGGCGAAAGCCGCCGCGGCTGCCGCGGAGACCGCCAAGGAGGAGCTTGCCGCCAAGGTCGCGCGGCTGGAGGAGTCGCTGAAGGCGAGCGTGGAGAGGGTCGCCGCGCTCAACACGGAGCGCGAGAAGGACGCCCACACCAACTCCGAACTCCAGGTGCGCCTTTCTGAGAAGGGCGACGAGCTGAAGGCCGCCAAGGACTCCATCGAGGATCTGGAGCTGAAGGTTTCCACGCTGAAGGACTCGCTCGAGGCCGTCCGGGACCGGGAAACCAAGCTGAAGGAGGAGCTCCGCAAGGAGCGAGGCTTGGTGGACAGCGCCAACAAAGCGGCCGAGAACTTCCGCCGTACCGTCGAGGTATGGACCGAGGACTTGGTATCTTCTGCGTCCAACATCGACCAGGAGCTGCTGGCGCTGAAGCTGGAGCATCTCATCTACTCCCCGGACCCGAACCTCCCTCACAGCGCCAAGCTCAGCCTCTTCTTCAGGGGGATCGCGCCGGCCCTTGCAGATCTCCGGAAGAAGATTCCCGCGCAGCTAGCCGAGGAGTCGCGCCGGCTCTGCACGGGAACCTTGGAGCGTGTGCTGACGAAGATTGTATACCGCAATCCCGGCATAAACCTCACCCACGTTCTCCGCAGCTTGCCGGCCGACGCGAACATGGACGCGCTGAAGGAGCAGGTCGCCCACATCATCGCCAAAGTGAGCAAGCTCTCCAGGATCGAGGGCGACCGCGTAGATTAGGCCTCCTTTATCTTTATCTCTTTTTGTTGCTGCACAGGGTGTTATGAACTCATTAATCGTTGCGACAAGTTATCCTTTGTAAGATATTTATCTTATTTTAATCAATCAGTGCAATGTTATCTTCCTTGGCTTGGTCATCTACTTTGTACGTTTTTCACCCTACGCTCCCGGGGAGCTTGCCGGCAAGGGGCCTTTGCCGCGAGCGCTGAGTGCTGGACTCTGAGCAGCCTGCTGGCCAAGGTCTTACCGGCAAGCAACCTTGCCGCAGCTAGTCGCAACGCACTTAGCTTGCTGAGTGAACTCGGAAACGAAGCAAGGGCGCGACACTTGTCGCAGCTCACTTAAGTCGTTGAGCGTACTCGAAAACAAGACAAGGGTGCGTCTAGCTACGGGTAGGTTCCTCCGCGCACAGGTTTTCCATACAAAGTGTGATTGTTCAAGGAAGACAACTTAAAATTAAAAATTTGAACTGCTCAAATTCTAATAACTTAGCTTTCATATATTGCTTGCTTGTCGGTAAGGCTTCTCTTTCTTGAACAGCACTTGGTTCCTCTTCCATCTCCTTCCCCCCCGGCAAACTTGTGCGCGAAGAACATTCCTTCTGCTTAAGAGGCAAGGAAAAAGAAGAGGGAAACAAGTATATAGCCTTTCGGCGTGCTAATGCTTACCGGATGTGTATGTTGCACAAGGTGCCAAATAACACATGCAAATAGCAAAGAAAAGCATGCAAAAGGCAAATAGCACAAAACACAAAAAGCTTTACTGATGCACGGGGTCTGCGCCCGGCTTTGTACAAAGGGTTACATGCAACAGCGGCAAAGCTTGTACAAAAGGTGGTTGCCGGAGCGGATCACGGCAACCGCGCCTTATGGGTGAAACTTGCGAAGATGCTCTATGTTCCAGGAGTTGCTCACCGGTAAGCCTTCTTCGGTCTCAAGGCGGACAGCGCCGGGCCTTGTGACTTGTCTCACCCGATAAGGGCCTTCCCACTTCGGCGTCAACTTGTTGGAATTCTTGGCGGACTGAACACGCCGAAGAACAAGGTCGCCTTCCTCGAGACTCCTGGCCTTGACCTTGCGGCTATGGTAGCGACGCAAGGCTTGCTGGTATCGAGCAGCTCGTACAGCAGCCTGGAGACGTTCCTCCTCGAGGGGCAATGCATCATCTTGCCGTAGTTGCTCTTGCTCGAGCTCGTCATAAGCGAGCACTCGAGGAGATCCGTATACGAGTTCCGTGGGGAGAACTGCCTCTGCTCCATAGACTAGAGCAAAGGGTGTCTGTCCGGTAGCTCGACTTGGTGTCGTTCTGATTGACCAAAGAGCCGCCGGCAGCTCCTCTATCCAATTTCTTCCGCACTTGCGCAGCCTGTCAAAGGTCCTTGTCTTGAGTCCGCGCAGCACTTCAGCATTTGCCCTCTCCGCTTGACCGTTGCTCCTCGGGTGAGCAACAGAAGCGAAACAGACCTTGGCGCCAAGGTCTTGGACGTATTGCATGAAGGTGCGACTAGTAAATTGCGTACCGTTGTCGGTGATGATCCTGTTAGGGATTCCGAAACGGCAAACAATCGACCTGAAGAACCTGACCGCTGACTGTGCTGTCACCTTTCTCACCGGTTCCACTTCTGGCCACTTTGTGAACTTGTCGATTGCAACGTACAAGTACTCAAAGCCCCCGACAGCACGGGGGAAGGGGCCGAGGATATCGAGCCCCCAGACCGAGAAGGGCCAGGACAAAGCGATTGTTTGGAGAGCTTGAGCTGGCTGATGGATTTGCTTTGCATGGAACTGGCACGCTTCACACTTGGTTACTAGTGCAGTTGCATCTTGGAGGGCTTCTTGCCAAAAGAACCCTTGCCGGAAAGCCTTCCCGGCAAGCGCCCTTGCGCCAATATGGTGGCCGCATATGCCTCCGTGAATTTCTGCCAACAGCTTCTGTCCATCTTCTCTGGAAATGCACTTCAACCTGACACCATTGAGTCTTCTTCTGTACAGCTCGTTATCCACGAACTGGTACATACTTGACTGCCTGGTTATCTTCTCTATCTCTTGAGGGTCGTCGGGAAGTTCTCCAATTTGCAGAAAATGGACGATCTGCTGCGCCCATGCCGGAGCCTGAGGCTCGACGGCAAGGACTAAAGGCTCGAGGGCCGCTGCGGGAACCTCAGCTTCCACGGCAAGAACTTCTGGCTCTGCCGGAGCTGATGGTCCCCCGGCAAGCTCGCCGGAGCGAGGCTTGTCGGGAACACTTGCTTCAACTGTACAGATCCGAGGATCTGCAGGAGCGAATTGTTCCTCAACGTTCTGATCGTTGATCTTGGGGACCTTGGCGGCGGTCTCAGGAAGATCCGCCGGCAAGTAGTCGCCGGAGACCAACTTTCTCTTCTTGGACTACCCAATTGATGGTGTAACGGATGGTTGAGTCAGCTTGAGCAAGAAGGTCCCTGGTTCCACAGGTAACTTCATCGCAGCGCACTTTGAAAGGCCATCCGCAATCTCATTCTGAGCTCTCGGGACGTGTTCCATTTGCAGACCTTCAAAGTGCTCTTCAAGCTTCCTCACTTCATCTACATAGGCTTCCATCAAAGGGCTCTGGTAACTCTTGTTGACTTGTCGGACCACCAACTGAGAGTCTCCCCGCACAATCAGCTTTCTGATCCCAAGTTCGGCCGCAATTCTGAGGCCGGCAAGCAAGCCTTCATACTCAGCAGTGTTATTTGTCGCTTGCTCCCTGGGAAAGTGCATCTGGATAACATATTTGAGGTACTCTCCGGTGGGCGCGATGAGTACCACGCCGGCACCGGCGCCTTGCAGCGAGAAGGCACCATCAAAATACATTACCCATTCACTTGTCGCTTCTTGTACGGGTGCACTTGTTTCTTGAACTTCTTCATCGGGCGTTGGGGTCCATTCAGCTATAAATTCTGCCAAAGCTCGGCTCTGTATGGTTGAAGTACTTTCAAACTTGAGTCCAAAGCTCGACAGCTCCAGTGCCCACTCAACAATCCTGCCTGTTGCTTCTGGATTGTGCAATATCCTCTTCAGCGGAAAGCGAGTGACCACTGTTATCTCATGTGCCTGGAAGTAATGGCGCAGCTTTCTCGAGGCCATGAGGAGGCCGAAAAGCAACTTTTGCACACCAGAGTATCTTGATCTAGCCCCCTGGAGAAGGGAACTTACAAAATACACTGGGCGCTGCACCATTTTCTTCCGCATTTCTCCTTGCTCCTGCGCAGAGTTGTCCTTGTCGGGGCCAGAGCTTGTCGGAGCAGCCCCCTGCTTGTCGCTGGATTCGCTTGCCGGTGGTGTATACTCCTCGTCGGCCTCCCTCTCCGCTACTAACGCAGCACTAACCACCTGGTTGGTTGCCGCTAGATATAGCAGCAACTTTTCCTGTGGTCTAGGTGCGACAAGTATGGGAGTGGAGGATAGGTACCGTTTCAAATCTTGCAGCGCTGCCTCCGCTTCCGGAGTCCACTTCATGGGACCTGCCTTCTTCAAGATTTTGAAGAAAGGTAGGGCGCGTTCTGCAGACTTTGAAATGAACCTACTGAGGGCAGCCACACAACCTGCAAGCCTTCTGACATCCTTGACGCGCTTCGGGGCCTCGATCCGCTCGATGGCTTTGATCTTGTCGGGGTTAGCTTCAATCCCCCTCTGTGACACAAAGAACCCGAGAAGCTTGCCGGAGGGGACTCCAAAGACGCACTTCTCGGGGTTCAACTTAAGCTGGATCTTGCGCAGGTTCTGAAATGTCTCTTCCAAATCTTGAACCAGGGTATTCTTGCTCTTGCTCTTCACCACGATATCATCCATGTAAGCCTCTACATTTCTGTGGATCTGTGGCTCAAAAGCAGTGTATACTACCCTTGCAAAGGTCGAGCCTGCATTCTTCAGTCCAAATGGCATGCGTATGAAGCAATACGTGCCACATGGAGTGATAAATGCAGTCTTCTCTTCATCTTCCTTGGCCATGAAAATCTGATGGTAGCCTGAATATGCATCAAGAAAAGATAGTAGCTCACATCCGGCAGTGGAGTCAACGATCTGGTCAATGCGCGGCAAGGGAAATGGATCCTTGGGACATGCTTTATTCACATCGGTGAAGTCTATACACAGTCTCCACTTCCCGTTGGCCTTGCGCACGACGACTGGGTTTGCTAACCACGTCGGATGGATCACACCTCTAACTAGGCCTGCTGCCTCTAGCTTCTTGATCTCTTCGTTGATGTATTCTTGGCGCTCCACGGCTTGCTTCCTGACCTTCTGCTTGATGGGCCGCGCATGAGGACAAACAGCAAGTTTGTGCTCAATCACCTTCCTGGGAACGCCGGGGATGTCCGATGGTTGCCAGGCAAACACATCGACATTCGCCCGCAGGAAGGCAACGAGCGCGCTTTCCTATTTGCTGTCAAGTGTGGCACTGATGGTGAAGGTACCACCAGTGCCGTCCTCCTTGGCGGACACCTTCTTGGTTGCCGGAGGAGCGGCCATCCCCTTCTTACACTTGCCGATGGAGCTCGATGGAACGTCCTCGACGGCAGCGCAGCACTCCGAAGAGGTGCGGTTGCCGGAGTGGGCCCCAGAGCACTTGCCGGACTTGGTCTTCGTCTTCTTCCCCCCGGGAGCTTCAGCGGCAAGTGTATCCTTCTCTGTCGCAGCTGCCGCGTCCCGGTAGATCTTGTCGGCGCAGACAAGCGCATCTTTCTTGTCGCCATGGACAGTGATGACGCTTATCGGCCCCGGCATCTTGAGTACGTTGTAGGCGTAGTGGGAAGCTGCCATGAACTTGGCGAGGGCGGGACGGCCGAGTATTCCATTGTATGGCAATGGAATATCAGCGACGTCGAAAGTGATGCGCTCAGTTCTGAAGTTGAGCTCCCCGCCAAAGGTCACCGGCAGAGTTATCTTCCCCTTGGGCTTGCTCCTCCCCGGGTTGATTCCTTGGAAAGAACCGATTTCTTCGAGCTCGCCATCTGGGATTTGGAGTTTCTTGATCACAGCAGAGGAGATCAAGTTCAGCCCGGCCCCGCCGTCAACCAACATTTTAGTGACCTTGAGGTTGCGGATGGTGGGAGAGACCAGCATCGGCAAACACCCGACCGCAGTGGTGCGGTCAGGGTGATCCTCAAGATCAAAAATGATGGGCGTGCTGGACCATTTGAGGAGCCTGCGCGACTCCACGGGCGGCTCTGCTGCATTCACCTCGCGCACCCACTGCTTGAGCTGGCGGTGGGAGGTGTGCAGAGAGGCGCCACCGTCGACGCACAGGACCTCCGTGGCCTTTTGGAACTCCTGCTCGCTGTTATCCTCATCCTCCATGTCTTCGTCGTCGTCCTCTTCATCCTTATCGCGGCCCCGGGGAGGTCGATCACCTTGCCGCTGCTTGGCCTTGCCGCGGCGTCCTCCCCGGCCATTAAACGGCCGCTTCTTGCTCGGCTCTCCCCCGCCACCTTGGGCCTTCTCCTTGTCGCGCCTCTCGTACTCAGCCTTCTGCTGCTCGACGAGGTACTCGACGCGTTTGCAGTTGGAGAGGTCGTGGCCCTTGGTGCGGTGAATCTTACAGTATTGCTTGTCAGAGCCGTCCTGCTTGTCGGCCGCCGCTACAGGGGCAGGCTCCTTGCCGGAGCCGCCAGCCTGTGTTTGCTTGGCGGGGGCCTCCTTGCCGGACTTGTCGACGGCAAGCACTTCCTTCTTGCCGTTCCTTCTGTTATTCCGCCGCCGGCTCTTCTTTGCTGGGGCGGCGTCGTCGCTGTCGCTTCCTCCTGCGCCAGCATCCTCCCCGGGGAGTCTCCTCCCCTCTTCTGCGCGTGCGCACTTGTCAGCCAGAGCGTAAAGCTCGCTGACATCCCGAATCTTGGTCATCGCCATTTCTTCACGCATGCGGCGGTTACGCACGTTCTGGTGGAACGCGCTGATAACCGCGGCAGGGTGGACGTCGGGGATGTTGTGCTGTACACGGCTGAAGCGTTGGATGTACTTGCGCAGGGATTCTCCTTCCTTCTGGGCCAGAATGTGGAGATCGCTCTCCTGGCCGTGGGGTTTGTGGCCGCCGGTGAAGGCGCCAACAAACTGGTGGCAAAGATCTGCCCAAGAAGAAATGGAGCCTTCCGGCAAGTGCATAAGCCACGAACGAACGTTCGGCTTAAGCACGAGCGGGAAGTAATTCGCCAATATCTTCTCGTCGCGCCCCCCGGCAGCCTGCACGGCGATTGTGTAGACGCTGAGGAATTCCGAGGGGTGCGTCTTGCCGTCGTACTTCTCTGGTACGTCGGGCTTGAAATTCTTCATGCTGGGCCACTGGACGCGCCGCAGCTCACGGGTGAACGCAGGGCAGCCTGCCGCGTACGGCAAGTCGCCTGGTTCACCGGGCGCGCGCGCGTCGACAGCGTCCCCAGCTCGCTGGTCTGATTGTCGCCGAGCTTCTCGGCGGCGCTCGATCGTCGTTCGAGCGTCTTCTTGTCGCCGGTCGTCAAGGACCTGGCGCTGGTCCCGACGAGCCCGCGGATCCGACGACGCCGTGGAGCCGTCGTCGGCGTTGTTCCGGCGGGGTGGCGTCTTCTGCTTCCGCGGCGGGGAGTGCACGGTTGTCGCACCCCCGGCGGTCTTGTCGCCGTCGGCCTTCGTCTTCTCGGCTTGCCGCGGCCGCGAGGTAGCCGGCTGCTGCGGCGTATCGTTGTTGGCGAAGGCGATCAGGCTCTGGATGGTGGCCCTCCAATCTTCGGCCTTGTCTGCCGCTGGAGGGAAGTCGAGGAGCAGTTGCGCCCTTGCGAGCGCTTCTGCTGGAGTGGAGGGGAGCGGGGGCGAGCGGTGCGAGGAGCGGGATATGCTCGGACTCCTAACAGCGTTAGAAGGAGCAGGGTCCCGCCCCGGCGTCCGCGCCTTGCTTGTGCCCGGACGGTGGTCCGGAGCATCCCGCGAGCCTCCGGTTTGCCCTTGGCCCAGCAAGCGAATGCCACCTCCTGTGACATGGCGTTGCTGGGTTGTCGTATGCTGAGACGGACGTGGCGCGTCCACGGAGACCGAGGCTCGGTCGTCCGTTCTATCCTTGGATTTGGCGGCGCCGCGCGTGTCCTCGCCGGCGACCACCCTTCCGACGGCGTCTCCCCCGCCCACCGTTGGCTCCGGCGGCGGCGGATGAGACGCAGACGGGCTTGCGACCTCCGAAGCCTTCTTCTTCGGGGCCATGGTGCTGTTGTTGATGAAACTGACGAATTCGGAGAGGTTGATGAAGAATGCGCCCGCGTGAACGCCGGATCAGGTTCGCACAACCTCGACGCCCCCTACCTGGCGCGCCAAAGATGTCGGGGGAAACTGTCCACCACGAGCACCTATGGGACCGGAGCCCCTTGTTCGTGCGGTAAGAGGGCGGAGGGAGCACGAAGAGCAGATCGAGATGAGCACGCGGGCAGTTTACCCAGGTTCGGGCCGCAATGGATGCGTAAAACCCTACTCCTGCTTAGTTTGTATTGAATTGGAGAGCTCGGGAGCTTGAAGAACTAGCTACACCGAGCGTATGAGCGATCTAGGTTCCGAACCCCCTCTACGTTGTGCATGGGCCTCCTTTTATAGTGCAAGGGGTCACCGACAGGTGTCAACGCAGGAGAAAGGGGTAAAAATGAAAAAGAGGAGGTAGTTGTAACAGTGCGGAAATAGTGGAGCTACAGTGTATGAACAGTGGTCGCTACCTACTTTGACAGTGGGGGACAAGAGCATTTAATGCCCGTCGCCGTCGACCCCAAAAGCGCCCGCCCTTGCCTCTCCGTTTGCCACGGCGATGGCTTCACCACCGTGGAGTGCCACCGTGTCCCCCAGGCTGCACAGCCATCCGCCACGCGTCCCTGAAATGGCCTCAGGGTGACGCGTGGTTCGATGAGCTGGAGCGTGGGCACACAGCACAACTCTCTCCCCGGCAAGCACCTTGCCGGGGGCTTGACCTTGCCGGGCCCGGGAGCTTGTCGGGCTCTGAAGCATGTCTCTCCCCGGGCCCTGCCGGGGCGCACGTCGCGCCGAGGCGTGTCTTCGATAATGTGATCCTCTAGTCTTCCTGGCAAGCTCCTCTTGCCAGGCTCTTGTGCTAGTAATATAGTCTTGAGCCTGGGACGGCCTTCCCGGCAAGCTCCACTTGCCGGGGTCTCGATCTTCTGTCTCGTATACTTTGTTTTTGAATGGTTTTATATGGATCAGAAAGGTCTCCGGCGAGCACGTGGTAAACCCTGCCGCGGGGAGCTGCTACTGCCCGTGCACAAGTTGGGGTACTGAGGTACCCCTACCTCAGTACACCGACAGGATGCTATAATTTTATCTTCCATGGTTGAACTACTAGTGGCAAACTTTTTATCATTTTTTAGTTTCTTTAACCTCGCAATTTCTCTAATAATAAATAGTTCTCTTTCTCTTATTTTGGGCCAATCATTTGTCATGGAATGACTATATTCCCATTCAATATGCTTTAGTTTCTTTTCCCAATGATTTATTTCATCGTCTAAGTTAGCCTTTTCCATGCATTCAGATATACCTTTATTCTTATCATCATTAATTTCTGAATCTGACATAAAAGATTCAGAGTCTTCTATTGATGCAGCTTTATAGTTCATAAATCGAATACTGCTACTTCCTTCACAATTTTGATAGCTTATGTAGTTTTCAGGTTGCTTTAATTCTTTTTTCTCTATTAATTCACCTATTCTCCATTCTTCTCCAGCTCTTTCTTCAGAACCAATTTTAAGGGGATTCATAAATTTTATACCTTTTGATTGCATACTATCAATTACGTCATTCACATTTACTCTATATCTGGAGCTACTTCTATTAGTGAACCTTCCTATAAATTCTATGCTTACTAGCAAATTTGTTCCTTTAAAATCTTCATAACCTTTAGTTTGGAAACCAAAACTCATTTTTTCAATAAATTCATTTAAGGGCATCATTAGGTCTGGAGCTATATAGGTTATTAATCTATTTTCATTCATGTCTCCTTCCAAAAATCCTAAGGCTGCTTTGTCTACAGATTCCCATCTTCTGTCTAATAAGGTTATCAAAACCTTCGCACCTAATTTCTTCCTTGTCATAACTTTGATTCCTATGATATACATGCCTTGATGAATATATTTGTAACCACAATATCTTAATTCATTTTCAATATTTTTGCTTACAATTCTTAAATCTACTGGATGTGTTAACACACTTAATTCTACTTCTCGAGATATTCTGTATAGACCACTATTACTTTCAAACATACCCATGTGATATACTTGTTGTGGTTTTATTTTTCTTAGGGTATCTTTCTGATTTCTTTCTAGATCTTTTTGTATATCTATAACTTCTTCAATACTATCAATATCATCATATTTGCATGATAATCTATGCTTCATGGCTAGGGGTCTTGAGTCTTGCCTTACTATTTGGAGAGTTTTGTCTCTTCTAAGGAAGCCTTTAGATACGTCCATTTTTCTGAATCAATATTTCTAGCAGAGGCAACTATTCCGGATGATGAAAGCACAATTTCTTTGTTACTTTTAACACTATTTAGTTTATCTAATATTTGAATTAATAGCTGGATGATTGTGTTATTTTGTCTTATTATTACTTTGGAATCTTCTTTTGGGGAGTTGTGATCGGAGAACCCGACAGGAGGTGACAGGTATTTAGCTACTTCGTTTAATGCTTGAGTATATTCAGTCATATAATTATGAGATAATCAAAGTTTTAACCTCTTGCACCAACTTTTTTATTTCAAGTATATCTTGTCTTGATTCAGTGCGTGGGAACGACTATTTGCCTTTACTTAGGTAACGGCCTATTGATAACACTTATTCTTTAATATAATCGTTATTCTTGGAAATTGTATTCTGTTTTCCTTTTGCTTCCTCTAGCTTATGTAAAGCTAGATCAATTTTATTATTCAAACCTAAATACTTATCAGCAAGCTTTTGGTATTCCTTGAATAAACTTTCAAACTTTTGGTCTAAATTATCTTGTCTTTTTCCCCAAGATATGTAAAAGTTATATATCAAATCGACGACTGTATTTAGCTGACTATGCGATGTATGCCAGATATGCTCTTCAGAGGGATTTATTCTGCACCTTATATTAAAATTTTCCTTCATATTTATTACTTTACCTGCGCTAACTTCTAAGTTTAAATATTTTAATTTTTCAATGATTAAACGCTGGACCTGATACCAACAATATAGGGAATATTAAACAAAATTATTAGATATTAATTAGGTTAATTATGCGATTAGGTTAATTAGGGATTAGGTGAAAGTGGTAGACATGTATGCTTTTTATCTTGAATAATAAGCTTCAATAAGTGAAGGCAATTATTCACGGAGATACAACGCCCACGTGAACAAAGCAAAAGACTTGACAGATTCCTGAAGATTGACGTTTGTCGGGGCGCTATCTCTCGCTCTTATCCACCGCCTAGAAGGACACGCATGTACCCTAGTAGGACACGCGTGCATGCTACCGTGTGTAAAATAAGTGAAGGAAGGCTCCCGAAGGCCTCCATAGCAGCCATCCCTCGCGGCTATAAAAGGATACGCTGGGCTCAAGAGCACAACACCAGAAGGAGAAGAACCACCAGCCACTGAGAGAGCAAAGAGCTGCAACCCAGCAAGCAAGCTCGTTGCTCAGTAGTAGTAGTAGTAGTAGTAGTTCGTATTCTGCAATAAGAGCCACAATATCCAGAGCATTGTAGGCTCAAGAAGGTAGTTAGAAGGTAATTTCCTTTAGCTTGTGTAATCCCTTCGGGGCCTCCCGAAAGGGAAAGCCATATGTAAATTATGTTGTGGAAATGATGTAGTTTATTGGTTTCACTTGGTATTTTTATTTATGAATTTATGGGACGAGTTCCTATGCTAGGGATCCTATAGGAGAAACCTCTGCGTGTGTAGTTCTCTGTGTAGCCCAGAGTGGCGTTTGAATGAGAACCTTGTGGCCGTAGAGAAGTGTTCCCTTCGGGTGGAACTGCGTGGGAAGACGATAGGAATTTACCCCGTAAATTTGCAATTAAAACTACTAAGTGAACGTAATTAGCTACATCTGATACAACATAATGAAAAATATGGTAAGTACTGAGTAGGATTTTACACCTCTGCGCACACCGTCGGACGAATTATTGGCCTCGTCAGCCCCTAAATAGATTCTGCATTAAGATATCTAATTAGTGTACACAGAACGAGCATATAATACCAAAGAATTAAATATTGCTGTGAATAGTGTAATACTATTCCAAATAGTGTATTGAATATTAAAGCACTTTTCTAAATAGTACCCTACCTAGTGAATACTATTCAAGATAAAAAGCATACCTGTCTACCACTTTCACCTAATCCCAAATTAACCTAATCGCATAATTAACCTAATTAATATCTAATAATTTTGTTTAATATTCCCTATATTGTGGTGCGCCATTAGTAGTTTTGCAATATATGTTTGTGTTTGCAGGTACCGGTATTTGAAATGCGATAGTTGCCAATATTTTGCCGGAATGTTGATTCATTTCCGTTTCGGCGAGAATTTTGACACTATGCATTCTTTTTGGTCCTATTTTTAGGGAAAGTCATGCCAAATTTTTTCTTGGTTCTAAAATATCGTTTTGCTCTACCCCGCAGGCGACCATGGTCTACACGATGACCGAAGGCATCGTGAATATGTTTTTGAGCTCCGCGAAGGCCGAGATGCTTCAAAAGAACAAGACGGAGATAAGATGTCCGTGTCGAAGATGCAAGCTGAAAAGCCTTATTGCGGACCCGGATTCCGGGCAGGTGCGGGACCACCTGCTCTTGCGTGGTTTCATGGATGGCTACCGGTGGCAAGGTGATGAAGATGACTACGAAGTCGTCCATGGTGGTCGGGCAAGAAATGAGGAAGGGCAGCAAGACAACCACCGCGGCTTGGGCGGGCGAGAAGACGAAGAATCTCCAGGACATGATCACGATGGTGATGCTGTACACAGTCATCATGTAGAAGATGCAGGACATGATGATGAGGAAGATGCCGGAGCAGACGACGGGCATGATCATGAAGATGAAGATGCCGGCGGAGCAGACGACGATGGACCATCGATGGGCTGGGTGCAGGACCCTCATATTCAAGAGCTGCTTCTCAAGCAGACGGATAACGCAAGAGCTGCCGCCCGAGAGAAAGCCAAGCTGGATCAACTGGAGATAGATGCGGTTACTCCATTGTATGAAGGATGCAGGCCCGAGGATACCCGCCTGAAAGTAACGCTCATGGCTCTGGAGATGAAGGTAAAACAGACAATGACCGACGCATGCTTCGACGAGAACATGTCATTCTGGCACGAACGTCTTCCCAAGGGGAACAAGTGCCCGACCAGTTTCGAGGAGGCGAAGAAAATCGTGTGTCCTCTAGATTTACCGCACGTGAAATACCATGTGTGCATGAACAATTGCATCATTTATCGGGACGAGCACGCGGAGTCTACCATATGTCCGGTGTGCGGCGTCACTCGATACAAGAAGAGGAAGAAAGCTCCTCGAAAAGTGGTGTGGTACTTTCTGATCACTCCTCGTCTGCAGCGGTATTTCGCGGACCCTAAGGTACCAAAGCTCCTGCGTTGGCACGCGGATAGGAAGGAGAAGAAGCGAGAAGATGACGCAAATGATCCGGAGATAAATAAAAAAGACAAGATGCTGAGTCACCCTAAGGATGCGAGCCAGTGGCAAGCGTTAAACTTCGAAGACGCAGAATTTGGGAACGATCCAAGGAACATCGTGCAGGGCGCGAGCACCGATGGAGTCAATCCGTTTGGCAGCCAGAGAAGCACACATAGCACCTGGCCTGTGTTTGAGTGGATGTACAACCTTCCCCCCTGGTTGTGCATGAAGAGGAAGTACATTCAGATGAGTATGCTAATTGAAGGACCGAAAAAACCAGGGAACGACATCAATCTGTATCTGGGGCTGCTGAAAGAGGAGCTAGACACGCTATGGAAAACGCCAGCCAATACGTGGGACGCCGCAGAGAAAGAATATTTCCCTATGAGAGCCGCACTGCTCACGACGGTGCATTACTATCTCGGTCACGGATATGTCGCGAGGCAGGTGGTCCACGGATTTTCTGGATGCGTCAGGTGCATGGATGACACAACGTATCGCCAACTAGATAGAGATCCTGGGTCTTCGTAAACCGTGTTCATGGGACATCAAAGGTGGCTTCGCGATGATGACCTGTGGAGGAAATGCAAGGATCTGTTCGATGGTGAAACCGAACCCCGAAGACGCCCACGTACGAGGAGCGGCGAGGAAATAGACGAGCTGTTGAAAAATTGGAAAGATTGCCCACTGCCGGGAAAGAAGCAAAATGCGCCAGAGCCGGGAAAGAAGCGAAAGGCGCCAGAGCCGCTGCTGAAGGTATGGAAAACGAGGTCTGTTTTCTGGGACTTGCCGTACTGGAAGATCCACCGTGTGCCTCACAGCCTTGATGTCATGCATATCACGAAGAACGTGTGCGAGAGTCTGGTTGGTACCCTGCTCAACATGCCAGAGAGGACCAAAGATGGACCGAAAGCAAGGGTAGACTAGAAATCAATGGGCATCAGGGAGGAGCTTCACGCTAGTAATGATGATGATGAGGCGAAGCAGGACACAGAAAGTCGTCGCAAAGGCAAAAAGGCCAAGAAGACCGGAAATGACTACCCTCCCGCATGCTTCACTCTAAGCCATGAGGAGATCGAGCAGTTTTTCACCTGCCTCATAGGAGTAAAACTTCCTTACGGTTACGCGGGGAAAATAAGCAGATACCTAGACCCAGCGAAGCAGAAGTTCAGCGGGATGAAGTCTCACGACTGTCACGTGCTGATGACGCAGATACTTCTAGTTGCAATCCGTGGGATCATGGACGCGCACGTCCGTGAAACGCTATTTGGCCTATGCAACTTTTTCGATGTCATCTCTCGGAAGTCGGTTGGCGTGAGGAAACTCAAAAGGCTACAGGATGAGATCGTGGTGATACTATGCGAGCTTGAGATGTACTTCCCGCCCGCATTCTTCGACGTTATGGTGCATCTGCTGGTCCATATCGTGGAGGATATCATCCAACTCGGGCCAACGTTCCTGCACAGCATGATGCCGTTCGAAAGGATGAATGGTGTCATCAAAGGATACGTTCGCAACATGTCACATCCAGAGGGAAGCATAGCCAGGGGCTTTCTGACCGAAGAGTGCATCTCCTACTGCACCAATTATCTAGGCATCGAGAACCCCGTTGGTCTGCCCGTCAACAGGCACCTCGGCAGGCTCGCTGGATGGGGTCACCGTGAGGGTCGCCGCGAAATGCATGTCGACTTCGAGGGTCGACTCGCCGACTTTGAAAGAGCAAACCTAGTCGCGCTACAACACATAGACGTGGTCGATCCTTGGGTGGTAGAGCACAAAACCCTTATTGAGAAGACGTACAATGACCGAGGCTAACAGAGGACGGACGGAGATATAATCAAAGAGCACAACTCATGTTTCACGCGTTGGTTCAAGTAGAAGCTTCTGTCGTACCCTTTACATGAGGATTCTTCCGTGGAAGAACAACTCATATTCGCCTTGTCACAGGGCGCCGAGCACAACCTGATGACCTATGAGGCGTACGATATCAACGGCTACACATTCTACACCGAGGACAAGGACATGAAGAGCGATGGTTATCAGAACTCCGGGGTAACGATGGAATCCTACACCGGTAACGACAAGGACAGATACTACGGAAGGATCGAGGAGATCTGGGAGCTGAGCTATGCTGGAGAGAAGGTCCCGATGTTCCGTGTCAGATGGGCCAAGAGCGTCCTAAAATAAGACCGGTATTTCACCACCATGGTTATACCCGAAGCCAAATCCAAGACCGTGGGTGCAAACGTCACCGCGAAAAATGAGCCATGGGTACTGGCTTCCCAAGTTGACCAATGCTTCTTCATTACCGACCCATCAAAGCCCAGTCGTGTTGTCGTGAGGAGAGGCAAAAGGAAGATCATCGGAATGGATGGAGTAGCCAATGAGCAAGACTTCGACAAGTACGGCGACCCGAAGATCGAACATGACGAGATGATGAAGTAGCAGCATACACCAAAAGAAGAAGCAGGACCACCCTACCTAAAAGACGTCCGTTCCACAAAAGAACTCCATTTGCGAAAAAGAAGGGCAAGAAGATTGTGAACAGATAGCTAGCTAAAATCGATTGTATTTAAATCGTAGCCTTCATTTCTCGATTGTATTTCATGGGCACTTTTTGAACTGTTGAATGTTTTTAAATTTCATGGACACTCGATCTCGATCCCCCTCCATCTCGATCGCTATCCCACCTCGCCAGATCCGGTCCCCCTCGTCGCCGAGCACCCCCCGCTCCACCGGCCGCCGCCACCGACCCCCCGCACCCTCCCCTACTCCACCGCCGCCGACGACCCACCGCACCCTCCCCCGCTCCACCGGCCGCCGCCGCCGACCCATGAACTCATGATATTTTCAAATAATAAATTTGATGATATTTTTTCATATTCATAAATATTTTCAAATAACAAATTTGATGATATTTTTTAAAAATTATTACTGTTTTATAAAAAATATCACTGTTATGATTTAAACTAGTTTGAACATATTTAAACACAAATAAGTATCAAACAACATTTTAAATGCATAAAAACAAAAATTGTGAAGCTTGGGAATCGAACCCAGGACCTCCTGGTGTGAGAGCTGCGTGCTGACCAGTCAGGCTACTAGATGGGATTTGATGTAGATGAGGTTTGGTGAAAGATAACCTGTTGGCTCGAACAGAAAAAAATACTAATGGCGCACCAGGGGGGAGGTGCGCCATTAGTATAGATGTACTTATGGCGCACCAGGGGGTGGTGCGCCATTAGTATTCTGCCCCCATCCATACTTCGTCCCCCACTCCACCTATTCCCTCTCTCCCTCGCCCTCGCCCAGATCGATCCCGTTCCCCTCTCCCTCTCACGACGCCGCTGCCCCGACGCCGCCGCCCCCGCGCCCCCCACCACCGCAGTTCCC
>LR738712.1:22766357-22817477 GCA_902687465.1 Secale cereale
TCCCCCCCGAGCGCCACCGGCGGCCCATCAAGGAAGAGGCCGCCGCCCCATCAAGGAAGGAGGAAGAGGCCGCGGGTCCGCCTCCTCCACACGCGCCCCCGAAGCAGCAGGTCGTCGACCCTCTCCTCAACATCCTTTCCGTGGACTTCACTGCCTCCAATACTTCATTTGACAGGTGAGATGTTGCAACTTTTGTGCCCTTTTTTGTTTTGAATGTGCCCTCCATGTTGCAATTTTTGTGCCCTTTTTTGTTCTGAATGTGCCCTCCTGTACTTCAGCACTGAACTATTCCGGCAGTTAGAACAAATCTACAATTTGTACTTCCTTTGATATGACAACAGCGAAAAAACCATGAACCAGACAGGTTGGAAGGTTGTTTGGTTGTCTAAAACAATCACTGCTACTGTTAGTAGCCCTTTAGTTCAAAGGACAGGTATTGTTGGTGATTAACAAGTGCATAATGTAATTAAATTCATTGACACCTGACTGTTTAGTTGAGCTTTGGAGGTCATTTTAATTTGAGATGAAACAAAGCTAATTATTTTAAGTGTTTGTTTGTTTAGTTGATGCACCTACTACCATCTTTGTCCGTGTTTTGTGAAATACCATATGTGGACAGAATAGGTGCTATGCTTTTATGATATAGATGATGACATTCTTACTGCTATTTTGGTTATTGTATTTTCTGAAATGACATGTTTCAGTTAATTATATTTTATTGTGTGATGGCATTCCTTCTCTGTGTTGTATTTCTTGTTGCCTGTACTAGATACGGACGATATGCGTTTTGTTACTTTTTTTTTCCTTAATAGAAGTATTATTTCTTTCTCATGTTAGGCAATCTTAGTGAAATTGGTCAAGAATGACTACAAGTTGGGGCATTTTTCATTTTGGAGTACACATCTGGGAAACATCCCTCTTCAAGATTAAAATTGTTAGCAAAGCAAACCCACCTCTCTTGGGCGGGGTGTCGCGGGCCTGGGGAGCCGGCCCTCTGGGCGTGCACCGTGGATAGAAATCATTCTGCTTGGGCTGCCTTCTAGAACTATACTAGTGAACAAAAGAGAATCGTGTATCAGAGATCTCATCCCTGACCAAATAGTACTACTTATATTCGGCAGCAGCACAAACATCTGCATTATACTAGTAGCGTATGATATGAATATATGAAGCTTCTGTCTACAGCATTGGCACGCTATTAATTAAACTCTATAAAAATGTACACACACATCTAAAAAAACTGATGCAATGATCAAGTTTTAATGTAAATTGTATTTATCGATGGTCTATTGTCACGTATAGCTTTTGCTCATGAAGAAACTTGCATCGAGTTATATCGTGGTCTTCTGGAGGTATTTTGATGTGGACTTGTGCTGTCTTGGTGTTAAAAGCCTAAAACCGTGGGTTCATTTTAAATAGTAAAAATGGAAGAACTGCTAACTGTTCGCAAGGATTCTTTTTAAACATAAATATGATGTTCGCAAGGATCTATACAACTCTGCATTACATGATTTAAAACGTGGTTGCTTATATGAAGAAGATTTTGGTCAATAAAAAAAAGAACAGTCATAATTGTCAATGCGCTGGGTTTTGTTTTGTTTTACTAGATGATCAATTAATCTTTAGTTGCATCTAAAAAAACAACTTTAGTTTGACACAGTGTCATCGGGTTGCAACTAAACACAGTGTCGACAAACCATAAATTATAAAACCTTGGCTTTTAGGGTGCCTCGGTGTCGATAAAAACCCTAAATGATGAAATCTTAGGCTTTTAAGGTGCCTCGGCGTCGAAAAACCCTAAATGATAAAAGCTTTGCTTTTAGGATGCCTCGGTGTCGACAAACCCTAAATGATGAGACCATGATCTTGTTCCTTGGCAATAACCAACTTTTTGACCAAACTTTTTTCCTATTTAGAGAGAAACATGGCCCACAACGATGAGGCCGGCGGTTCAGGCGGCAAGGCATTCTGGGAGCTGTCCCAGGAGATAGAGGAACAACCTCACTTCTATGAGGACGCTGTGAAAGACACCGATCCTGACACCACTGATGGTGCCGCCGAGGATGACCCCACTGATGGTGCCATCGGGGATGACACCACTGATGGTGCCGCCGAGGATGCCACCACTGATGATGGCGGCGCACACACAGATGGTAGCCAACCGAAGAGGCAACGGAAGGACCGGCACCCGACCGTGCTCCGCACAGTCAAGGAGGAATTTACTGAAGTGGACTCTGACGGGAATCCAATGGCGCCCAAACAAATAGTCAAGGGGTACTCGCTTCAGCTCGGGTGCATTCTCCGGATCACCGTCTCGATCAACACCGAGAACCTAAGGCATAAGGACCGAGGGAATTTGCGCAACCTCCTCTTCACGAAGCTGCACAAACGATACAAGTTCCCTGCTGAATTTGAAAACACACGCCTCACAGGGATTACAGTGAACAATGCCGCCCTCACGAGGATGAGCATGGCCCTGTCTACTTGGAGAAGCTCGGTGAAGAGAATGATTGACAAAGGTTTTAATTATGAGAAGATCAAGGAGAAAAATCCTTCGATCACCGAAGATGACTACAACGAGTTCAAGATCAAGTGCGAGAGCACCGCAACCTCCGAATCAAGTCAGTGGGGGAAAGAAATGCGGGAGTTGAACTTAGGGGAACGCACACTCGGTCCCGGCGGTTAGAGAGTGGCGGAGCCTATATGGGACAAGGAGGACGCGGAGCGTGCCGAGCAAGGCCTACCGCCCCTCTTCGATAAATACGGTGACAAGCAGACCAGGAACTTTGTCAGGGCCCGGTACAAGAAGAACCCGAAAACAAAGGAGCTTACCACGGATCCGAAGACCAGGGCGCTTGAGCTTGTTCTGGTAAGGAATACACCCCTGCGTAATTAGCTCCATATGGTTGCATTATAATTAATGAAGCCAAATTTCTAAATGGTTCACATTCCTTCCGCAGGCGACTGAACGCAGTAGCGCGGGGTCGACTCAGAGCACCCCTTGGGACACCACTCTAAATAGGGCGTTGAATGTAATGAAAAAAAAGGATAAGCTCAGTAAGCCGTCGTCAGCTGGTCGTGTGGCCGGCAAAGGCTTGTCCACAAAATGGTCGTCATACTATAACGCTGGTGGGCGAAAGGAGAGAAAGACCAGCTCGGAAAGCCAGTCGCGCGAGGTTCAAGAACTCAAGGCACAAGTGGCGCGGATTCCAGAGATTGTCCAAGAGCAAGTGCAACAACAACTGGGATCGACGCTCACCGGCATTATGCCTACCTTGATTTAGGGGCTGACGATGTGGATTGCGGGCGGCCAACAGGGGCCGCCCCCGATTCCCAGCTTCACGGCCAGCAACTCGCAGAACGCGCAGGCGGGGCCATTGGTGTCTCCGGCAGAGGCGGCATTGGTGTCTCCGACGCCGGCACGGGCATTGGAGCTTAATGCACCCGGGTGTACGCCGGCCGGCACCTCTGCAGCAAGCGGCCCCTCCGTCAATTGCATGCCCGCCGTTGGCGGTGCCTCGACATTAGCCGAGCTCGACGCCATCATCACGGTAACTAATTAAGCCTCTCGGCTGAGGACTTCATCTCCTTGCCTTTCACTGGGCATCCCTGACGCCCTACATGTTTTCGCAGGGCGCCGCCGACGTTCCGTGCACTCTCCTGCACTTCGTGAACAACGAGTTGGTCGATGTCGCCAAGGGAAAAATCGTTCAACCGGGCAACCCCATGTTCCACGGTACTCCGATGCCACCCACCTTGTATAGGGTTCAACTGGTTCGGGTGCTGCCAGGCTGCGACGAGTTGTTACCTCCGATTCGACCCGTCGGGGCCGACGAAGATGATGTGATGACCCTCAGCGCCTGCCTAAGCTGGCCCCTGCTTTGGCCGAAGAGCCAGATTCGTTTGGGGGCGGGGGACACCACCCCAAAGACAACACCGCTAGTCGTGCCGGCGCCAAGCCATGGCAAGACCGCCGCAACGGTGCCGGACATCCATATGGCACTGGATCCGAACATGCATATGGCACAGGATCCGAACGACGACGACGACAACGACGATGATACATTTGCCAACGTCGATAAGTACTTTGCCGATCATGGGTACGATGGCGTATTCATGGGGCCTCCTTCTCAAGAACCCAACCCTACAAAAGACGTGCGCGATCTAGCTGGTACCGTCGAGAAACCAAGTTGCAACAGGTGTCGTCTGGCGTTCAGTTCTCAAGAGACGCCTCCAGCTGCCGACTTCACCAAGAATCAGATAGCCGAGGTGCGAAATATGATCAGCCCCAACACACTCAAGAAGGTGGTCTGTGAGCAGAACTCGGTCCCTTTACAGGAGAAGAAGAAGGCACGGAAAAGAAAGAGTAACAAGGGTGCAAGCCAGCCGGCACCGAGTACGATCCATTCTCAGGACGGGCCACCTTCACCTAAGGATATAATGAGGAGGGTGCATGTGGCAGGTAGGCCGATGCTACCGACTAATATGCTCAATGCTGCAACCGGTGCTATGCGGAGTCTGCATGACAGTGTTCTTTCTTTGGAGAAGCGGTGTCTCCGAGAGAAGGATGTGGCATACCCGGTTTTCGCGGCCAAGGTGCCAGAGGGCAAGGGCTTTGTGCATAACTCCATCGGGGGTATGATCGTCCTGCGGTTTGATGACATCTTCGCTATGTTTAACCTTCATCCGCTGCACTACACCTTCGTTCGGCTATTTTCGCTAAGTATGGAGATGCGGATCATTAGAGACAAGACCCCGGACATCGTGATAGTCGACCCCTTCTACATGTGTGCCAAGATCTTAGGCAGCGCTGGGGACCAGCAAGTCGCGAGTTCTTACCTCGAAGGCATCATTCTGGCAAACCGAGATAAGGATAACTTCCTCGTGCCTTACTTTCCCGAGTAAGTCGTCCCCTCAACAGCCCCATAACATATGATTTCTTAGACTTCGATCGTTTTCCTTTTAGCATCCCGTGTTTTGTGCAGTGACACACATTGCACACTCATCCTCCTAAGCCCGAAATATTCCATGGCCACGTACTTTAACTCAGACCGTCAGTCGAAGGTAGACTACACAAATGTCAAGAAAGTTCTTAATGACGTTCTCCCCGGCTATGCCAAATCTGGAGGCACCTTCACCAGGACAATTCGTAAGTACGGCAAGAACGTGTTCGCCCACAATACGACGTTCTGCTGCGTCAAGCAGCCGCCTGGCGGTCAGAAGGGTGCCTACTATGCCATCCATCACATGCGGGCGATCGTACGGGACCATCATCACCTTCTGCTACCAGATAAACTCAAAGATTGGGCCGCGAGCGTGTCGGCAATCCAAGACGCGGACATCAGACAAGAATTCTTTCGCATCCAGTCGGAGTTTGCGGAAATCATCCATAAAGATGTCCTTCGTACCTCGAGGCAGTTCTACCTCAGAAATCAACCGTCCAACAGTGACATAGACACAATGCTACAAATGCAGGCTGACAACGCCCACGATTTCATGACTCCCACGATAGACGTCGACTTCATCCACGCTCCGGTCCCTTGAGTCAAGTCGAAAGTAGTGATGCTGTGTCTAGTTCTGAAACATCGATTGGCTCGTGTTGTAATTAAACTTTAATGAACTTGTAGTATGCCTCTTTGGTTTCGACAGTCGTTCAACTTAGATGTAATCGATGCTATTAATGTCTTGCTTTTCTCTTCCGATCGTTTTGTTACATACTTATATATTGCTTATGTATTGTCTGTGAATTGGTACTAACGTTTCGTTTGGCTAGTGCATAGCGATGCCGTCGTATGTCGTGTACAAGGGTAAGGTTCCCGGAGTCTACGATGACTGGGAGGAGTGTCGGAGACAGGTTCACCGTTTCAGCGGTAACAGTTACAAAGGGTACACCACTAGGGCGGAGGCGGAATCTAGATACGCGCGCTATCTAGCGGGAGAGGGGAGGGAGCGTTGGAGGAACCGGATGAAGACGATTTTCATCGCGATGATGCTCATCGTGATGACCGCAGCTCTCTTCTATGTGATGGTAGTTTAGATGATCGATATCGACTTGTAATGTGAAGACAAACTCGCTACTCGCGGTCTCGAGACTTGTAATATAATGTTCTATCTTTGTTCGGTCTTTTGAATTCGGAGACTAATATGATGAATTGTATTCGGAGACTAATATGATGAATTGTATTCAGAGACTAATCTTCTATTGTATTCGATGAATCTGCTGTTGATGTGTGCTGCTGTCTATATTCTGTCCAATAATACATTTTGTAACCTGTGCAAAAATCAGAAAAGTAAAAAATAAATAGAAAACCTAATATTCATACTAATGGTGCATCACACCACAGTGCACCATTAGTATGCCAAAGGATACTAATGGCGCATCACCCCACGGTGCGCCATTAGTATGCCAAAGTTACTAATGGCACATCACACAAGAGTGCGCCATTAGTATGCCAAAGCACCTGGGTATATATGGCCCCCTGGGAGGCATACTAATGGCGCACCGTGGCCTATACTAATGGCGCACCGGTGGTGCGCCATTAGTAAAAAATACTAGTAGCATGGTACTAATGGCGCACCAGTAGTGCACCATTAGTAGGCAAAACTGGTGCGCCATTAGTAGGCCTTTTCCTAGTAGTGGCCATGGTGTTGTTTTTGTGCAGAAATAAAAAGTTCTCGGAATCGCCTGAAAATCAACGGAGAATTATTTCGGAAAATATAAAAAATATCTGCAAGAAGGTCCACACCAGGGGCCCCAGGGCCTGTCCATGAGGGTGGGGGCGCGCCCCCTGCCCAGGGCGCGCCCCTGCCTCGTGGGCCCCCTGGTGACTTACCATCGTACCCCCAGTCCTATATCTTCATTTTCGGGGAGAAAAAAAATCAGGGAGAAGGAATTATCGCGTTTCACGAGACGGAGCCGCCGCCAAGCCCTAATCTTGCTCGGGAGGGCTGATCTGGCGTCCGTTCAGGGCTCCGGAGAGTGGAGATCGTCACCATCATCATCATCAACCTTCCTATATCACCAATTCCATGATGCTCACCACCGTGCGTGAGTAATTCCATCGTAGGCTTGCTGGACGATGATGGGTTGGATGAGATCTATCATGTAATCGAGTTAGTTTTGTTATGGTTTGATCCCTAGTATCCACTATGTTCCGAGATTGATGTTGTTATGACTTTGCTATGCTTAATGCTTGTCACTAGAGCCCGAGTGCCGTGATTTCAGATCTGAACCTATTATGTTTTCATGAATATATGTGTGTTCTTGATCCTATCTTGCAAGTCTATAGTCACCTACTATGTGTTATGATCCGGCAACCCCGAAGTGACAATAATCGGGACCACTCCCGATGATGACCATAGTTTGAGGAATTCATGTATTCACTATGTGTTAATGCTTTGTTCCGATACTATATAAAAATGAGGCCTTAATATCCCTTAGTTTCCAATAGGACCTCGCTGCCACGGGAGGGTAGGACAAAAGATGTCATGCAAGTTCTTTTGCATAAGCACGTATGACTATATTCGGAATACATGCCTACATTGCATTGATGAACTCGAGCTAGTTCTGTGTCACCCTAGGTTATAACTTCGACATGATGAATTGCATTCGACATAATTTCCCATCACTGATCCAATGCCTACGAGCTTTACCTATATTGCTTGTTGCTTATTTACTTTTCCGTTGCTGCTACCACAAAAACTACAAAAACACTATCGTTACTGTTATTACCGCTACCGCCACTATCATATTACTTTGCTACTAAACTATCTTGATGCAGATACTAAGTTTCCAGGTGTGGTTGAATTGACAACACAGTTGCTAATACTTAAGAGTATTATTTGGCTCCCCTTGTGTCGAATCAATAAATTTGGGTTGAATACTTTACCCTCGAAAACTGTTGCGATCCCCTACACTTGTGGGTTATCAAACACTTCCTGGCTTATGGTCGATGGATTCTTTGACATGGTTACAATGAAGATTGAGTCCTTACTCGAGTCTAGAGTGCGGTCTTTCGGCCCCATGGACGACTGACACTATTTTTCTTATTAACTACGGAAATTCCTTAAGGGTTGGGGCCGTAATCAGGCGGCTGAAGTGCTTAGAAATAAATGAGATTTGTTGGGGCAGATCTCCTCCCTTGATTTGGAAGCAGACATTTCTGGCCTTACTGCGGCTGGGTGGAGTTAAAGATATGAGCTTGAGGGCCTCCTCATGCACTTACATCAGCATGCCGAGATTTATTGGAAGCAGCGGGGCACGATGAACTAGGTGCTGAAGGGCGATTCCCCCACGGCATATCTCTTTGCCATTGCTAACGGCTGGCGACGCAGATGCTCCATTGATAGTTTGGTCATCACTGGCACTAGGGTTGCTGACCCTCACTTGATTGTGCAGCATATGTTTTACTTTTTCTCCTCGCTCCTGGCTGCCAAGCCGGCCTCAGGCCTTATTCTTTCACCTTCCCTCTGGACCCAGGACAAATGGGTTTCGACTGTCAAGATTGTGGACCTGTTGGTTCCTCCTTCTGAAGAGGAGATCAAATTGGCCATCAACTCTGCTAACATCAATTCGGCATCGGGTCCGGATTTCTTCTCGATCTCTTTCTTTAAACGCTTATGTCCCTCTCTTCGCTCGCTTGTGTGCAAGATCATCCAAGGTTTTTGGCTAGGTAAAATTGACATCTCTTGCCTGAATTATACTATCCTTACTCTCATCCCCAAAGTCAAGGGTGCTGAGTCCATCTCACAATTCCGTCCCATTGTGCCGATTAACAACTTCGCTAAATTCCGTGCGAAAAGTATGGCGACGAGGTTAACACCCGTGGCTCATCGCATCATTAGCCGAACCCAATTCGCTTTTATTGAAGGGAGATTCATTCTAGACGGCTTTTTGTGCCTGCATGATCTTAAGAAGAGGGGCTCCAAAGCCTTAATTCTTAAACTCGACTTTGAGAAAGCCTACAATTCGGTTAACTGGGATTTCTTTCGTCATGTTCTACATGCTAAGGGCTTTGATCCTGGGGTTGTGCATTATCTGATGCAGTTGGTGTCAGGTGGACATACGGCGGTATCTATGAATGGTAATGTTAGTAAGTACTTTGCCAATGATCGTGGCCTTCGGCAAGGGGATCCGACATCTCCGATTCTATTCAACTTCGGTGCTGATGCGTTGTCATACATGCTGGACAGGGCGGCCTCGGCTGTCCACATCTCCCCTGTGATTTCCCACCTCCTCCCTACGGGCCTCACTCATCACCAATACGCGGATGACACTATCATTCTTGTGGAGGCAAATGATTCCTGTATTGCTAATCTCAAATTCATTCTCCTATGTTTTAAAGCCTTGTCGGGGCTCAAAATTAATCTCTCCAAGAGTGAGGCCATAGTTACGGGTGTGGACGAGGTTGAAGCTTTACGTATCTCTCGCTTTCTTAATTTCTCCTTGGGCACCTTCCTGACACGTCTCCGCCGTATCTGTAATTTTTGATTGTTACATGCCAATATTCTACAACTTTTACATACTTTTGGAAACTTTTATACTATTTTTGGGACTAACATATTGATCCAGTGCCTAGTGCCACTTCCTGTTTGTTTCATTTTTTATTGTTTCATAGAAAATCCATATCAAATGGAGTCCAAACGCGATAAAAACTAACGGAGATTAATTTTGGAATATATGTGATTTTTGGGAAAAAGAATCAACGCGAGACGATGCCCGAGGGGGACACAAGGACGGAGGGCGCACCCCAGGGGGTAGGGCGCGCCAGGTGTCCTTGTGGCCACCCCGTAAGGTGGTTGGTGCCCTTCTTCCAGCGCAAGATAGCTAATATCCGGATAAAATGATGTTAAAATTTGAGCCCAATCGGAGTTACGGATCTCCAGGAATTTAAGAAACGGTAAAAGGCCAGAATTTGATAGCGCAGAAACAGAAGGAAACACACACACACACACAGAGAGAGAGAGAGAGAGAGAGAGAGAGAGAGAGAGAGAGAGAGAGATCCAATCTCGGAGGGGCTCTCGCCCCTCCGCCTCCATGGAGGCCATGGACCAGAGGGGAAACCCTTCTCCCGTCTATGGGAAGGTCAAGGAAGAAGAAGAAGGAGGGGGGCTCTCTCCCCCTCTCTCCCTGTGGCGCCGGAACGCCGTCGGGGCCATCATCGTGTGACGGCGATCTACACCAACACCTCTGTCATCTTTCCCAAGATCTTCATCACCTTCCCCCATCTATATTTAGCGGTACACTCTCCCGCAATCCACCGTACCCTCTACTTGAACATGGTTCTTTATGCTTCATATTATTATCCAATGTTGTGTTGCCATCCTATGATGTGTGAGTAGATTTTTGTTTTCCTGACGGTGATTGGTGAATTGCTATGATTGGTTTGAGTTGCATGTTTTATTATTTGGGCTGTGCTATGGTGCTCTCCTTGTCGCGCAAGCATGAGGGATCCCCGCTGTAGGTTTGCAATATGTTCATGATTTGCTGATAGTGGGTGGCGTGAGTAATGATGGCTTCTCGCCCCTCGTTGGTTACCCCAAGTGGAAGGTTTGAGATGCAGTGTAGCGGAAGTTTTCCCTTGGCAAAGATACCAATGATCGATTTCCCTGAGACTCCCAGTTTCAACAAGAAGGTGTCAACTGCTAACGGCGCCAGATATTAGCAATCAAAGTGGACCTGCACACAGATACAAATAACTTTGCTCCCAACGAGTACAGAGAGGTTGTCAATCCCTCCGGCCTTGTCGTTTACAAAGGATCAAACGCAAGTGATAATAGTGATAGGTTTTGCTGCAAATAGTAAGTAAAAGCGGAAAGTAAATAGCGGATGTGATCAGTGATGGTAATATGGACCGGGGTCCCATGATGTTTACTAGTGATGTCTCTCTCCCAAAAGGTGATAAAACAGCTATGTGAGGTAAACGAATTGCAGCTGGGCAATTGACAGAATCATGTGCGCAAACCAATGCTAACTATGTTGCAAGAAAGGTAGAGGTTCAAAGCATGGGCGGTACGCCAAGGCAAGTAGACCGAAATCCATCTGCATCTACTACTAATCATCCACCTTGAGATATCTATCCAGAACATCTCGCTGGTATTAAGTTGCGAGTCCCTCCCATAGTGTAAACTCAAAGCAACAGACAACTGCATTAAAAGAACTTTGCGTAAAGTAAACAATCCTTGCACCCGCGGGCACAAGCACCGTTGTTTTCCCCCTTGTGGCAACAGCACATCCCCTAGACTCATGTTTCTGTCACTCAAGCTAGTCATCGAGGGGCATGAACCCACAATCAAGCATAACGTTCCCTCTTGGAGTCACTACCTACTACTCGGCCAAAGCAATAAATAGCAACGGAGAACATGCAAGAATTACTTACGAACATAAATATAAAAGAGGTAAATCAAATATATTACTCAAACACAATCTGAACATATTCTCACAATCCATCGGATCCCAGCAAACTCAACATAGCAACAGCATAAGGATTACATATGTGCCTCGATCATGTAGGGCAGCTCACGACGACTAATTAGTGAAGCACAAGAATGGGAGGAGAACATCACATAGCTACTGGTCATGGACCCATGGTCCAAGGGAGACTACTCACAACTCATCCGGGAGGCGTCCATGGTGGTGGAGAGGCTCCCGGTGGTGATCCTCCCCTCCAGCAGGGTGCCGGGAAGAGTTCTCCTGGTGCTCCCGATCTTGGAAGCGCGGCGGCGGCGGAACAGAGTTGAGATCGCGAAAAAGGGTTCCCCTCTCGAGGGTTTCGGGACACGATATAAATATATGCCAAAGGGGTCATCAGCGGAGGCCTGGGGGGCCCAGGCGCCCCCCCCGGCGCGGCCAGGAGGGGGGCCGCGCCACCAGGGCGCCTGGAGCCCTGGTGGCCTCCCTCCGGCTGTACTTTGGCTGCCGAGAAGCTTCTAGAACGCTGATTTTTTATATAATTTTTCCGGGATTTTTCTGGCAGTTTACGTGACGGGAAAACCTGAAATACAAAAACAACAGAAAACAGAAACTGGCACTGGGTGCACTGAGTTAATAGGTTAGTCCAAATATGATCAAAAGTGTATGGAAGTGTATATTTAACATAGCAATATCACCCAAAAGAGGCATGGAGCAAGCAGAAAATATAGATACGTTTTGGACGTATCAACATCCCCAAGCTTAATTCCTGCTCGTCCTCGAGTATGTAAATGATAACAAGAATAATTTCTGTAGTGACATGCTATTAACCATATAGGACTTTTCATAGTCATATGACAAAAGCTTACTGAGACAATGAATCTGTAGTAATTAAGTTGCCTCATGAGAAAATCACAGAGAACTGAAAGTTTTACAATATGATACTGAAACATCAAATAGATTTGTAATGAGCATGGTGTGCAAATATGATAAAGTGATATCTCGCTTGCCCCCTTTAGTGAAGCAAAACATAAATGCAGGGGCACCTCCAAGGTTTAAGTGATGACTAGATACAATGATTTCAAAATAAACGATATCATAATCATGCAAAAGACAATGCTACTTTGGGACAATGCACATTACACTCAGAATGACAATCATGCTCTCAGTAGTTGGTGCTTTAAAAGAAGGTGGAGACTCTCGAACCGTGGCTTTTGTTGGAAAGGTTGAAAACCCGTAGTCGGAAACAAAGACAAAACATGTACCAGAGCTCTTGGTTTTAAAAACAGAGGTAATAATTATTATTATTTTGAATATGCATGTTTCGTCAACGAATGCTAGCAGACAACTCAATCACTTCTTGAGATGGACAAGTTTCGAGGAACGGCTCCCGAATGAGAACGATCACATCCTATTAATCTCCTTTGTTTATCACTGCCAAAGTTTTCTGATTTCTCATGAACAAAGCGTGAAGGAGGGTTTGTTTGTTATATTAATTTTGAGCCGGGCGCACTCTTTGCCAGTTCCTTCTCGTATTATGGGTTTGCACATTAGACATGCAATCCCGGGGTGAAGCTTGTCCAACTTAAAAAGATCATGAATTAACTACTACTTCCTCATGAACTAAAAATAGAGGCACAAAATAGGAATGCATTTTTTTGAATAATTTCGAGATGGTACATGCAAGTCTCCGTTAAGAATGGCAGGTAAATACCATGTAGGAAGGTATGGTGGACTCATATGGCATAACTGGTTTAAAAGAATTTGGATGCACAAGCAGTCAGTCCGCTTAGTACAGGTGGAGGTTAGCAAAAGACTGGGAGCGACCAACTAAAAGAGAAATGACGGTCATAATCATGCAGAGCGACAAAGCAACATTGAATCAGGCATGGTAGTTATATCGCTACTCAGAAACAAAAGATCATCAAGGCTTGACAGACTTTCTTTACAGTCTTTAATATGCGTGAGCATACGCCAAGTCAATCAAAATAAATTCTTGAAGGAAGATATTACTAAACCATACCACATCATAGGCAAACAAATCATGTTGGTACTCCAATAACACAATGGGAACCCCCCAGCTATTTGAGACTAACCATAAGAAAACATGAACTACTAAGCGCCATTATGCACGTAGCATTTTTATCATAGACATACCAACCAATGCAACGGAAGCAAACTCTCTTAATAAGATAATCATGATAAATAAAGAGAGTTCAAGCAACCAACTAAACAAAAGCTCTTTAAAAAGATAAGCATGAAAACTAAGAGCTAAGCATGATAGTAGCTATTGAAAGACAAAGAACACACACAGCAAAGATAGACATGAAAATTCTATATTATGTTCTAGGTAGAAGTGGAGCGTGTTTCTCTCCCACATAAAGAAAGCTGAGTTCCGACTCGTTATGAAAAGCTAAAGAAAACTAAAAAGGAAACTAAAAGCAAGATGCTCCAAGCATAGCACATAACACATGAAGTGATAAAAATATAGTGGAACGAAAGACGAACTGATAATGTTGATGGAGAAGGGGATGCACGGGGGCATCCCCAAGCTTAGACGCTTGAGTCTCCTTGAATATTTCTTGGGGGTGCATGGGGGCATCCCCAAGCTTGAGCGTTTGACACTCCTGAATCTTTTTATCATCTTCCCTCGCACACTTGAAAACTCCCTTCATACATAACTCATCATAATCTGATTAGCGAGGTTAGTACCCTTAATAAAATAATTGTTCCTTGCTGGAAATAAGGATATTCTTGAAGATCTACTGTTTCTCAAGATTGCCAAAAGGTTTTTGCAAAGAAAAAGCAAGCTCAAGGTTTGCAATATGAAGGAAAGGCAAAACAGGACAGAATCTGTGAAAAACAGAACAGCAGGTAGTAAATGATTTTTTCGGGGCACTTCTGCAACTCTAATCAAAAAACTCAAAACAGACGCACGAAAGACAATTGTATAGAGCACGCTGTCGAAAAAATTCAGACCAAAAAGATGATCTGGTGATTTTATACGAGTTTTTCTATCCAAGGACAGAATCTGTTTCCTGGACAGCACGTCACAACTTTTGAACTTTCTTGCAATCAGAGGCTACACTTGGCACAAAGTTGAAAAGCAAAGATACAATGATGATGCTACTGTAGTAACAACATCAAGACACAACAAAAGAAAAATAAAAATTTATTCATGTGGGCTGCCTTCCAAAAGCGCTTTCTTTTATGCCTTTAAGCTAGGCATAATGCAAAGAGATCAAGTCTTATCAAGAGTAAAAGAATAGCTAGCCCGTATAACGGACTCAAAAGGTAACTTAATCTTCTTTCGAGGGAAGTGTTCCATCCCTTTCCTGAGAGGAAATTGTAATTTTATATTCCCCTCTTTCATGTCAATGATAGCACCAACGGTGCGTAGAAAAGGACGTCCCAAAATAATTGGACACGGAGGTTCACATTCAATATCCATAATAGTAAAATCAACGGGAACGTAATTGTCATTGACAACGATAAGAACATCGTCGATCCTCCCCAAAGGTTTCTTTATGGAAGAATCAACGAGACGAACACCAAAAGAACAAGAATCAAAAGGTTTCAATTTAAGCATATCATATATTCTTTTGGGCATAACGGAGGTACTAGCTCCAACATCACATAAAGCATAGCAAGAGAAGTTATTCAACTTAATTTTAATCATAGGATCCCAACCATCTTCTAGCTTTCTAGGTATGGAGGCTTCTACTCTAAGTTCTCCTCCCTAGCTTTGATAAGAGCATTAGTGATATGCTCTGTGAAGGCAAGGTTAAGCGTGCTAGTGCGGGGATCTCTAGACATCTTGTGAAGGAAATCAATAACTTCGGTAAGAGTGCAATTATCAAAATCAAGGTCACTACTATCAAGTAAGGTGGTAGTGGTGTCCTTTAGGTTCACTTGTTTGGTAGTTTCTATAGTCATAGCATCACCATTAATAGGTCCAATGGGACCAGGAGTGCATTGGGTGCTAAGAGTTTGGATATCCTCAACAACTTGGATAGTAGCAACAGTGTGGTGGGTAGGAAGGTTCTTAATTCTATCTTCTTCCTCCCTTTCTCTAGCCCATCTCTCTTTAAGTTTAGCCATCATCCTAATGTTTTCATTAATTTGCACTTGAATAACATTCATAGGAGTGACCTTCCTCTCCTCAAGAGGAGAAGTTCTAATTTTAAGCAATTCTACCTCATTGGCTAAATTGTCTACCTTCGAAGAGAGATCATCTAGTTTGTTTAGTTTTTTTCCTACACTCTCATTAAAGGCTTTTTGGGTAGTGATGAAATCTTTAAGCATAATCTCTAGTTCAGTAGTGGAGTTCTTGGTGCTAGGATAAGCATTGTTGTTCCCATAGGAATTAGAGGGGAACGGTCTAGGATTGCTACCAAAGTTACTCCTATAAGCATTGTTGTTGAAATTGTTTCTAGAGATAAAATTCACATCTACTTGTTCTTGAGCAATCAAAGAATTTAAAGGAACATCACGAGGATCAACAGAAGATTGCTTCGAAAGTAGAGACATGATCAAGTCAACTTTTTCGTTTAGGGAGGAAATCTCCTCGACAGAGTTTACCTTCCTACCTGTTGGAGCGCGTTCGGTGTGCCATTGGGAATAGTTGGTCATCATCTCATCGAGAAGCTTCGTGGCAGCACCAAGTGTAGTTGACATAAAGGTTCCTCCCGGGGCCGAATCTAACAAGTTCCGCGAGGTAAAGTTCAAGCCTGCATAAAAAGTTTGGATAACCATCCAAGTAGTCAAACCATGAGTAGGGCAGTTCTTGATAAGAGATTTCATACGTTCCCAAGATTGGGCAACGTGTTCATTATCCAATAGTTTAAAATTCATTATGTTACTTCTTAGTTGGATAATTTTAGCAGGTGGATAGTATTTTCCAATAAAAGCATCTTTGCACTTGTCCCATGAATCTATGCTATTTCTAGGCAAAGACTGAAACCAAATTTTAGCTCCTCCTCTCAAGGAGAAAGGAAAAAGCTTAAGCTTAACAATGTTACCATCTATTTCTTGGTACTTTTGCATATCACAAAGTTCAACAAAATTGTTTAAGTGTAAAGCAGCATCATCTCCAGCACCGGAGAATTGATCTTTCATGACTAAGTTCAGTAAAGCAGGTTTAATTTCATACGAAGGTGCTGAAGTGGCAGGTGTAGTGATAGGTGTGCAGATAAAGTCATCGTTGTTGTGACTAGTGAAGTCACACAACTTGGTGTTCTCGGTGGAACCCATAGCAGCAAGCAAGCAAGATAACAATTTTTGTGATTTTTGATAAAAGATACTAAAGCAAAACTGAAAGGTAAACTAACAAGACTAAAAGCAAAGGTAAAAGATAGCGTGCAACTCCCCTATATTGAAGAGTGGAGTCCCCGGCAACGGCGCCAGAAAACTTTGCTTGATGGCTTCTCGCCCCTCGTTGGTTACCCCAAGTGGAAGGTTTGAGATGCAGTGTAGCGGAAGTTTTCCCTTGGCAAAGATACCAAGGATCGATTTCCCTGAGACTCCCAGTTTCAACAAGAAGGTGTCAACTGCTAACGGTGCCAGATATTAGCAATCAACGTGGACCTGCACACAGATACAAATAACTTTGCTCCCAACGAGTACAGAGAGGTTGTCAATCCCTCCGGCCTTGTCGTTTACAAAGGATCAAACGCAAGTGATAATAGTGATAGGTTTTGCTGCAAATAGTAAGTAAAAGCGGAAAGTAAATAGCGGATGTGATCAGTGATGGTAATATGGACCGGGGTCCCATGATGTTCACTAGTGATGTCTCTCTCCCAAAAGACGATAAAACAGCTATGTGAGGTAAACGAATTACAGCTGGGCAATTGACAGAATTATGTGCGCAAACCAATGCTAACTATGTTGCAAGAAAGGTAGAGGTTCAAAGCATGGGCGGCACGCCAAGGCAAGTAGACCGAAATCCATCTGCATCTACTACTAATCATCCACCTTGAGATATCTATCCAGAACATCTCGCTGGTATTAAGTTGCGAGTCCCACCCATAGTGTAAACTCAAAGCAACAGACAACTGCATTAAAAGAACTTTGCGTAAAGTAAACAATCCTTGCACCCGCGGGCACAAGCACCGTTGTTTTCCCCCTTGTGGCAACAACACATCCCCTAGACTCATGTTTCTGTCACTCAAGCTAGTCATCGAGGGGCATGAACCCACAATCAAGCATAACGTTCCCTCTTGGAGTCACTACCTACTACTCGGCCAAAGCAATAAATAGCAACGGAGAACATGCAAGAATTACTTACGAACATAAATATAAAAGAGGTAAATCAAATATATTACTCAAACACAATCTGAACATAATCTCACAATCCATCGGATCCCAGCAAACTCAACATAGCAACAGCATAAGGATTACATATGTGCCTCGATCATGTAGGGCAGCTCACGACGACTAATTAGTGAAGCACAAGAACGGGAGGAGAACATCACATAGCTACTGGTCATGGACCCATGGTCCAAGGGAGACTACTCACAACTCATCCGGGAGGCGTCCATGATGGTGGAGAGGCTCCCGGTGGTGATCCTCCCCTCCGGCAGGGTGCCGGGAAGAGTTCTCCTAGTGCTCCCGATCTTGGAAGCGCGGCGGCGGCAGAACAGAGATGAGATCGCGAAAAAGGGTTCCCCTCTCGAGGGTTTCAGGACACGATATAAATATATGCCAAAGGGGGGCATCAGCGGAGGCCTGGGGGTCCCAGGCGCCCCCCCGGCGTGGCCAGGAGGGGGGCCGCGCCACCAGGGCGCCTGGAGCCCTGGTGGCCCCCCTCCGGCTGTACTTTGGCTGCCGGGAAGCTTCTGCAACGCTGATTTTTTATATAATTTTTCCGGGATTTTTCTGGCAGTTTACGTGACGGGAAAACCTGAAATACAAAAACAGCAGAAAACAGAAACCGGCACTGGGGTGCACTGAGTTAATAGGTTAGTCCAAATATGATCAAAAGTGTATGGAAGTGTATAAATAACATAGCAATATCACCCAAAAGAGGCATGGAGCAAGCGGAAATTATAGATACGTTTTGGACGTATCAAGTAACAGAAGCACAAACCCGAGTAGGTAGGTTGTTTGCGTTTGGGAATAAAGAGGACTTGATACTTTAATGCTATGGTTGGGTTTTACCTTAATGATCTTTAGTAGTTGTGGATGCTTGCTAGAGTTCCAATCATAAGTGCATATGATCCAAGAAGATAAAGTATGTTAGCTTATGCCTCTCCCTCATATAAAATTGCAATAATGATTACTGGTCTAGTAACGTAGTCAATTGCTTATGGACAATTCCGCAACTCTTACCACTACTTTCCACACTCGCTATACTAACTTAATTGTTAATTTCTCTAAACAGCCCCTAGTTTCTATTTACGTGCTCTTTATTATCTTGCAAACCTATCCTATCACACCTACAAAGTACTTCTAGTTTCATACTTGTTCTAGGTAAAGCGAACGTTAAGCATGCGTAGAGTTGTATCGGTGGTCGATAGAACTTGAGGAAATATTTGTTCTACTTTTAGCTCCTCGTTGGGTTCGACACTCTTACTTATCGAAAGAGGCTACAACTTATCCCCTATACTTTTGGGTTATCAAAACCTTTTTCTGGCGCCGTCGCCGCGGAGCAATAGCGTGGGGTGAATATTCTCCTGTGTGCTTGTATGCTTTATCACTGAGTAGATTTTATTTGATGTTCTAAGTTGTTCTCTATCTTTAGTTATGGATATGGAACACAAAATACCAAAAAAAAATAGGTGTACTTGCTACTCATGGAGATGGGGAACCTCCTAAAACCCTCGATGCTCATTATGTGAAAGATATTATGTACTACTTTAATAATTCTGAGAAAACCCCATTCAATTATATAATGGGAGACACGTTGGATCAACGTGAATACTTTAGGGATTATTGTTTGACATCAAAAGGGAAACTCTTACGGGATCAAATTTATATGTTGTGTTGGTATGCTCGGAATTTATGCTTGAGATACGATTGTACTTGTTGCGCTAGGATGAAGGCTCCACACCTTCCCTTTTCATGCAAATTTAATGATAATGAAACCTTGACTTCTTATGCTAATGGTAGATATGATTACTATGATGTGGAACGAATAGAAGAATTCGTTGCTTTTAAGGGTGCTTATGAAATTGAATCTTTGTTTGTAAAGTATGAAGCTTTTGATGATGATGTTTATAGGCCTGAAAATTATGCTATACTTAAATGTTGCTATGAGAATTATGGATATAATTCTGATATTGATGTGTTTATTGAGAAAGTCTCCGCTGTCCAAGAAGAGACTAATATTTTACAGGAAACTATGGAAGAAGAAATTGATGACATTGTGAGCTCATTAGATGAAAAAGATGATGAGGAGAGCGAAGAACAAAAGGAGGAAGAGCGGATTAGCTACCCGTGCCCACCTTCTAATGAGAGTAGCTCTTCAATTCATACATTTTTTTAATTTCCCTGCGTGTTTACTGAAGGATGAATGCTATGATGATTGCTACGATCCCTTTGATTCATTTGAAATATCCCTTTTTGATGATGCTTGCTATGCTTGTGGCCATGATGCCAATATGAATTATGCTCATGGATATGAACTTTCTGTAGTTCCTTATGTTAAGAATGGAATTGTTGCTATTGCACCCACGCATGATAGTCCTATTATCTTTTTGAATTCTACCAACTACACTATATCAGAAAAGTTTGCGCTTATTAAAGACTATATTGATGGGTTGCGTTCTACTATTACACATGATGATTTTGATAGATATAATATGCATGTTCTTGCTGCTCCTACTTGCAATTATTATGGGAGATGAACTACATCTCCACCTCTCTATGCTCCCAATACGATAAAATTGCAACAAACTATTTATACTATGCATTGGCCTTTACTTTGTGTGCATGAATTGTTCTTTTATAACATGCCGATGCATAGGAATAGAGTTAGACTTTGTTGTTGCATAATATATGTTACTTTGTGCTCACTACTAAATCACAAATCATTGTTAATTAAAATTGGCTTTGATATACCTTGGGATCCGGGTGTATCCATTACTTGAGCACTATATGCGTAGCTTAATGGCTTTAAAGAAAGCGCTGCCAGGGAGACAACCCGGAAGTTTTAGAGAGCCATTTATTTCTTTTGTGTGCTTTTATATAGTTTAAAAACAAAAAATAAAGTGGGGAACCTAAATTTTTTTCAAAAAAAAAGTGAAATTAAGAAAGACGAGCATCGTTAAAGTGCGAGCTAGCCTTGAACTTTGGTCATGCCCATGGAAACTTTGTGAACCTTGATCACATAAACTTTTTGACAAAAATAATTATCCCTTGTACAAATTCCTCGTATTATAAAAATAATGTGCCAAGATTTGCCTTTAGGATGACTAGATTGCTTGTTTGGTGTGAGCAGTGCAAAAACAGAAACTTTGGCTGTAGTGCGTGAATTTACATTTTTTTACCGGAATGTCATAAATTTCTGATTTTTTTACATAGTACTGCTATACAAATTGTTTATTTCGTCCTAATTTTTCAGAATTTTTAGAGTTACAGAAGTATGGTTGATGTTCAGATTGCTACAGATTGTTCTATTTTTTATATATTCTGTTTTCGATGCATTGTTTTGCTCGTTTTGATGAAACTATCGATTTTATCGGTGGTATAAGCCATGGAGAAGTTGTAATACAGTAGCTACAATACAAAAAACAAAATATGAATGGGTTTTCAACAGTTCTTAAAGTAGTGATTTGTTTCATTATACAAATGTATCTCACGAGGATTTTCTTAAGTTTTGTGTGATTGAAGTTTTCAAGTTTTGGGTGAGATCACGATGGATAAAGGAATAAGGAGTGGCAAGTGCCTAAGATTGGGGATGCCCGAGGCACCCCAAGGTAATATTCAAGGACTCCCAAGCAACTAAGCTTGGGAATGCCCCGGAAGGCATCCCCTCTTTCTTCTAACAATCATCGGTAATTTTACTTGGAGCTATATTTTTATTCATCACATGATATGCGTAAATCTTGGAGAGTCATGTGCTTTTTCTTTTTCTTTTAGTAATGCACTATGCTGGTATGAGATAGTCCTTGGTTGATTTATAGAATGCTCTTTGCGCTTGACTTATATCTTTTGAGTATGGCTTTATAGAATGATTCATGTGCTTCACTTATATCATTCAAAGTTTGGATTGCCTGTTTCTCTACACATAAAAAAACGCCATTTGTACAATGCTATTTTCTTTCACCTATATTTGTTAGAGCATGGGCATATCTTTTATAGAAAGAATTACTCTCTTGCTTCACTTATATCTATTTAGAGAGTTGATAGGAATTGGTCATTCACATGGTTAGTCATAAAATCCTACATAAAACTTGTAGATCGCTGAATATGATATGTTTGATTCATTGCAATAGTTTTGCGATATAAAGATGGTGAAATTAGAGTCATGCTAGTGAGTAATTGTGGATTGGTAAGAATACTTTTGTTAAAGTTTGTGATTCCTGTAGCATGCACGTATGGTGAACAATTATGTAACGAAGTTGGAGCATGATTTATTTTCTTGATTGTCATCCTTTGTGTGGAGGTCGGGATCACGCAATGGTTAACTCCTACCAACCCTTCCCCTAGGAGCATGCGTGTAGTACTTTGTTTCGATTACTAGTAGACTTTTGCAATAAGTATGTGAGTTCTTAATGACTAATGTTGAGTCCATGGATTATATGCACTCTCACACTTCCACCATTGCTAGCCTCTCTAGTACCGCACAACTTTCGCCGGTGCATTAAACCCACCATATACCCTTCCTCAAAGCAGCCACCATACTTAACTATTATGGCATTTCCATAGCCATTCCGAGATATATTGCCATGCAACTTCCATCATCATCATATACATGACTTGAGCATTCATTGTCATATTGTTTTGCATGATCGTAAGATAGCTAGCATGTTATTTTCATGGCTTGTTTGTTTTTTGATATCTTTGCTATGCTAGATCATTGCACATCTTGGTACCCTGCCATAGGCATTCAGATAGTCATCATGTATTAGTTTTATCAAGTTGTAGGTAAATAAAAGTGTGATGATCATCATTATTACAACATTGCCACATGTGAGGAAAAAAGAGAGGCCAAAGAAGCCTAAATAAAAAAGGTGGCCAAAGTAGCCCACCAAAAAAAGAGAAAAAGGAGAGAAAAAGAGAGAAGGGGCAATGTTACCATCCTTTTTCCACACTTGTGCTTCAAAGTAGCACCATGTTCTTCATGATAGAGAGTCTCCTATTTTGTCACTTTCATATTTTACTATTGGGAATTTTTATTATAGAACTTGGATTGTATATTCCAACGATGGGCTTTCTCAAATTCCCTAGGTCTTCATGAGCAAGCAAGTTGGATGCACACCCACTTAGTTTCCTTTTGAGCTTTCATATACTTATATCTCTAGTGCATGCGTTCCATGGCAATCCCTACTCACTTGCATCGATATCGATTGATGGGCATCTCCATAGCCCGTTGATACGCCTAGTTGATGTGAGACTATCTCCTCCTTTTTGTCTTCTCCACAACCACCATATTCTATACCACCTATAGTGCTATGTCCATGGCTCACGCTCATGTATTGCGTGAAAGTTGAAAAGTTTTGAGAACATAAAAGTATGAAACAATTGCTTGGCTAATACCGGGGTTGTGCATGATGGAAATACTTTGCATGGTGAAGATGGAGCATAGCCAGACTATATGATTTTGTAGGGATAACTTTCATTGGCCATGTTATTTTGAGAAGACATGATTGCTTTATTAGTATGCTTGAAGTATTATTGTATTAATTTCAAATGATAGACTATTGCTTTGAATCACTCGTGTCTTAATATTCATGCGATGATTAGATTATATGATCAAGATTATGCTAGGTAGAATTCCACATCAAAAATTATCTTTTTAATCATTTACCTACTCGAGGATGAGCAGGAATTAAGCTTGGAGATGTTGATACGTCTATGTCGTATCTATAATTTTGGATTGTTCCATGCCAATATTCTATAACTTTTACATACTTCTCACAACTTTTTAAACTATTTTGGGACTAACATATTGATCCAGTGCCCATTGCCAGTTCCTGTTTGTTGCATGTTTTTTGTTTTGCAGAAAATCCATATCAAACGGAGTGCAAACGCAATAAAAACTTACGGATATTATTTTTTGAATATATATGATTTTCGGAAAAAAGAATCAACGCGAGACGATGCCCGAGGGGGCCACAAGGACTGAGGGCGTGCCCTAGGGGGTAGGGTGCGCTAGGTGTCCTTGTGGTCACCCCGTAAGGCAGTTGGTGCCCTTCTTTCGCCAGAAGAAAGCTAATATCCAGATAAAAATCATGTTAAAATTTCAGCCCAATCAGAGTTACGGATCTCCGGGTATTTAAGAAACGGTGAAAGGCCAGAATCTGGGAGCGCAGAAACAGAAGGAAACACAAAGAGAGATCCAATCTCAGAGGGGCTCTCGCCCCTCCACCACCATGGACGCCATGGACCAGAGGGGAAACCCTTCTCCCATCTAGGAGGAAGGTCAAGGAAGAAGAAGAAGGAGGGGGCTCTCTCCCCCTCTCTCCCGGTGGCGACGGAACGCCGCCGGGGCCATCATCGTGTGATGGCAATCTACACCAACACCTCTGTCATCTTCCCCAACATCTTCATCACCTTCCCCCATCTATATTCAGTGGTCGACTCTCCCGCAATCCGATGTACCCTCTACTTGAACATGGTGCTTTATGCTTCATATTATTATCCAATGATGTGTTGCCATCCTATGATGTGTGAGTAGATTTGTTGTCCTATCGGTGATTGGTGAATTGCTATGATTGGTTTGAGTTGCATGTTTTATTATTGGTGTTGTCCTATGGTGCTCCCTGTGTCGCGCAAGCTTGAGGGATCCCCGCTCTAGGGTTTGCAATGTGTTCATGATTTGCTTATGGTGGGTGGCGTGAGTGACAGAAGCACATACCCGAGTAAGTAGGTTGTTTGCGTAAGGGAAAAAGAGGACTTGATACTTTAATGCTATGGTTAGGTTTTACCTTAATGATCTTTAGTAGTTGCGGATGCTTGCTAGAGTTCCAATCATAAGTGCATATGATTCAAGAAGAGAAAGTATGTTAGCTTATGCCTCTCCCTCATATAAAATTGCAATAATGATTACCGGTCTAGTAACGTAGTCAATTGCTTAGGGACAATTCCGCAACTCCTACCACAACGTTTCCACACTCTCTATACTAACTTAATTGTTAATTTCTCTTTACAGGCCCTAGTTTCTATTTACGTGCTCTTTATTATCTTGCAAACCTATCATATCACACCTGCAAAGTACTTCTAGTTTCATACTTGTTCTAGGTAAAGAGAACGTTAAGGGTGCGTAGAGTTGTATCGGTGATTGATAGAACTTGAGGGAATATTTGTTCTACCTTTAGCTCCTCGTTAGGTTCGACACTCTTACTTATCGAAAGAGGCTACAACTGATCCCCTATACTTGTGGGTTATCACTTCCCTTTCAAATACTTGGGTCTTTCTATTTGTCCGTCTCGGCTCTACTATAAGGATTTTAAGCCTGTGGTGGCCAAGGTGGGGAACAGAGTTTTACCATGGCGTGGTAGGTACAACACTATTGCTGGTAAACTGGCCCTCGTCAACTCATGTCTCTCTTCCCTACCAATGTTCACCATGGGCTTCTTCAGGCTATCTAAAGGGACTCATGCGGGTTTTGACAAGCATAGAGGGGCTTTCTTTTGGAACTCTGCTAAGAACGAACGAAAATACAGGTTAGTCAAATGGAACATCATTTGCAAACCTAAAAGCCTTGGGGGCTTGGTATGCTTAACACTGAGGTGATGAACACGTGTCTCATTGTTAAATGGTGGAGGATCATGACCGCTGATCCTGAGGCTTTATGGTTCCAAATTCTAAAAGCCAAGTATTTCCCTAGAGGAAGCCCTATGTTTGTGAATGCAAATGGGGCCTCCCAGTTTTGGTCCAACCTCGTCAAGGTTAGGGATTTGTTTCGTGCTCATATCAAGTTTGTGGTCAACAACGGGGCTTCGACCCACTTTTGGTTTGACTGGTGGACTAGGGATGCCCCCCTGGCGTCCTCCTTTCCAGTTTTGTTCTCGTATTGCCCCAATCCTGAGATTTCAATCTCAGAGCTCTTGCACAATGGGTGGGACCTGGGATTCCGGAGGTCTCTTTCTCCTGAAGAGTTGGGTGACTGACATCGCCTCGCTGCTTTGTTTCCTGCGCTCTCGGAGGAGGCGGACTCTGTCTTCTGGCCCATTACCGCATGTGGGAAGTTTTTGGTCAAGTCTATTTATATTCGTGTTATCTCTGGCCCTTCTACCTCGAGGTTCAAGCGCATCTGGCTGGCTAGGGTTCCCCCTAAGATCAAAATTTTCCTCTGGTAGGCCTTCAGGGGCCGGCTTCCCTCGGTTGACCAGATTCAGGAAAGGAAAGGGACAGGTTCCGCTCTATGTGCTCCGTGTTCTTCTCTCGAAGACACTAATCACATTTTCTTTAAGTGCGATTTAGCCTCGCTGATTTGGGGCTATGTCCGATCGTGGTATTCGACTTCTTGGAACCCAGTTCCTTTGCTGATGTATGTTCTATGATGGCTGGCCTAAATCGCCGGGCCAAAAGGCTTTTCTGGACTGGGATGGGTGCTCTTTGCTAGGCTCTTTGGACTACTCGGAACAAGTTTACAATCGAGGGAGTCTTCGCAAACAAACCTGCTGATGTTCTCTTTAAAATGTCTATACTCTTGCAGCAGTGGAAATGACTGACTAAAGCGGCGGATCATGATGGCCTGGAGATGCTGATCGACAAAGTGCGGGCGTCTGCCAATTTTCTTTCATCCCCAACCGATGGTGCTTCGTCGTAGGTGCCTTTCTTTTGCTGCATAGGTGGTGGCATGCATGCCCCTTTATCCTATTCGGGCATGCGTGCCGCCTAAAACTGATGTTCATGTGGTCTGTGAGACTTTGGGCGTGGTGTTGAACTATGATGGTTCTATACGTAATCTGTATGGCTTTATTTATAAAGCCAGGCAATTTCTCTAAAAAAAAGAGCGATGCAGCGTGCGGCACAATGCTTGCGCTCACCACGCTATCTGACACGGTGTACACGACGCCGCTCCTTGCCGTATCTGCCGCCATGTGCGCGCAATGCTCTCCTGGTCCGAGCGTAGCTCGTCCTGCGTCTCGCCTCACCTGGCAATCTTTTGAACTACTCTTTCGGTCGCAGCTAACCTCTTTTGGATGCACCGCACAAAGACTACCTCTCCATGGTCGTGCACATGCAACGACCGCTTCCTTCGCTCCAGCAAAATTAGCACTTACGTCCATAGCATTGTCGTAAGCTTCGGAATTACCCCCCGCATCCGTAGCATCGACACGAGTTTCCGAACCATGACCGTGATGGCAAACTTTTTCTTTCATGAGTGCGACAATTCCTTTAGCCAGCACTCGAAGAACTAAATCCTCCTCATCCAGGAGTTCACTCATCAACATCACATCACCATCATTTCCTTGCTGAGCCATTAGCGCCTTATGCTTTGGTGCTTCCTCGCGGTCAACCTTGAAGTGGCCGAGGAAGCCACAACTATAACACCTCACTTTCTTGATGTCAAACTTTCTCCTCGGTGGTGGTGTAGCCTCATCGTCTGAGTCGTCGTCCGAGTCGGTGAAGTTCTTTCTCGTCGAACGCTGCTTCCCCTTCTTGTGGTTGCTTTTGGATCCGCCTTCCTTTTCTAGGGCGATCCATTGCGCCTTTATGAGCATCACTAGCTCGTCATTCCTTCCATCTCCAAGACTGTACCGCATTCGCTCATCGTGAGCCTTGTACCATCCGACAAGATCGTCGATAGAGAGAGTTGTGAGATCGACGCATTGCTCGATCGCTGTGACAATTTGCAGATACCGGGGAAGGGCCACACGCAAGAACCACCGGACAACCGAAGCCTCCCTGAGGTTTTCTCCAAGTGCGCGGATCCGATTGACGAGAGTGACTACCCGCGAAGCGAAGGCATCCACGTACTCATCATCGACCATGACCAAACTCTCATACTTCCTTGGGAGAGTTTGGAGATTGAATTGGCTTGGTTGACGCGGGTGTGTCACTCGAACACGAGTTTGAGTGTATCCCACACCTCCTTCGCCGTTGCTTTGGCGATCAGGTGCTGGAGGACATCCATCGGCATCACTGAATAAATCGTCGATGCCGCATGCCGATGCCTTTCGGTGCTCGGCTCCCTCCTTCTTGTACACATCACTTTCTAGGTCGACCGCGTCCCATAGCTCGTTGGCACAGAGACCACACTCCATGAGGGCCTTCCAGACCCCCAAGTTCTATGATAAAGGGTTTCCCCCCGCTTTATATTATATAGCAAATACCCGATACATCCAGCTCACTGGGGCCGCAACACAAAAAAGCCCAAAAGAAAAACAACAAGAAGAAAGAGAAATAAATGCTGACACTGGCAGATCAACGAAGAAAGGAAGACCGACAACCGCTGCACCCGCCAAAGAAGTATCACCACGCTCCCATCAACCCGAAGCACCGCGCACCAAGCAACACCTTCAAGAAGGAATGCGACGATGTTGCCGCTGTTGCCCGAACAAGTTCTAGGGTTTCCCCGGTACGCGAAGGTTGCTACTTCTTGAGCTTGCGTTGTATTCCCTCGAAGAGGAAATGGTGATGCAGCACAGTAGCGTAAGTATTTCCCTCAGTTTTTGAGAACCAAGGTATAAATCCAGTAGGAGACCACGCGCGAGTCCCTCGCACCTGCACAAACAAATAAGAACTTCGCAAGTAACGCGATAAGGGGTTGTGACACCCCGAGACCGATGCGCCAGGTGTCAGCTAGTTATTCGTCGTCATTGCCATGTCATCTTCTTGCATGTTGCATCTTGCCATGTCATCATGTGTGTTGCATCATCATGTTTTCAACACTTGCATCCGTCTGAGTCCGCCTGTCCTCTCCGTTGTCCGTTCTGAGCTGAGACACACTCACACGCGCCCGCGACACCTCCGAATATTTATTTTATGAGTGGCCGGGAAATGTTCTCGAAATGGGATGAAACTTGGCATGTGGTCTTATTATAGCATAGGTAGACCGCCTGTCAAGTTTCGTCGCATTCGGAGTTCATTTGATAGCCCAACGGTTAACCGTGTTAACTGCGGGAAGCCTTTTCTCTTTTGGCCCAGCACCCCTCTCCAACAGCCCACTAGCCCATCCTAACCACCTTCATGCTCTTGGTCATCGGATCACGATCACGTGGCCGAAAACCACTCCCCATTTGGACACTCCTAGCTCCCTCTACCTATATATATATGTGTCTCCCCCGTATTTTTCTCGCAGATGAAACCCTAGCCCCGCTCCTCTCGCTCCGCCGGACATGTCCGTTCCACCGCCGGACATGTCCAGCGCCCCAGCCACGTTGCCCCGGCCAATCGCCTTCCGCCATGTCAGCGCCGCCACCGCCCCGGGCGAATCGTGGCTCGCCACGTCGCCTCCCTGTCGTCTCCCTCCGCGCCCCGCCGCCAGGCCCGCCGGGGCCCGAGGCGGGCCCGCCCGAGCCTGCCTCGCCTCCGCTTCCCTGAAACTCCGCGCCGCCGGACGCCGGCTGCCGCCGCCGCGCGCCAGCTTCCTACCCCGCCACCGGACCGGCGTCGACCACCGCCCCTTCGCCGGAGCTCCTCTCGTCGTTGCCTCGAGCCCGCCGGCCGCCCCATCGCCTTCGACTGCGCGAGCCACCTCTCCTCCTCGCCCCGTGCTGCCAGGACAGCGCCGCCGCTGCCAAGCTCCCTCACCGCAATCCGGTGACGAGCCGCCACCGGATCCGGCCGGAGTGGATCCGGGGCGGCCGGATCTGGCCATCTCCTGCGCTTCCGGCCTCGCCGCCGCCCTTCGGGCCCTCGCCAGAGCGGAGGAGCGCCGCCGCCTCCTGTCTCGTCCTTGTCCCTGCGAGGAGGGCGACCAGCCTGCGTCCTGCCTCGTGGGCTGGCCCAGTCCGCCTCCTCGGGCCGGCCCAGCCTCATCGGCCCGTCGGCCTCCCCCGGGCCCGTCTCGTCCCCCGCCACTGGGCTCGGCCCGCTCTGGTGAGCCCCTGGCCCAGCTCGCCTCGTGCCTCTATGAGACGCCATGTGCTTAGAATAGTTATCTTGCACCCGTCAGTTTTTCGTCTTATATGGCTAAGTCCTTTTCTGTCATAAATATGTGTGCATCTTTGTGTAGCTGTAACTTTTTGTGTGTATGTCCAAATGGAGTGAATAATATATCAAAATGATCGTGGTGATATGCTCTTCATTTTGTTTCATTTTGTAGCTTGTTTGAGTTTATCTTGATTCCCTAATCTTCGTTGCAAGAGTGCTACATGTTTAAAACTGTTGTTACTTGTAATTTTGTTAGCATGTTTGAGATGTGATAACTTTGTGCATGTTGATCCAAATGGAGCATATGATATGTCAAAATGTTCATTGTGAAGTTCTCTACATGATGGTTGCTGTAGCATTCATGTTAGGTGTTATCTTGCCATGTTAATCTCTGTTGCAAAAGTGCATGTGGCTGATAAGTGCTGAAACTTGTTATGAGATGCAGTTTTGACTTGCTCATTGCTATTCTTGTGTTTGTCTTCATGCCACATGTCTATATGTTTTAGAAGCACAATCATATGGTCTTTGCTGTGGTGCAATCCACTTTTCATGATATGCCTTGAGGTGACTTAAACAAGCTTGTAAACATGCCATGACAATGTTGATGTTTTATACTTAGTGAAAAAACTGCTAAGTCTGGAATCTGTTAAACCTGATGCCATGTTTGCTTGATGCCCTACTCAAATCCATGCATGTTTTAGTATGTCAAATGATCATGTCTTGTTGTACATGTTATTGTCTATCCATCCAGGCCCTTGTTTGCATATATGGCCTGATGTAGCTTATTTATCTCTTGCTCTCAAGTTGCTATAAATTTACCTGTCAGGATTTTATCAGCATGTTCAATTTGGTGAAGCTTGTTGTTATTGATCCATGCCTCCTATGGAGTTGCTCCAATGGAGTTGTTTGATGTATGATATGTCTATTACATGTCCATGATCTTTATATACTTAGTAGAGTTGATATGCTTGTTGTTTTGTGCCTCCGAAGGCAGCATCGTGATGATGTTTTTGCCTTCCCAGATTTTGACCAAGTCTGGATAAATTTATTGAATCTTGCCATGCTTGGTTAATTGTGTTCCAGCAAGCTTTTGGGTGTGTTCTAAGTTCATGCTTGTTAAGTATCATGTCTACTTCACATCCATGCCTCTTGTTATCATGTTTGGGTGCTGTAGCATATATTTACCTTGCTCCAAAGTTGCTATGTTGCTGTTTTTGATAGCTTGTTGTTATATCTTGTTTCATGTGTATGTGTTGAACCGTTGCTCCGTTTTGGGTGTGCCCTGTATGAAACTTGTGTGATTTTGCATGTAGAAGCATAATATCATGTTGTTTTCATGTTTGGAGTGTGTTTGTTTGATGTTTGGGTGCATCTTGCACCGTTGACATGCTTGTCTTGTCTTGCTCATATCTTCTAGGCCGTAGCTCCGAATTAAACAAACTTTATATGAAAATTGACTAGAATTTCGTGTAGATCATCATGGTGCATGTTAACTTGCTGTGTAACAACTTTAACTGAAGGTTTGTTAAGATCTGGACCAAATTCAAAATGTGCATAAGAGGACTTACCGGAATTGCTATATAATGATTCCGGCCACATTTAAACTTGTTGGTTTGTGTTGTTCTTGTGTGCTTCATCCCTTGCCATGTTTTGCATCATATAGACTTGTCTTGCATCCTACTTGGTTGAGCTTCATGTCTTGTTCTTGTGTTGTGTGTTTACCTTGTTGTGTGCTTCTTCTCGCTAGTTCTTTTCCGTTGCGTTCGTGAGGATTCGTTCGACTACACGTGGTTCGTCTTCAAGGCTTCTTCTTCGTCTTCTTCATGGACTCATTCTTCTTCCTTACGGGATCTCTGGCAAGATGACCATCACCTTGGATACCTTTACTATCATTGTTATGCTAGATGTCTCGATGCTATCGTTATATGTCGCGCTACCCATTTTTATTGTCAGCCCCTCTCCTTGTTGCCATGAAACCTTTAACCTTGACACCTTCCTAGAAAACCGTTGTTTGGCTATGTTACCCGCTTGCTCAGCCCCTCTTATAGCGTTGTTAGTTGCAGGTGAAGATGAAGATCGATCCATGTCGGATCTTGTTGTTGGAATATCACAATATCTACTATTATTATTAACACACCTATATACTTGGCAATGGGTGGAAGGCTTCGCCTTTTGCTCGGTGTTTTGTTCCACTCATGCCACCTTAGGAGCCGATAAACCAGCGTTATGTTCCTTGATTTTGCGTTCCTTACACGGTTGGGTATATGGGGACCCCTTGACAGTTCGTCTTTGAATAAAACTCCTCCAGCAAGGCCCAACATTGGTTTTTAATTTGCCTCATAATAACAACTTAATTAATTAATTGAATTGCATAGGGGATCGCGTCCCCGTGGATTCTTTCTACATAGCAGGGGGGCCAATGCTGATGGTGTTGGTCCCAAATGGGCAGACTGCGGGGCCGCCACGGGGAAACTCGAGGTATCTGGCTCCCGTAGGCTTTCCCATCCGGACGTGGCCTGAGACGAGATACACGCGGCTACTATCAGGGTGTCGGCACGCCGGGAGGTCTTGCTGGATTTGTTTTACCATTGTCGAAATGTCTTTTGCACTGGGAATTCCGAGTCTGATCGGGCCTTCCCTAAGATAAGGGGTAATATTATTATTACTTCTGCTGAACGTGAGAGCTTGTGATGGGCTAAGTTGGGACACCCCTGCAGGGTTATGATCTTTCGAAAGCCGTGCCCGCGGTTATGTGGCAGATTGGAATTTGTTAATGTCCGGTTGTAGAAAACTTGATAGAGGATCCGAAGTAAAACACACAACTGTGTGAGTAACCGTGACTGTCTCTTTTCACTTTGAGAAGAGAACACGGTGGGGTTATGTTTGACTCATAGGTGGTTCAGGATCTTTAGCGATCACTACTAGTTTGCGACCATTTGCGTAGATGCTCATCTTATTCTTGTACTCGTAAGTTAGCCACCATATTTATGCTTTGCCGCTGCTGCAACCTCACCACTTTACCTCTTCCTACCCATTAAGCTTTGCTAGTCTTGTTACCCATGGTTATGGGATTGCTGAGTCCTCGTGGCTCACATATACTACAACAACAGTTGCAGGTGCAGGTTTCCGATGACTTGACGTGAGAGCGATGTTCTTTTGTTGGAGTTCTTTCTTCTTCTTCTTTGTCAGTCTTGGGTTAGTTTCCGGATCGGCAGCCTGGGATAGCAGATGGATGTCGTTGTGCTTTTCATGTTTGCATCCGTAGTCGGATGCCTTGTATAGATGTTGTTCTATTCATGTGGATTGTATGAATTATTGTATCCCCCATTTATGAATGTAATGGTACGATGTAATGATATCCATCTTGCTAAGCGCCCGAAATGCGGTTGTGCCCCAATCACGTAAGTGTCACATGATCGGGATAGAATCGCATCATGGGCCTGACAGGGGTTGTCAATCCCTTTACGGTCACTTACGAAAGTGAGATCTGATAGAGATGATAATTTATATTTTTGGTATTTTTTATTATAAGAACAAAAAGTAAAAGCGGAAAAAGTAAAGTAAGTGTAGATTGATATGCTGAGAATAGACCCGGGGGCCATAGTGTTCTCTAGTGGCTTCTCTCATGATAGCGATATTCTACAGCTGGTAAACAAATTACTGTCGAGCAATTCATAGAAAAGCTAATAATTATGAGACTATCTAGGCATGATCATTGTATATAGGCATCACGTCCGAGACAAGTAGACCGAAACGATTCTGCATCTACTACTATTACTCCACACATCGACCGCTATCCAGCATGCATCTAGTGTATTGAGTTCATAAGAACAGAGTAACGCCTTAAGCAAGATGACATGATGTAGAGGGAGAAACTCAAGCAATATGACATAAACCCCATCTTTTTATCCTCGATGGCAACAATACAATACGTGCATTGCTGCCCCTACTGTCACTGGGAAAGGACACCGCAAGATTGAACCCAAATCCAATCACTTCTCCCATTGCAAGAACTATAGATCTACTAGGCCAAACCAAACCAATAATTCGAAGAGACTTGCAAGGATATTATAATCATACATAAAGAGTTCAGAGAAGAACCAAATATTTCTCAAAGATAATCTTGATCATAAACCCACAATTCATCGGATCTCGACAAACACACCGGAAAAAGAGATTACATCGAATAGATCTCCTCGAAGACCGAGGAGAACTTTGTATTGAGATCCAAAGAGAGAGAAGAAGCCATCTAGATACTAGCTATGGACCCGAAGGTCTGTGGTAAACTACTCACAACTCATGGTGAGGCGATGATGATGATGTAGAAGCACTCCGTGATGGATCCCCCCTCCGGCGGAGCTCCGGAGCAGGCCCCAAGATGGGATCTCACGGGAACCGAAGGTTACGGCGGTTGAACTAGGGTTTTCTCTCCTCTTCTGATTGTTTCGGGGTACGTATGCTTATATAGGAGGAAGGAGGGCACCGGGGGCCTTACGTGGGACCCACGAGGCGGGGCGGCGCGCCCTTGGGGGGGCGCCCCCACCCTCGTGGGCTCCACGTGGCTCCTACTCCGTGGTTCTCAAGTCTCCCGTGCATGATTTTCTCCAAAAATATCTCTCCTGAAGGTTTCATTCCGTTTGGACTCCATTTGATATCCTTTTTCTGTAAAACCCTAAAACAGGAAAAAAACAGCAATCTGGACTGGGCCTTTGGGTTAGTAGGTTAGTCCCAAAAATAATATAAAAGTGTATGACAAGCCCATTAAACATCCAAAACATCATAAATAATAGCATGAAACAATAAAAAATTATAGATACGTTGGAGACGTATCAAGCATCCCCAAGCTTAATTCCTGCTCGTCCTCGAGTAGGTAAATGATAAAAACAGAATTTTTGATGTGGAATGCTAACCAACATAGGTTTTCAATGTAATTCTCTTAATTGTGGCATGAATGTTCAGATCTGAAAGATTCAAGACAAAAGTCTATATTGACATAAGAAATAATAATACTTCAAGCATACTAACAAAGCAATCATGTCTTCTCAAAATACTATGGCTAAAGAAAGTTATCCCAACAAAATCATATAGTCTGGCTATGCTCCCTCTTCATCACACAAAATATTCATATCATGCACAACCCCGATTTCAGCCAAGCACTTGTTTTCATACTCTATTCTTTCAAACCTTTCAACTTTCACACAATACATGAGTGTGAGCCATTGACATAGCACTATGGGTGGAATAGAGAGGTGGTTGTGGAGAAGACAAAAAGGAGGGAGATAGTCTCACATCAACTAGGCGTATCAACGGGCTATGGAGATGCCCATCAATAGATATCAATGTGAGTGAGTAGGGATTGCCATGCAACGGATGCACTAGAGCTAAATATGTATGAAAGCTCAACAAAAAACACTAGTGGGTGTGCATCCAACTTGCTTGCTCACGAAGACATAGGGCATTTGAGGAAGCCCAGCGTTGGAATATACAAGCCAAGTTATATAATGAAAATTCCCACTAGTATATGAAAGTGACTAAACATGAGACTCTCTATCATGAAGAACATGGTGCTACTTTGAAGCACAAGTGTGGAAAAAAATATAGTAGCAATTGTCCCTTTTTATTTTCTTATTTTTCCTTTTTTTTTGGGCCTTTCTTTTTTTTCTTTGGCCTTTCCCTTTTTTTTCTTTTTTTTTTGTGGAGGGGCTTTATTGATTTAGCCTTTCCTCCCATGGGACAATGCTCTAATAATGATGATCATCACACTTTCATTACAACTCGTCACTACAACAAAGTATGACTCTATATGAATGCCTCTGGTGGTGTACCGGGATGTGCAATGAAACAACAGTGACATGTATGAAAAATTATGCATGGTGGCCTTGCCACAAATACGATGTCAACTACATGATCATGCATGGCAATATGACAATATGAAGCGTGTCATATGAACGGAACGGTGGAAAGTTGCATGGCAATATATCTCGGAATGGCTATGGAAATGCCATGATAGGTAGGTATGGTGGCTGTTTTGAGGAAGGATATATAATGGGTGTATGGTACCGGCAAAAATTGCGCGATACAAGAGAGGCTAGCAATGGTGGAAGGGTGAGAGTGTGTATAATCCATGGACTCAACATTAGTCATAAGAACTCATATACTTATTGCAAAAATCTACGAGTCATCAAAACAAAGCAATCAACGCATGCTCCTAGGGGGGAGGTTGGTAGGAGTTAACCATCGCGCGCCCCGACCTCCACACAAAGGTTGACACTTTACAAATACCTAATGCTCTAACTTCGTCACATAGCGGTTCACCATATGTGCATGCTACGGGAATCACTAACCTTAACGCAAGTATTTCTCAATTTCATAATAACTCCACTAGCATGACTCTAATATCACTATCCTCATATCTCAAAACAATTATCAAGCATCCAACTTCTCATCATATTCAATGCACTTAGTGTGAATTTTTTTACTACATTGATATTGGATGTCTATCATGTGAAGACTAGTTTAATAGCCTAAGCACATTACCATGCTATTTTAATTGTCTCTCAAAAGGATATAAGTGAAGCATGAGAGTTCAACAATTTCTTCAAAATAAAACCACCACCGTGCTCTAAAAGATACTAGATCATCAATGGCGCACGTTGCTGCGCCCGTCTAATGTACAATAAAATTGTAGGATTTTCATAAATATATGGCCAGATGAAACATATTGAATTTGCATAAAAATAACAATACATTAGTTGGTAATCTAAAGAAATATTCCCTCGATACCATATTGTAAGACGTTTTTGCCAGCCATATATACTCAATAGAAGCAAGGTTCACATATACGAATTGGTTTGGCATAGCAACATACACAATGATTTAGATAGTAAATACAAAAAATCATTACTGCCAAGACAGATAATAAGCCATAGGTAGTAGATTGTATACATGGCGCATAAATGAAATCTTCACATGGCTCTACCAAAGGGCAACCATGTTCGGAAACAACGAAGAATTATGTGATCCCGATGCACTCACCATTTGCGGTGGAGGGCCTCACATTAATGGGAGAAGAATGCTAACAAGGATTGTGATTAGTTAGAATATCAAATAATGATATACTCCATCCTTCCCAAAATATAAAGCGCGCTTGACTTTTCTTAGTCTTCGACGCAGAACTTTCACTATGATTTTCACTTATAGTATGTCTATCTCTCAGCTAGATGATTCAAAAGTGTTTTGCTCTTCTCCTTTCCTTCCATCAAACAAATCCATGATTTATGTTATGCACATTTCTCTCAAAGCACATGCAATGGATGAGCGACCAGCTGAAGGTTCTCTGGGATAGTGTTTGTTCCACTCTCCAGTGAAGTTTACATTGACTTTCTATGGCCTTGGAAAAAAATGACTGCAACCAATTTCTATGAATGAGATAGTAACTACCCACAGTGTTGTCTATTGGGCAGGTTGCATCTATGGATATTTATGTATGTAATTATAATTCATTTGGTGTTTGCAAATAGTTGACTATTGAAGTGTTTTATGTAAGACACTCATGATGTGGATTACTGTACAACATATATAATCTGCTTAATTGTAGTACATTCCTAAGTGGTAAAACAAGTACCAAACTGAAGACTCCCTTTGTTGGGCAAAACGTTCGAAAAAAGACCTTGCAAATTACATTGAGTCTGCGAGAAGATAAAAAAAATAATCTTAGTTTTTCACAGACGAAAAGATTGACAGATGATTTTCTGTGTCTACAAACAAAATAACCGATTGGCTGGATATATATAAAAGCGATCAATGTCATCATGCAATGCTACTATGTTTTCTGTGAATATGTACCAAACAACTTTACTTAGCATGTTGTACCGTGTAGTTCGCAAAGAAATTATCAGGGAAACTATTGATAGAACATGAACACGTCCAAGGTTTCGCCCTTCCCTAGAATAGCATGTCTATGTTTCCTGCACATTTGATTATATCGTTGTAAGCAATCTGTTGCATACATCAACAAATACTAACATCGTATTAATAATATGCATACATAGAAAATCGGACGCCCTAAATACATAATATCAAAGTATGGCACTCAACACCAATTAGCTGGCTTACAACCACTGCAGATTTTTTGACTATACACACATGGTCAAGTCCAAAACAAACAAAAGAATTTGTTGGATTGAAACCATACACACCTGCAGACCGGCCATGGTGGTTCTGTACTGCTTGTAGAGGAGGATGCAGAGCTACAAGCTGACATTTTGTCGATTCCGAGATTCTGGACCATATATTCTGGAGCAGACAGTCAATTAGTCAAACAAGAGCATGAATTCTGGAGCAGACAATTTTTTTTTTGGAACGAAGGCTCAAGAAGAGCCCGGCTTTGAATTAACAAAGCCATCAACCGGCCAGGAGTACAAGACAGCAACTGACAACAAGAACAATGAAAGCGGAAAAAAAGATACAATGTGCTTAGCAGAACAACTCGAAGGCAAAGAGCACACACCACTCTTGCCATCGAACGACGCAAAGCCAAAAACTAGCTAACCTATGGAGGCGCCATGAGGAGGGCACCACCATTCATGATTTGTGTCGCCGGCTGCCACCAAAGGATCAAACAGGGTAAACGTGATCTGACTCCGCCGCCGCAAAGGCCCCCTGCCCTACCACCCAGGATCGACGGGTGCTGTACCGGCGGCCGACGGAGTGGTTCACCCTAGAACCCAAATCAGAGTGCCCCGGCTGCCAAAGGAGAGGCACAAGGGACATACCCACATGAAATGGAGAACCGACCATCCCAACATCGCCATCGGCAGCAACAAGGCAGAACAACGAACGAGAGTTATCGGACGCAGGCGCTGAAACCTCAGAAAAGGCCAAAAGGATGCGGCACCGTGCCCTGGGTCAAGGTTAGGAATCGCCCCGCCGAAGGCCTACCGCCGGCATGGAGGCAGGGACCCCAATCCCCTCGTACCAGCGGCTGGAACCGTCTGCACCTCGACCAGAGAAAGATGCCGATGATGAGATCAGGCCACCACATGCCGCCCTCGAACCACACCCAACTCCACCACCACTCGAGCCATCCCCGGACGACACCCTCAGGAAGGAACACGCCACCAAAATGTCGTTGTCGCCAGGAAAAGGGGACCTAAGGCTTTCACCTGAGCTCTTGGGCGGGATGGAAGGGAGAGGAGTCCCACCGAAGCCTCCAGCAAGGTAAACGACGCACAAAGGCGCCGCCTTCGGTGTGGCCGCCGCGCCGGCCAGGGGTTTCCCTCGGATCCGCCCCCAACCACCAGATCCGCGCCCCCGACGACAAGATCCAGCGACCAGAGCCGCCAGAGGCCGAGATCGGCGCGAATCGGAGTAGATCGAAGTTGAAGATGCCTCTTCTCCGGGGCACAAATGACTTGCGAGGAGTCGCCGCCGCAGCCAACGTCCGCCGCCTCCGCGCCGCCCTCACGGCCAGGGAGGCGGCCCACCTGCACCCGCCGACGCCACCCGCCGCACAGGCCACGCTGCGCACCACCGACCGGGGCCACCGCCCCGGAAGCCGAGGCCCTCCACACAGGGTGAAGCCGCCGAGATCCCCGCCGCCACCTTCATCAAAGCCGCGCTGGCTCGCCAAGGAGCTCTTCTGGCGGCAGCGGAGGGGGGGGAGGGAGGGGAGGGGGCTGAAGTGTGACGGCTAGGGTTGGCCCCTGAGTCGCCTCGGAGGAGACGACGCGGGGGGAGCAGACAGTCAATTAGTCAAACAAGAGCATGAACTCATCAACGCCGTACATAAAAACAGCCATCTCTTCTAGTAAACTGATACTGCTGCAATTTTTTGGTAAAATGTGCCACTGTTTGGTTTATATATATATGTACCTTGGATGTTCTTCACGAATTCGAGGCCGATGCCGATGCCGGAAGCCACAGGGTAGAGGGTGTCATCCAGATCTGAAAGAAAAAAAGGAACACACAAAGGCATGGCATGTATTAGACGTATAGTGCCGCACAAAAATGTGTGGAATTGAAATTAGCTTGAGAGAGAGATTTCTCGGCAGCAGCAGATCAAAGGGCATACATACGTACCAAAGAACAGGGGATTCTATGGTTGGGGTGGCCGTCCTCACCGTACTTGGTCCGCTCGTGGCCCATTTCGACCGGCCGATCTGCAACGGAACCAATGCCCAATCAATCAGCGAATCAATCCATTCAATCCACGCACGCGGATGCAGTCCAGATCGTTAACTGAATCGAATTTGCGGCATCGCATTACAGACCCCAGCACGCGCGGCGGGACCCGGGAGAACGGGGGCGTCGCCGGTGAGATGATATGACAGAGGCAAGACACGCGGGGATGGGAACCGTCTCGTGGATGAGGGAAAATGGCGAACAGATTGGAGAGGACTGAGGCAGTGCATCAGCGGCGGCCCGGTGAAGAGATTTGCATCGATGTATCGACGAGTCGAGCAGGGGAAATGGCCAGATAACCAAATCCCAGCCCAGTTAACCACAATGGGCCAAAAAAGCTACAGGAATAGCTGCCCTTTAGGACAGCCAGCCCATCTCGCGAAAAAATTGCGTTGCTGGATGATCTAACGACCAGGAACGTTCAGTGCACGAAATTTAACAGTCAAAAACACTAATGGCCTGAGATGGCAGGAAAAGTACTCAGTTATAATGTATTTAAATAAGTGAAGCACTAGAGCAATAACAAACTACTCCGAAAGATATAAGTGAAGCACATAGAGTGTTCTACCAATTCCTAGGCCATATTTAACTCTCTCAAATAGGTGTGCCCAGCAAAGATAATTGTGGCAAACTAACAAGCAAAGACTCAAATTATACAAGACGCTCCAAGCAAAACACATATCATGTGGTGAATAAAAATATAACTCCAAGTATAGTTATCGATGGATGAAGACGAAAGAGGGGATGCCTCCCCGGTGCATCCCCAAGCTTAGGCGTTTGGTTGTCCTTGAATTTTACTTGGGGTGCCTTCAGCATCCCCAAGCTTAGGCCCTTGCTACTCTTTGTTCCATAGTCCATCAAAGCAATACTCAAAACTTGAAAACTTCACAAAACAAAACTTAGACAAAAATCTCGTGAGCTCCGTTAGTATAAGAAAACAAACCACTACTCAAAGGTACTGCAATGAATTCATTCTTTGTTTATATTGGTCTTAAACATACTGTATTCCAACTTCTCTATGGTTCATACTTCCCAATACTACTCATAGATGCATTGAAATAAGCAAACAACACATGAAAAACAGAATCTGTTAAAAACAGAACAGTCTGTAGTAATCTGCAGGTTACGTATACTTCTGTAACTCCAAAAAAATCAAACTAAATTGGTAAACGTGAGGAATTTGTCTATTAATCATCTGCAAAAAAGAATCAACTAAATAGCACGCTTCAGTAAAATCTGATGACCATTCTAGCGAGCGCTAACGATTCTGTTTTTCACAGCAAGATCACATAAACTTCACACAAGTCTTCCCAAAGGTTCTACTTGGCACAAACACAAAACAAAACACAAAACCACATCTAAACGGAAGCTAGATGCAATATTTATTCCCTAACAGAAGAAAAAACAAAAAAATATAAAATTGGGTTGCCTCCCAACAAGCGCTATCGTTTTACGCCCCTAACTAGGCACAATACATGGATATATCTACGTATTGCCATCTTTGGAACGCAATCCATAAGTGGATCTCATGATAGATTCATATGGTAATTTGATTTTATTTCTAGGAAAGTGTTCCATGCCTTTCCTTAACGGAAATTGGAATCTAATATTTCCTTCCTTCATATCAATAATTGCACTAATCGTTCTAAGGAAAGGTCTACCAAGAATAATAGGACATGAAGGATTGCAATCTATATCAAGAACAATGAAATCTACGGGCACATAATTCCTATTGGCAACAATTAGAACATCATTAATCCTTCCCATAGGTTTCTTAATAGTGGAATCCGCAAGATGCAAATTTAAAGAACAATCATCAGGCTCATGGAAACCTAGCAAATCACACAAAGTTTTTGGGATAGTGGAGACACTTGCACCCAAATCACACAAATCATAGCATTCATGATCATTAATTTTAATTTTGATAGTAGGTTCCCACTCATCATAAAGCTTTCTAGGGATAGAAACTTCTAACTCAAGTTTTTCTTCATAAGATTGCATCAAAGCATCAACTATGTGTTTGGTGAAAGCTTTATTTTCACTATAAGCATGCAGAGAGTTTAGTACGGATTGCAACAAGGAAATACTATCAATCAAAGAGCAATTATCATAATTGAATCCCTTGAAATCTAAAGTAGTGGGTTCATCACTATGCGAAGTTTTAATCTCTTCACTTCCACTTTTAACAATTTTAGCATCAAGATCTAAAAACTTCGAATCATTGAGACACCTTAAAGTAGAATCATCTCCAATCCTATCTTCATCAAGATTTATACTAGAAAACAAGGATCTAATAGGAGACACATCAATAACTTTCAGATCTTCATCTTTATTTTCATGATAACTAGAAGAACACACTCTTATATTATTTCTCTTTTAGCACGCATCCTAGCGGTTCTTTCTTTGCATTCATCAATGGAAGTTCTCATGGCTTTGAGAGACTCATTGATATCATGCTTAGGTGGGATAGATATTAGTTTCAAAGAATCAACATCAAGAGTAATTCCATCCACACTTCTAGCCAATTCATCAATCTTAAGTAATTTCTCTTCAAGCATAGCATTGAAATTCTTTTGCGAGATCATAAACTCCTTAACACTAGTTTCAAATTCAGAAGGCATCTTTCCATAAGAGTTGTTGTAGGAATTACCATAATTATTAGAGGAATTACTAGGAAAAGGCCTAGGATTAAAATTCCCTCTATAAGCATTGTTACCAAAATTATTCCTACCAACAAAATTCACATCCAAAGATTCATTGTTATTTTCAATCAAAGTGGACAATGGCATATCATTAGGATCAGAAGAAGCACTCTTAGCAGCAAATAATTTCATAAGTTCATCCATCTTTCCACTCAAAACACTAAATTCTTCAATAGCATGCACTTTTTTACTAGTAGATCTTTCGGTGTGCCATTGAGAATAATTGACCATAATATTATCTAGGAGTTTGGTAGCTTATCCTAAGGCAGTTTCCATGAACGTGCCTCCTGCGGCCGAATCTAAAAGATTTCTAGAAGCAAAATTCAAGCCAGCATAAAAGTTCTGACTAATCATCCATAAGTTCAAACCATGTGTATGGCAATTACATATCATTAGTTTCATTCTCCCCCAAGATTGTGCAACATGCTCATGATCTAGTTGCTTAAAGTTCATAATATCGTTTCTAAGAAAGATGATCTTAGGAGGAGGGAAATACTTAGATATAAAAGCATCTTTGCACTTATTCCACGAATCAATACTATTTCTAGGCAAAGAGGAACACCAAGTTTTAGCACGATCTCTAAGTGAAAACGGAAATAACTTCAATTTAACAATACCGTTATCCGTATCCCTTTTCTTTTGCATATCACACAAATCAACAAAGTTGTTTAGATGGGTAGCGGCATCTTCACTAGGAAGGCCGGAGAATTGATCTTTCATGACAAGATTCAACAAAGCAGCATTGATCTCACAAGATTCAGCATCGGTAATAGGAGCAATCAGAGTGCTAATAAAATCATTATTGTTGGTATTGGATAAGTCACACAATTTGGTATTGTTATGAGCCATAGTGAAAAGCAAGCAATCCAACACACACAAGCAAACAAGAAGCAAGCGAACGATAAACACACGGCAGAAGAAGGGAAAATACAACGGCAAGGGTGAAGTGGGGGAGAGGAAAACGAGAGGCAAAAAATGTAATGCGAAGGATAAGGGTTTGTGATAGGTACTTGGTATATGACTTTTGCGTAAGCCTCCCCGGCAACGGCGCCAGAAATTTTTCTTGCTACTTCTCGAGCTTGCGTTGTATTCCCTCGAAGAGGAAAGGGTGATGCAGCACAGTAGCGTAAGTATTTTCCTCAGTTTTTGAGAACCAAGGTATCAATCAATTAGGAGACCACGCGCGAGTCCCTCGCACCTGCACAAACAAATAAGAACTTCACAGCCAACGCGATAAGGGGTTGTCAATCCCTTTACGGTCACTTACGAAAGTGAGATATGAAAGAGATGATAGTTTATATTTTTGGTATTTTTTGATTATAAGAACCGAAAGTAAAAGCGGAAAAAGTAAAGTAATTGTAGATTGATATGTTGAGAATGGACTCGGGGGCTATAGTGTTCTCTAGTGGCTTCTCTCATGATAGCGATATTCTACGGCGGGTAAACAAATTACTGTCGAGCAATTGATAGAAAAACGAATAATTATGAGACTATCTAGGCGTGATCATTGTATATAGGCATCACGTCCGAGACAAGTAGACCGAAACGATTCTGCATCTACTACTATTACTCCACACATCGACCGCTATCCAACATGCATCTAGTGTATTGAGTTCATAAGAACAGAGTAACGCCTTAAGCAAGATGACATGATGTAGAGGGATAAACTCAAGCAATATGACATAAACCCCATCTTTTTATCCTCGATGGCAACAATACAATACGTGCCTTGCTGCCCATACTGTCACTGGGAAAGGACACCGCAAGATTGAACCCAAAGCCAAGCACTTCTCCCATTGCAAGAACTATAGATCTAGTAGGCCATACCAAACCAATAATTCGAAGAGACTTGCAAGGATATTATAATCATACATAAAGAGTTAGGAGAAGAACCAAATATTTCTCAAAGATAATCTTGATCATAAACCCACAATTCATCGGATCTCGACAAACACACCGCAAAAAGAGATTACATCGAATAGATCTCCTCGAAGACCGAGGTGAACTTTGTATTGAGATCCAAAGAGAGAGAAGAAACCATCTAGATAGTAGCTATGGACCAGAGGGTCTGTGGTAAACTACTCACAACTCATGGTAAGGGGATGATGATGATGTAGAAGCACTCCGTGATGGATCCCCCCTCCAGCGGAGCTCCGAAACAGGCCCCAAGATGGGATCTCACGGGAACGAAAGGTTACGGCGGTGGAACTAGGGTTTTCTCTCCTCTTCTGATAGTTTCGGGGCACGTAGGCTTATATAGGAGGAAGGAGGGCACCGGGGGCCTTACGTGGGATCCATGAGGCAGGGGGCGCGCCCTAGGGGGGGCGCCCCCACCCTCGTGGGCACCACGTGGCTCCTACTCCGTGGTTCTCAAGTCTCCCATGCGTGATTGGCTCAAAAAATATCTCTCCCGAAGGTTTCATTCCGTTTGGACTCCGTTTGATATCCATTTTCTGTATAACCCTAAAACAGGCAAAAAATAGCAATCTGGACTAGGCCTTTGGGTTAGTAGGTTAGTCCCAAAAATAATATAAAAGTGTATGACAAGCCCATTAAACATCCAAAACATCATAAATAATAGCATGGAACAATCAAAAATTATAGATACGTTGGAGACGTATCAAGGGTTAGTGAGGAAGGGATATGCCCGATGCCCCTTAGGAAGGTCCGACGGCGCCCGCATGCATCATCACATCAGTGCCGACAGGCCGACAGGGATTTCTCCCGATCCACAACCACCACCACCAGTCCAGACACTTCGAAGTGCACCACCCTCATAGCCGCCCACCAGCATGTGCCCACCACGGTTACCGGACCACTTTCACCGTCTCTCTGGAGCCGCCATCACGAGGCCTGGAGAGGGAAAGGAGACAACGGCCACGAGAGCGGGCACTACTCGACCGGTGGGAGGGAATAACCTCCATCGCAAGAGCGAACCCAACGGGACGCGGCGACGAGGACTTGCCAGGCCCTACAGCCCGGCCGGGCCCACATGGGCCCGAACAGTCCCTGTCACCGCGCTGCAACACACCGACCAACGAAGTACTCGCCGCCCGTAGACCACCGTCGTCTCGCCACTTTTACCAGGAAGCGACGCCGCCGAGCGCCGTGCCACCGGCCCGACCCAACCCAGATGGGCCCAAACGGGCCCAGATCTGGGCTTGATGGGCGCCACAAGCGAACAGCCCCACCGTGCCGCCCCACGACCAACGGTCGCGCCGCCGCGTCAAGGGCCGTCGTGGCAAGTGATACGTCCAAAACGTATCTATAATTTCTGCTTGCTCCATGCCACTTTTGTGTGATATTGCTATGTTATTTATACACTTCCATACACTTTTGATCATATTTGGACTAACCTATTAACTCAGTGCACCCCAGTGCCAGTTTCTGTTTTCTGCTGTTTTTGTATATCAGGTTTTCCCATCACGTAAACTGCCAGAAAAATCCAGGAAAAATTATATAAAAAATCAGCGTTCCGGAAGCTTCCACACGGCCGAAGTAGGGCCAGAGGGGGGCCACCAGGGCTCCAGGCGCCCTGGTGGCGCGGCCCCCCTCCTGGCCGCGCCGGGAGGTGTCTGGACCCCCCAGGCCTCCGCTGATGCCCCCCTTTGGCATATATTTAACACGCGTCCCGAAACCCTCGAGGACGGAACCCTTTTTCGCGATCTCATCTCTGTTCCGCCGCCGTCGCGCTTCCAAGATCGGGAGCACCAGGAGAACTCTTCCCGGCACCCTGCCGGAGGGGAGGATCACCACCGGGAGCCTCTCCACCACCATGGACGCCTCCCGGATGAGTTGTGAGTAGTCTCCCTTGGACCATGGGTCCATGACCAGTAGCTATGTGATGTTCTCCTCCCCTTCTTGTGCTTCACTAATTAGACCTCGTGAGCTGCCCTACATGATCGAGGCACATATGTAATCCTTATGCTGTTGCTATGTTGAGTTTGCTGGGATCCGATGGATTGTGAGATTATGTTCAGATTGTGTTTGAGTAATATATTTGATTTACCTCTTTTATATTTATGTTCGTAAGTAATTCTTGCATGTTCTCCGTTGCTATTTATTGCTTTGGCCAAGTAGTAGGTAGTGACTCCAAGAGGGAACGTTATGCTTGATTGTGGGTTCATGCCCCTCGATGACTAGTTTGAGTGACAGAAACATGAGTCTAGGGGATGTGCTGTTGCCACAAGGATGAAAACAATGGTGCTTGTGCCCGCGGGTGCAAGGATTGTTTACTTTACGCAAAGTTCTTTTAATGCAGTTGTCTGTTGCTTTGAGTTTACACTATGGGTGGGACTCGCAACTTAATACATGCGAGATGTTCTGGATAGATATCTCAAGGTGGATGATTAGTAGTAGATGCAGATGGATTTCGGTCTACTTGCCTTGGCGTACCGCCCATGCTTTGAACCTCTACCTTTCTTGCAACATAGTTAGCATTGGTTTGCGCACATAATTCTGTCAATTGCCCAGCTGTAATTCGTTTACCTCACATAGTTGTTTTATCGTCTTTTGGGAGAGAGACATCACTAGTGAACATCATGGGACCCCGGTCCATATTACCATCACTGATCACATTCGCTATTTACTTTCTGCTTTTACATACTAGTTACAGTTTTACCTATCACTATTATCTCTTGCGTTTGACCCTTTGTAAACGACAAGGCCGGAGGGATTGACAACCTCTCTGTACTCGTTGGGAGCAAAGTTATTTGTATCTGTGTGCAGGTCCAAGTTGATTGCTAATATCTGGCGCCGTTAGCAGTTGACACCTTCTTGTTGAACCTTGGAGTCTCAGGGGAAATCGACCCTTGGTATCTTTGCCAAGGGAAAACTACCGCTACACTGCATCTCAAACCTTCCACTTGGGGTAACCAACGAGGGGCGAGAAGCCATCAGCAAGCAGCAACGCCGCCGCCTTGCCACACCAGCGCCGCCCGAAGGGCACCGCCGCCGGCCACCACCGCCCGAGCAGGGGGTCAGCGCGCGGGGAAGGGCAGGCCCGCCGCCACCAGCAGCACCACGCGGGCAAGGCCCGACGGCGGCGGGAGGAGGGAGGGCGAGGGAGGGGCTGGACGAGGAACGGGGAGAAGCCCCCGATCGCCTAGCTCGGGGAGGCGACGTGGTGGAGGGGCGGGTCGGGAGGAGAGAGGGAGGCGGGACGGGGGCGCGGGAGACCCGCGGTCGGCGGCGGCGTGTAACACCCCAGAAAATTTAACTTTGATTTATAAATCAAAGTTTTTACCAGGAGTTTAAAACTTTCATTCTCTGGGTTTTCTTTGATTTCAGAACCTCTTTTCCTTTGAATTTATGGAGTTATTGCCCTAGTGAAAACTATTCAGATTTGTGATATGGACTTGTTTACCCTACCCAAGAAAAACATTTCTTCTATCAGTGGGTTTATTTGCATTATTTTTTTCCCCTAAGCCTTATCACTTAAAGTGATTTTTCATCAGTTTTAAAGCTCTATTTGCACTACAACCCTTTGATAGATTCATTCAAAAATTCCACCAAAATTTGGGGATGTCATGTGAAGCCCCTACATCACTTTTATGCAGAAACCCTTTGGTGTTCTTTGAAAAAGTTGAGCAAAACATCCCCTTTTACTCTCTGGTCCAGATTAACATTTTCTACTGCAGCCCTATGTTAACTTGCTCTTTTAACCATGAGTTTTCTCCTGCTTGTAGTCCTTCCTACAAAACCCTTAAGTCCAGGAGATTGGAGCATGTGGAACATCTTTGGTCCATGCAATAATGCCTTCTAGTTTCTGTCCAGAATTGATTTTCTCAAAAACTTACACTTGCAAGTTTCTAGTTTTGCCCAACCAACCTTGTCATCGTCTCCTACACCTAAAGAGGCATTGGTCTAGAGAGTTTGACCAACCCAAGAGATGCCTAGATGCCTCTGGCATTTCACCAAACAGGTTAGAAGCATGGCCAGTTTTGGCATGCTTTTGGACTTACATTAGGAAGTTACTCTAATGGCCTAACCAGCATGTCTCATGGCACTAACCTAGCCTATAACCCCACCCTGTTAAACCCCATGAGGATTGGAGCCTCCTGGCAGGCTTTGAAAATTTGTCGAGCACCAAGTGTGCGTGCTCTGGGCGCGCCCAGAGCGCACGTTTTGCACGCGCGCGCACCGAGTCGCCGCGTCCTGCCCCCTGGTCTTCGCTCGTCCGCAGGGCCACACCTCACTCCCGTCCACTCGCCGGAAGCCTCCAAGCCTCTCTGGCGCCCTACAGCGCCGCCGTCAGAGCCCCTTGGCGGCACGCCGGCGTCTGCAGTGAGCCTCTGCCATGGACGGCGCCGCCCGAGCCACAGACGCACGCCAGCTGCCCCTGGAACAGCCTGTATTCATCCACTCGACCTGCCGGACCCCGCCAGCCATCGCCACTCGTCCCCCTTGCTACAGAACGTCGGTTCGCCGAGCTTATCTCCGGCCGCCGGGGAACCGATCTCGAGCACTATATATAGGAGGCCCCCGAGCTCGTCCGAGCACTCAGGCGACCTCAAGCCACCTCCCTACAGCCCCCGTGGTCAGAAATTGATAAGGGAAGAGCTATCTTCCTCGTCTTCGGCCAGTTCGGCCGTCGCCGCATCCCAACTCCATTCGCAGCAAACACGCCCTCCCTCGCCCATCCAGCACCACCGTCAGACTCCCCTTGCTCGTGTGGAGCTGCCCATGCTCTCAAATGCGACCAGAAACCACCGTAATCGAGACCCCCAATTCCACCCGAGGCCACCTCCGCCGCAGAACTCACCGCCGGCGACTCCCTCCACCCCCGCCGACCTAGTGACTACCGGGAGGACCGCCCCAGACTGGCGGATCCATCCTCGCCCGTGGAACCCCTCAACGAGTCGTGGCTCATCGACGGCGATCGCCGCAGCCCCGCCCCGCTCGAAGCAGAGGAGGAAGAAGGCGCGATGACTGGTCAAACCTGACTAGTGGGCCCAAAGGACCCACTGTCAGTGACCCCGCACCGGCCCGCGCTGGTTCAAGTGGAAGCGCAGAACCCCGAAGTACGTTTCCCCGTCTCAAAAGCGTATTCTTCCCTGAATCGTTTTCTTTTCTGGTTTTTATTTAAAAACAGAACTTTGACTGAACTTTGACTGGCTGTAACTTTTTAAATATAAGTCCAAATGACTTGATTCTTTTTCTGTTGTTCCTCAAATTTGGTCTAGTTTATTTTCATATTTATTTGAACATTTTCCAGACAACTTTTTTTGTGCTGTTTTGAAGCTATGTGTTGATTTCATATTCTCTCAAATAGGGTTTTGAAGGGGGAGAAAACTTTCAAAAGTTTTGGAATGCACTTTACCTCTTCACTACTTGAAGGCAAGCATTTTTGAACCCTGGCCCAATACTTGTGGATGTTGTTGATACGATTACAACATCACCTCGATATGGATGCATCCATTTTCGTATGTGATGATATGATCATACCCATGAGTGCATCATGTAGACTCCTTGCTGTGAAAAATTAATATGCATGACGGTGATCCCTCTCGTATGCCTTTCATGCCTAACGGAAGAAAGCCGTGAAAGTCGCTGTCTTGTGTAGACACGAGCTTGTCACTAGTTCCTCGTCGGGACGGTGGAGCCCGGCATGGCATGGTGAGGCATGACGGGTGGTGATTCCGACTGTTGATGTGGAATACATTGGTTATGCTAATCATACAAGTGATGCTTGAACCTCCTAAGTCGACCCTAGATCGAGTCTTGTTCCAGTAACCCCCATACTTGTTTTCGTGCTACCACTTGTCCCTGCCACAGGCAGGGTACGGTTCAGTAAATTTTTCGACCCCTGTTCTAGCACACACCGTACAGAGAGGCTATGGTGGAAGATACCGGCTGCATCCGGTAGGCATGCCACCTGGTCCGGGGGAATGGGTGTTTTCGGTTGGAGCCGAAGGGGGTAGCTTCCCCAGTTTGCGCGCGTTATAAATTTTGTGATCACATGCTAGTCGAGGTTGCAGCCTCCCCACTTATAGTTTGGCTTAACGGGTGTCGTGGGTGATTCCCGACACCGGTAAGTTAGGCTGGTGTGTGCGGTCAGGTGCGCTTTCAAATTAAAAGACCGTAGACGGAATTAGTCCTGATGGACTAAAGGAATCCGTTATTCGTCGGTAAGGAGTACACTCTCTGCAGAGATTAAATCTATTCGAATAGCCGTGTCCCTGGGTTAGGACTACAGTCTGGGATGGGTCAAGTGTCGGTCTTCGGAGGAGAAACTACTGAAACAGAACCTGGATCATAACTTGTGACCTATGATGACTGTTACTATGATTATGGACTAACCATTTATGTTATTTGAATTGTTGAGTATCTCCTGGGACGGTTCTACCTCCTGGATATTCACTATCTTCTCCTTTCTTTTATAAGCCCTTTATGTGGTGTCGCTCAGACGCCCGACTGTGGCATGCTTGCTATTTCTTTTATTATAAGCCCTTTATGTGGTGTCGCTCAGACGCCCGACTGTGGCATGCTTGCTATTTCTTTTATTATAAGCCCTTTATGTGGTGTCGCTCAGACGCCCGACCGTGGCATGCTTGCTATTTCTTTTATTACAAGCCCTTTATGTGGTGTCGCTCAGACGCCCGACTATGGCATGCT
>LR738712.1:22824439-22843904 GCA_902687465.1 Secale cereale
TATGTGGTGTCGCTCAGACGCCCGACTGTGGCATGCTTTCTATTTCTTTTATTGATAGCCCTTTATGTGGTGTCGCTCAGACGCCCGACTGTGGCATGCTTGCTATTTCTTTTATTTTAAGCTTTTTATGTGGTGTCGCTCAGACGCCCGACTGTGGCATGATTGCTATTTATCTTATTATCACTCCGCGATTGCATATTCATATTTACATGGATAACCTGCGTGCATCATGGATTATCATTTATTAACTAACAATATGATCATCGGATAATTCTGAGTATGATTATCTTCTGTTACATTGCACCCGGGTTCATAATGTTTGCGAGTACATTCAAAGTACTCACTGGCTTGTCCCTGGCTATTGTCTTGGCCAGATTTCTCGCATGGAGAGGTGCGTTGCGACGACCGCCCAGGAACCTACGCAACGGTGATTGCACCCTCGTGAAGATAGGAGTTAACCTGGTCAGCTGTTCCCGTGGGAAACGGAGTCCCACAGAAACCGACATGTTATAGACCGCTTCCGCCATCAGCCACTAGAAAACCTTGTGTTGTACTTATAGGCCAGAATGGTCTTGTACTACATATTTTGTACCTTTGCTTGGAATTTCTGTATCAAGTGGTGCCTCATCAGCTAACAGTAATCCTGGGGCTGGTGAGCACAAGGGCCACTTTTGGGGATTAAATACTCCGAAAATCCAGTCCTGACACGGCGGGAGGGAAGGGCGGCCGACGGCCGGCGGCGGCGGGGAGGAGAGGTGGGGAGGTACCCTAGCCAGACCCCGAAGTTCTCGCGATCAAATCGTGGATACGACGAACTCGACGGAGCCGCAATTACTTTAGCCGCACCGGAGTACTCTGCCAGCTGCTTGTTCCTCTCGTCGTCCGACATGACCCTCCATTACTAGAAGATCAACCTTGCTCTAGATACCAATTGTTGGTCCTGTCCCGAAACCGAGTACTTTCGGCGACGGCGACGAACAACGACGAAGCAACGCTGATGACTCTTGAACAAGAGCTTTTTTATGGTACCCTATACTGCTAGGAATGGGGAGTAGTATATATCTAATCTACCCTGCCCTGAGCGGCTTCGTTATCATTGGCCACGAGCTCTGGCCATGCCAACAGCGCAACATCTTGAGATGGTGGACAAGATCCACGGCACTACATGGTCACGGCCCCTCGACAAGCTGGTGCTTGTGAAGTGGCTGAAGCAGACGTTACCGGGGACGGCTCGCTGCGAGAGGAAGCTCAACATGTTTTGCGACTACAACAGAATGCCCACCATTCATCTACCTTGCAAGAAGCAGCACAAAATTAACATCGAGTCAGCGATGGCGGCACTTTTCGGTGTCGTTCCCTTGTTGAAGGCATCGCTGTTGAGAAGTTCCAGGCCACTATATGCTACCTCCGGGGGAAACCCTAGATCAGTAGATCGGATGACGACGGCATTATTGTGTCGTTTTCCTCTTGTGGCGTCATTCTTGGAGGTGTACACGGGCTCGAGAGAGCAGTGGATGGAATAATTGGCGGAGCGGTGCTTCATCCTGCACATTAATGGTGGCGTTTCTCGGCAGCGTGTCGCGGTGGAGACTCGGCGCCCGATGTGTGGCGAGGGACTCGCGCAGGAGGGTGCCGTTATCAGGCGCCGTGGTGGCGTCGATGGCAGAGAGGCCGGGCAAGGTGGTGCAGCAGTACACATTGAAGATGGATTGGTGGCAGGTGACAGCGGCGGCCTCATACCCGACAGGCGTCCTGGTTGAGGAGTGCGCCGGACTGGTAGGTGCTCCATACCCGGCAGGCGTCCGGGTTGGGACCTCAGGTATTAGATGTTTATGTTTGGCTGCGATGTCTGTTTGGTATTAGGCCCATACTATCAGCGCCCCTTCATCAATTGGATAGGTGTAGCGACAGTTGTTGCACAGACGGTGGTTTTACTCTTATTGTTGTATCACTTTGTAAGGTCTTGTGAGAATAATTAATAAAGTGGCCGTATGCATCGCCCAGATGCAGAGGCTGGGGTCCTCCTCCTTTTCTAAAAAAACAAAATTAACATCGAGTGACCGCGTGAGATTGATTGACGTTATCCTCACGCATGGCAGAGAAGCAGCTCCTACTTCCCTGTGGTCTCCTCCATGGCTGCATAGATTCCTATCATGGAGATTGCAGGGTCGCCTGCATTGACCAGCATCCCCAGCTCTGCTCTAATCACTACCATACCCTCCTTTCCCCAGGATCACTTGAGTTACCCCCATTAGAAATATTTGTTTGATTATTTTTAAGCATGGATCTTCACTTGGGAGCAAAGATAAATGACCTCCACGACATCACCAGATTAGCTCAGTAGGGATCAAGCTATCAGTTTTAGTAATCACATTTTTTTACCAAAATTGCCTTATCTTTGTGTCCACGTTCCCATGATATGACATACTACTATGTGTCTCTTGGTCTTTCTCAACGTAAGCATAGCACTCACAATGAAATAATCATTGTAGATATTTATAATTACTGGAATGCTGGTCCTACGAATTACTTCATATTTGTAGCCTAATTGTAGTAGCTATTCAGTTTCCATGCATTCTGAATGTTAGTACGGACCCAAAATAGTAATAAACTTGTTTTGTTAGGCAAGCGATATGACAAGTATGTTAATATAATTATTTGTGTATGCATAGTAATAAACTATTACTCTTATATTTTTTTGTTATTTGCTCAGTGAATATTGGTATTGGTTCAAATTATTTGTGTATAATATTGGTTCAAATTCAACTATACCATGTACAATGTTCAAATATATTTTGAGTTTGGTATATGCAAAGATGTTTACAACTTATTAACGTGTAGGTGATAATTGATAAAGATAGCTATGTGTAGATTCATTCATCTATTGCAACTATGCAAGTATGCATGACTAGAATTTGTTTTTTAATTTCCAAACATTTTTGTCAACACTGATCATATTTTATCTCGGATGTGATATATTAATGTTTTTGGAGATATTTACAGATATATTCATATGTTTCATGTACTTCTAATTCCTGAAAACACAAAACAAATCCAAAAAGAAAAGTTATTTCTTTGTATTTAAAATTACTACCACTGACCTCTCTTTTACACTATTAAAGCATTGACCATGAGTTAGTCTATCGGAAAAAAAAACTCGATTTCGAGAATAACATTTAATCTCCCGTTGCAACGCACGGGCCGTTTTGCTAGTTAGAACTCACAAGGCCGTAATTGTCGGAGGAGTGGCCCGCGCAAAACTACAGTTCAACAATCGCAGACATAATTTGCAGACGAACTAGCATATGGAATATTCTTCCCCTCTCCTTCATAGGAACTTTGAGCTTTTCCCCGCCAAAAAAGGGTCAGCTAATTTCAGCTTTTATTTGATCAATGGCACCTTTAGTTGACAACTCCAAATGACTAGTCACGACTACCTGATGATCATGCAGTGAACTTGTTCTAGGGAAAAACTACTACTTTACAGGCTAAGGTTCTAAAAAACTACCGGTTTTTAATTTTTCTCAGATAACTACCAAATGGGTGGTCGGCTGTTTCAGAAAACCCAAATCGTCAAGTATTTATCAGTTGATCACAATTATGACAGGTTGGGCCCACACCTAAGAAACCGTTAGTTTGACCGTTTACTTCGACCGTTAACTTACATGTGGGTCCTACATGTAAGTTTTGTAAAAAGCAATCGGGTCCCTACAAGTTTTCTAAAAAAGCAATCAGGTCCCTGTGAGTTTTCTAAAAAAGCAATCGGGTCCCCGTGGCAGCCAGGAGCTCGATCCCGCTCGGCATGGCAGCGCTGCCTCCTCCGGTCGGCGACCCGCGTCGTGCCTCGCCTGCGGCCTCCACCACGCCATGCCTTCCCTGCCCCGCGGTCGCCGCCACGCCGTGCGTCGCCTGCGGTCGCCGCCACGTCGTCCCTTCTTTGCCCTGCGGCCCGCGCCGCGCCATGCGTTGCTCGCAGCCGCCGCCATGCCGTGCCTCGCATGCCTACGACCGCCGCCACGTCGTGCCTCGCCCGCGGCCGCCACCGCACTGTGCGTCGCCTGCGGCCGACGCCGCGCCGTGCGTTGCTTGCAGTCGCCGCCGTGCCGTGCCTCGCATCCCTACGGTCGCCGCCACAAGCTCAAGAAAACGGCGACGCGCCTCAGAGAATGGAGTAGAGGTCTCTTCTCTAAAGCTAAGATCCACCTCCATGCCGCCCTCTTGGTGATCCTCCGCCTCGACATTGCTCAGGAGGGAAGGCTGCTCTCCCCTGGGGAGTGCGTTCTTCGAGCTCGACTTAAGAGAAGGGTCATAAGCTTGGCCGCACTGGAGAGAGCATGCAAAAAGCAGTGTGCTAGAATCGCAAACATTAAGGAAGGGGATGCCAACACGAAGTTCTTTCACCATCGCGTTAACGCGAGGAGGAGGAAAAACTATATTCACCGGATTATGAAGGATCAAGGGTGGGTGACCGAGCATAATTCCAAGGAGAAGATAATCCATGACCACTTCTCGCAAGTAATGAAAAGAGGAAGCGGAAGCATGAAGGACTTCAATTGGGAGGAGCTCAATCTGGAGTCGCATGACCTGCATGAGCTTGACGCTCCCCTATCTGAGGCGGAGGTCATCGAGGCGATTAATAGCATGCCTAGCGACAAGGCGCCTGGGCCGGATGGCTTCACGGGCCTCTTCTTCAAAAAGTGTTGGGGCATCATCAAGCACGATCTCATGAGGGTGATTCAACGCTTTGACTCCCTCCACACACAACAAATCTACACTTGCTCAACTCTGCGAATATTGTGTTGCCTCCTAAGAAGGATGGGGCGGAGAGCATCGTCGACTTTTGGCCCATTAGCCTCATCCATGTAATTGCCAAGATCATCGCGAAGGTGCTCGCTATCCAGCTTGGCCCGCACATGTCTGCCCTCGTCTCCAACGCTCAAAGTGCTTTCATCAAAACACGGAGCATCCAGGACAACTTCATGTATGTTAGAAACCTTGTGCGTCGCCTACACAAGAGCAAGACTCCCTCTCTCCTATTCAAGCTGGACATCCGCAAGGACTTTGACTTTGTCAAATGGGAGTATTTGCTTGACCTCCTCCGGAGGCGAGGTTTCCCAAGCAAATTTCGAGAGTGGATCGCGGCTCTGCTATGCTCCTCATCTTCGAGGATCCTCTTGAATGGGGTGGCCGGTACCCCCATCAAGCATGGGCAGGGACTACGGCAACGGGACCCCATCTCTCCCCTCCTTTTTGTCATAGCTATTGACCCATTGAAGCAAATCTTTGATGTGGCCACAAGAAAGGGCCTTCTCCAGAAGGTTCGAGGGTGAGGGGTCATGGTGCAAACCTCTCTCTATGCGGATGATGCGGCTGTGTTTGTAGCGCCTATCAAAAGAGATGTGGACAACCTCGCGGCCATTCTGCGAGGTTTTGGTGAAGTCACCGGCCTATACACTAACTTCCATAAGAGCTCGATGGTCCCCATTCGGTGCGGCAACCTTGACTTGGGCCACATCACGCAAGGGCTACCGGCTATCAGAGCTTCCATTCCGCTCCGCTACCTTGGGCTCCTGCTCTCTGTGTGGAAGTTGAAGCTCACCGATCTACAATTTCTTGTCGATAAAGTGGCAAGCAGACTAACTACATATGACGGCCAAAACATCACTACCATTGGCCGTGCAGCCCTCGTTAAGTCGGTCCTCTCTTCCCAAGTGATCTACTTCATCACGCCACTTGTTATACAACCCACCATTCTGCAAAACATCGACAAGCTTGAGCGGGCCTTCCTATGGTCTGTGTCGGATACGACAACCGGGGCAAAGTGCAAGGTCAATTGGGATGTTGTCAGCCAGCCGCTTGCCTATGGTGGACTTGGGGTCCTCAGCACCAACAAGTTCGCGTGGGCTTTGCGTTTGCGGTGGCCTTGGTACGAGTGGAAGGAGCCCACAAAGTTGTGGGTCGGGAGTGGGAACCCGTGTGATGAGGAGGACCTCAACTTTTTCTATGCCTGTACCACCATCACGGTCGGGAACGGTGCGATGACTCCATTTTGGGACTCCCCTTGGCTCCTTGGACGCAAGCCCAAAGACATTGCTCCGCTCATTTACGAGACTTCCTCCCGGAAGAGCTGGAAGGTACGGGATGCCCTTAAGGACAATGCGTGGATCCTCAAAATCAGACCGCCCGCATCGGTGTCCATCGAGCATGTTGCGCAATTCTTCACCCTCTGGATGCTACTACATGAGGTGCACCTGGATGAGCTCACTGAGGATGACATCATATGGAAGCACACGGAATCTGGGCACTACTCTGCGGCCTCTGCTTACAGGGCACAGTTTTTGGGCTTGGTCCTTTCCCCCATGGACCAAATGGTTTGGAAGGCTTGGGCCCCACCGAAAGTCAAGTTCTTTGCTTGGCTCGCGCTTCAGGATAGGATCTGTACTGCTGACGGATTGGAGAAGCGAGGATGGCCTAACAGTGGCCCATGCCCCTTGTGTCATCAGGTGCAGGAATGTGGCCCTCATCTTTTCTTCAGATGCCGCTTCACTCTTAGGCTCTGGAACCTGGCTATTCAAAAATTGCGCATCCACGACATGGACACGTCAGCATGGCACTTGTTCGACTCCGTTCAGGCCTGGTGGGCAAGCACATGCACCGCGGGCTCCTCCGACAGAAAAGCAAAGGCATCGATTACCATGCTAGTGGCATGGGTCATCTGGAATGAGCATAACGCAAGAGTGTTCAGGCAAAAGAGCGCACCTCCGCAAATCTTGCTCAACATCATTGTCGACGAGGCAAATCTTTGGATCAAAGCTGGGGCAAAGAAGTTAGGGACTTTTTTATTGCGAGAATAATTGTCATGCCGTAACTTCGGTGTGTATTGTAACAAACTCTTTCTCCTTCTTAATTAATATATGAGGCAAATCTTTTGCCTCCGTTTCAAAAAAAAAATTGGCTTCATCTTAGAAATTAATATATATGTTTGCATCTAGCATTTCAACAAAAAAGTTCCAGTTTAAATTAACAAACCCCGTATGTCTCAGCTTCGTTTCTCATTCAGCAAGGGCAGACTTTTTGTGGCCACATAGACTAACGTGCAATTTCTCTTGGCTGCAGTTGGCCGACTCACATCACTAATGGAAACTGGACTTGTTACTTCCCATATTGCTTTGCTTCTCAAGCCTAAAGTCACCAAAATTTGGCTATTTTCAAAAAACGTCTTACATTATGGAACGGAGGGAGTATGTTCTTAGCGGTGCGGTAAAGATCCAATGAGTCACACGCTGAATGAGTTTGCCCTCACAGTCGACTGACCCAAATCACTACGAAAATAGGACACATGCCTAGTGGAGTTTTTTTCGCGAATACGCTTGAGAGTGTATCTTTTCATTGATAGGTAGAAAGAGTGAGTACAAAAAGAGAGGGGGGGGTGGGGCTCGCTGTCTAGCACGCAGGCAAGACAAGGAGAAGGGAGCAGTGGTGACGGGCTGCTCAGCCCGGATACATGGCTAAGCACCTATGCCAGCTGCGCATTGAGACCGTGAGCTTCAGCCCTAGCCCAAGAGTGTGCATCGCTCTGGATAAGCTCAAGGAGCTGGGAGGCGGAGGGGGACTCGCCGTCGAATACGCAGCGGTTTCGCTGCTTCCAGATAGACCAAGTCGTCAGGGTTGCGAGGGTGGCCAACCCCTTGCGATGCCCTGTGGGGGAGCTCGTGATCATCGAGGAGCACCATTGGAGGAACTCCTCGGAACCAGCCCGCACCATTGGAGGGCGGCGGTGGCGCGCACCCAGGACATGACATCGTGCCAAATCTACCTGGAGAAGGGCAGGCAATGATAATGTGCTGCATGGTCTCGGCATCCTGGTCGCAAAGAACGCATATGTCGTTGTGAGGGAGACCGTGGCGAACCAGCCTAGCGGTAGTCCAGCAGCGATCGACGTCGCCCAGCGAGGTGAACATCTTGACGCGCAGGGGGGCCCAGCACTTCCAGGTGAGACGCCTGAATGGAGCGGACGTGGATCCAGCAAAGAGGGCTCGGTAGCATGACCTGGCGGAGTACATCCCATCCGCGGTCCAGCGCCAGATGAGACGGTCGGGGGAGGCGGAGAGGTGAAGGTGACGGAGCCTTGTCCAGAGCTGGACGTACTCCACCAGCGCAGTGGGTGTGAGCGCGCCACGCAGGTCCGCAATCCAGCAGCGGAAGAGGAGTCAGTGTCGGAGGGTAGGTGCAGGTGTGCCCAATGATAGACCCCATGGATCTAGTAGGCTAGATGCATCCCGGTAGATTTACCTTCCTGATGAACGGACGAGCTCGAGCCAGCTCCGGCCATGGCGTTGTAGGGGCCGGAGATGAGGTCGAGATGACGGTGGTGGTGCTTCCCGTGAGCACAGCGCTAACCCTAGATCGGTAGGGTTTGTAGGTGGGGTTTGTAGTGGCGTCCAACTTCGTGGTGCGTTCTCCGACCCCCCCACCTCTGTTTATATAGCGCGGGTCACAGGGGCCCAACAACCATAATGGGTTGTGCGCCCCCGATCAGGGCGCGGATCTAAGGGTCCGTGGGCCGTTGGGCCCAAGCAGAAGGAGATCAATCCTAACATTCTCCCCCTTGATCTCATCTTTACTTTTAACCTTATACTTCCTAGTTTATTTGTTTCATCACATATTGGTACATAGAGCATGTTTCATCGTCACGGCTTAATTGCCGACAGAATCATACAGCTACAACATATGTTCTGTTCAGAAGCAAATTCCGTTTCTTTTGGGCCTATCCAGGAATCATAGGCTTTCCCTTAAACCCATGCCGGCTAAGTGTTCCTTGAACACATTGGGTGGTAAGCCTTTCGTTAGCGGATCCGCAAGCATATCTTTTGTCCTTATATGCTCGAGACTTATAGTGTGATCCTGGATTTTATCCTTCACAACATAATACTTTATCTCTATCGTTTTTGCAGCATTACTCGACTTGTTGTTGTGAGCATAGAATACTGCGGGCTCGTTGTCACAGTACATCTTTAGTGGTTTGTCAATACAATCTACCACTTTCAAGTCGGGTATAAATTTCTTTAGCCATATCGCCTGCCCTGTTGCTTCGAAGCATGCTATGAATTTTGCATACATCGTGGATGATGCAACTATTGACTGTTTGGAGCTTTTCCACGAAATAGCTCCCCCAGCGAGAGTGAATACGTATCCGGACGTGGATTTTCTATCATCCCTGTCCCCCGCAAAATCTGCGTCTGAATACCCCTTTATCTCTAGGGATTCACATCTCCTGAATGTTAGCATGCATTCCTTCGTGCCTTGCGCATAACGCAATGCTTTCTTTACCATCTTCCAGTGCTCTATGCCTGGATTGGATTGATATCTACCGAGTACACCGGTGATAAAAACTAAGTCCGGGCGAGTGCACACTTGTGCATACTGTAAGCTTCCAACGGCCGAAGCATATGGTACTCCTTTCATTTGATCGATCTCATACTGATTCTTGGGACATTGGTATTTCCCAAAACTATCGCCCTTGACTATAGGAGCAGGTGTGGCTTTACTCGCATGCATATTATACTTTTTAAGAACCTTTTCTAAATATGCTTTCTGCGATAGTCCTAAGACTCCATTGTTCCTATCTCGGTGAATTTCTATGCCCAAAACATATGATGCTTCACCAAGATCTGTTATGTCAAAATTTGAGGATAAAAACTTCTTTGTTTCTTGTAGTAGACTAACATCACTGCTAGCAAGCAGGATATCATCCACATACAAGATTAGGAAAATATATTTCCCATTTTTGAACCTTGCATAAATGCAATTATTCTCAACATTTTCTTTAAATCCAAAACTTTTAATTGTCTCATTAAACTTTAGATACCACTGTCTAGAGGCTTGCTTTAATCCATAAATGGATTTCTTCAGGCGGCATCCCATATGATCTTTGCCTTCCATGATAAAAGCCTTGGGTTGCTTCATGTAGACATTTTCTTTTAAATCTCCATTGAGAAATGCCGTCTTTACATCCATTTGATGTAACTCTAAGTCAAAATGAGCAACTAATGCCATTATGATTCTGAAGGAATCCTTACATGAGACCGGAGAAAATGTCTCATTGTAATCTATCCCTTCTCTTTGTGTAAATCCTTTTGCCACGAGTCGAGCTTTATACTTTTCTATATTCCCTTTAGAGTCATACTTAATTTTGTAGACCCATTTACAGCCTACTGTTTTGGCTCCTTTAGGAATTTCCTCTAAGTCCCAAACATCTTTGGAACTCATCGATTTCATTTCATCTTTCATTGCCTTCATCCACTCCGATGAATGAGGGCTTCTCATGGCTTCTTCATATGAGGTGGGATCTTTTTCCATATGAACCATTTATGTGTTATAAACTTTAAAGTCAGTAGAAATAGCTGACTTTCGTGGTCTTGTAGACCTTCTAAGGGCCTCAGTTTCTGGCACATTCTGTGCCTCAACGTCTGGCACTTCTTCTAACATTTGTTGTTGCACCTCCCTTTCATGCTCAACAACGGGTTCAGTCGGCTCCTGACGGACAGGTTCCGGGTCTTCTCCCATAGTTGTCATGGGTGGAGTTGCAACTGGTAGTGAGAAAAATGGCTCCTGAATCATCGGATTAGGTGCATGCACCCTCTTCTCCTCAAGATCAATTTTCCGAGCTACCAAGCTCCCCCTCATCATTTCGTCCTCTAAGAAGACTGCATGTCTTGTTTCTACAAACTTTGTATATCTGTCTGGACAGTAGAAACGAAAACCTTTTGGTCTATCTGGGTAGCCAATGAAGTGGCAACTTACTGTTTTTGGATCTAACTTTGCAATGTTTGGATTAAACATTTTGGCCTCTGCGGGGCACCCCCACACCCTGAAGTGTTGAAGGGAGGGAACTTTTCCTGTCCACAGCTCGTACGGTGTTTTGGGCACCGACTTGCTTGGTACTCTATTGAGAATGTGAATGGCGGTTTTAAGTGCCTCCATCCATAATCCCAATGGCAAGGTGGAGTAACTCATCATGCTGCGCACCATATCCATAAGGGTACGGTTACGCCTTTCAGCTACTCCATTTTGCTGAGGCTCGCCCGGCATTGAATACTGGGCGACTATGCCAGTCTCCTGCAAGAACTTTGCAAAAGGTCCAGGGACTTGGCCATATGGAGTGTGCCGACCATAGTACTCTCCCCCCCGGTCGGACCTTACTATCTTTATTCTTTTGTCATGCTGATTTTCAACTTCAGCTTTGAATATTTTAAATTTATCCAACGCTTCTGATCTTTCTTTGATTGGATAAATATAACCATAGCGAGAGTAATCATCTGTGAATGTTATGAACGAGTCATAGCCATCCACACTTTGCACCGGAAAAGGTCCACAAATGTCAGTGTGGATGATTTCTAGTGTTGCTGTGCTACGGTTTGCATCCTTTTTGATTTGTTTTACATACTTTCCTTTAATGCAATCTATGCATTGTTCTAGGTCAGAGAACTCTAATGGAGGAAGAATTTCACTTTTAACGAGTATCTCTATTCTCCCCATGGAAATATGGCCCAAACGACAGTGCCATAATTTCGATGAGTCGTGAGTTCTCTTTCTTTTCTTTTGTTCTTTATTCGACGCGGAAATACGCTCGTTCACATTGCATACAGAATAAACTTTGTCACGAAGTGATAATAAATAAAGCTCATCGTGGAGGAAAGCATCACCCACATAAGCATTATTAAACCATATGGCACATTTGCCATGTCCAAAATAACATTCATAATGATCTTTGTCCAAGCAAGAAACACTAATCAAATTCCTATTACATGAAGGAACAAATAAAACATCTCTAAGTAGAAGCTTGAATCCACCAGCTAACTCCAAGGAGATGTCGCCGATAGCTTCAACTTCCGCTTTTATTCCATTTGCTACTTCAATTTCTCTTTCTCTTCTTTGCGTAATCCGGGTCGAATGGAATCCCTGTAAAGAATTGGCAACGTGAACAGTTGCTCCTGAATCAATCCACCAAGTGGATTTAGAAAACTGTGTATATAGGGATTCATTAACTAAGGAAACAACATTGTTACCTTGCTTTGCCATGATATGTTTCAGCCATTCTGGGCAGTCCTTCTTGTAGTGACCAGACTGGTGACAGTGGAGACATGTGTCTTTGTCCACTGCAAAGTGCTTTGGCTGATGCTGACGCTGATAGGGAGCTTTCCCATGAGGCTTTGAGGGAGAACCCTTACTGTTGTCATTGAAATTCTTTTTCTTATCCTTCACATAGTTGATAGAACCACCATGTGAAGCTTAAGCCGTTCTTCCTCTTGGACACACATGGCAATGGTCTTTTCAAGATCCCATGTTCCAGATGACATGTTGTAGTTCACCACAAATGTCTCAAACTCCTTTGGCAAAGAAGCCATGACCAGGTGGACCAGGAGAGTTGATTTTATCTCCAGATCCTCATCCATGGGCTTGAGCTTCGCTGCCATATTGCTCATCCTAAGGATGTGCTCCCTTATGCCATGGCCACCCCCAGTGTAGTGCTGTGAAACCAGTTGCTTCAACAGCTGGGTGGCATATGTCTTTGAAGAACCAGTAAACTGGCTCTTTATCTTTGTCAGCAGCTCTCCAACAGCTGTGCACTCTGCAATTGAGCCCACGATTGCGTTCTCAATTGTGTTCTTTACAAAGGCCATGCACTTTTTATTCGCATTAACCCACTTTTGATTGTCAATGGAATATGACAATTCTAGAGGGGCATAATCCCTCTTCTTTCTTGCCCATGCAGCGTCATCATCAGTAGTTTCTCTTACTGGTTCTACAGGCCTGACCGGTTGTGCCTGATCTACAACCCAGTCAACATCGGCACAGATAAATGCCATGTCCACTTTCTTCCTCCACTCAGTGTAGTTGTCACCCCTGAGTGTCGGAACATCTTTTAAGCAACTCATGAGGAGGTACCCCCCTGAAATCACAATGAAGTGATGTCAATATAACAATTATATGTATGAATCTAACATTGGTTAAATTAAACACATAATTGTCTAAGCATTTAAAAAAACTATATTACCGTTGGGCAAATATAAGAATTAAATGCATCTTTAATTTTTCAATAATGAAATATAGTCATGCTATTTACAACGTTGGTTATATTTAATAACATAATCATATTCACAAAACATGCTCTTAAAGAAAATATAGTACTTTTATTTTCTGTGTTAAAAAAGAGCACTATTACTTTTACGCAGCGGAAAACACGAATAAAAATTCGTGAACTTTTTAGAAAAATACTTTGCCTTTTCTTTCTTTTTCTGTCTTTTGATTAAAACTGTATAAGAAAATAACAGAAAAAGAAAAAATAAAAGGAAATGGGCAGCAGCAAGGCCGGCCCAGCGCCCGCGGCGGCTGGAGGCTCGGCCCAGCTCGCGCGCCCGCAGCTAGCGGCTCGAGCCAGCTGGCCTCGCTGCTGGCGGCTCAGACCAGCTGGCGGCTGCCTCTTTCGGCCTTTCGGCCCGACTGGCCCACTCTAGCGCTAGGGTTTAGATCTGGGTCGTTGGATTGGATCGAACGGTCATCCACCCCGATCGGAGGAACAAAACTCCCCTGCCCGACCGAAACGGTCGTTCCTCTCGCATTCTTTCCCCCAGCGAGCGCCGCTTTCGTTCTTTCTCTCCCGTCTCAATCTCTCTCCCGTCGGGCGCCTGTTCGTTCTTCTGTCCCGACGGCGGGAGCAAGAGGGATGCATCCCCCCGGCCGGCCGCCCCGGCCGCCGGCGGCGAGAGCCACCGTGGATCCTCCCCTTTTCTCCCTTCCTCCCTCTCCACCTCTCCTTCCAGTGAAAAAGAGAGATCAAGGCGAGGCTCTGTTGCAAGATCTTTCGGGCCAACGGCGCCGTTGCCTTCCCCCTCGCCGGCTGCGCGTCCACCTCGCGGTGAGCGCGCCGCTGTCGAGCGGTTAGGCCGCGGTGCCCTCCCCTTGCTGTTTTTTTTTGTCTGTCTTTGTTCTTTTCTTTTCCGAAAAGCTTTGGGGCTTCCGGTGGTTCTTCGTCCCGAATCCTCGGCTTGCCGATGCGATTCGGGATCGAGAGGAACGGCGCGGCCGTGCGGCGGCACAACTTTTTCCTTTTATAGGATTCATTCTTTGCCCTTCTAGGGTTCTTGGGGAGGGATTTCTTTTTTGTATTGCCTTTGTACCGAAAACATCAAGCCTAGATGGCTCTGAAACCAATGATAGACCCCATGGATCTAGTAGGCTAGATGCATCCCGGTAGACCTACCTTCCTGGTAAACGGACGAGCTCGAGCCAGCTCCGGCCATGGCGTTGTAGGGGCCGGAGATGAGGTCGAGATGACGGTGGTGGTGCTTCCCGTGAGCACCGCGCTAACCCTAGGTCGGTAGGGTTTGTAGGTGGGGTTTGTAGCGGCGTCCAACTTCGTGGTGCGTGCTCCGACCCCTCACCTCTGTTTATATAGCGCGGGTCACAGGGGCCCAACAACCATAATGGGTTGTGCGCCCCCGATCAGGGCGCGGATCTAAGGGTCCGTGGGCCGTTGGGCCCAAGCAGAAGGAGATCAATCCTAACACCCATTGCCTGGCCGGGTCGGTGCGCTGCAGCCACAGCCAGCGCACACGGAGCGAGATCCCTTGCCGATGGAGGTCTGGGATGCCAAGTCCGCCAAGATGGAGGGGCCGGCAGACGCGCTGCTAGATGGAGGGGCCGGCATACCTAGTGGAGTTGGAATTGCTGGCTGCATCTTCTACATGATATCACACGACTACTCTTCTACACGACAGAGTTAAGAAGGAACAACTGAGTATTCAATTTAAGTTTTTGCATTACAGAGAACTGTGGTATTTGACATCACTGCAATACAGTAAAGCATGTGCCCTGTCTATCAATTGTTTGTGGGCGATTGAACCATCCATCACACCAAATTTAATAGTACTATAGAACTCTCGAAAGAAATGATGATTACTTGCATCTTCAAAACCATCTAGTGTCTTTTTTATTAAGTTGTTCGAGTACAATTTTATACAACTGTAACAAATCAAGAACAATGTAATTGCGGTAAGCTTGAACGTAACATTGGAATATTCTTTCGGATGGCTAAGCATCTGCATTTTCGTCTTTACAAAAACAAACTGAAGTCTCCTCTTCAGTTACCCTCTGCTAATATGAATACCACCACCAAGGTTAGACCAAGAGAGTACCGAATCTAACAAAGATTACGTACTTCATGGGAAGTTATCCATCATATCTGTAGAGTTTGAGGACAATTATAGTGTGCACAAAGTTCCTTATAGTGTGACACATGGAATACATCAGAATCAAGTAGAAAGTTAGACAACTGATCAACTGGATTGCATCACTGCCATACTCAATCGGCCATCTCGTTCTCGGATAATTCATGTCATGATAGTAAATGAGCATCAACATCAATACTATTGTCACTGTGTTAGGCTTTCTTGGTATGGAATAGGTGGGCGTACTAAATTTGTGCAATAGACTAAAAAAAGTATGCTTTTTAAGTTGTCTCTCAATACTGTTCTACATGAGTGGAAAATAAAGAAGAAAGACATGAGTGCCTGCCGTGCTAGTAATATAAACATCGTGCAGACGCTAACACTGTCTAGAAGGATGCTTTCATATGGTTTTGTAATTAGTATAGTTCAACAAAAAATTCAAATTGCTAAAAAAAATTGATCAAAGGAGCATGGCTCCAGATTCCCATTACTGAAAAACACTATGTGATGTACCAGCAGTCAAAACTGTCCAAGAACAGTAGAGTATTTCATTAGAATCAACAGTAATAAGAATTAAACTAACAAAACTAACACCATCCAGTTATTGGAACGATCCATTGCACAGGCTTGTGTCCAATCGATGGCGTCAGCTTAATCTATTTATATATAAAAAGTAGTTGATGGGATCACCAGAATAGAGATAATTAGCTTAGAAAATACCACAAAAATTAGAAACATCCGACCATTAAATAAACTGACTAGCTGATTACGACCAATGGATCTCCAAAATAATTTTTATATATAATAGTTCAAATAAATTACCCACCACTGCCCTTCATTATTTTTTATCGTACCCCTTCAATTTATCTAGGTAGAGAGAGTTAGGTTATTAGGTTATGGAGCTTCTATCCAAGATTTTCTCGCCGCCGTCAATTCTAATCGGTGCACTCCGCCGGCCGTACAGGCGTCAACTCCATATATGTACTACCCGCAAAAAAAAAACTCCATATATGTACACCAGAGCATCCATCACTATACTTGCTTTGTCCATGCGTCCACGTACCAAGGAACTACATGAGATCCAGACAAGACTTGACTAGCGCTCATGCATGTATGGGCAAGACTTGACTAGCGCTCATGCATGCATGGACGTGGACGAGCTCGGCGCTATCTGGCCGCTGATATGTACGAGTCGAAGCAAGGAAAGAATGTCCGGAGTAATTAAGGATGGTTTCAATAGAGCTATGCCCAGAGTAATTAAGGATGGTTTGACTAGAGCCAATGCTTTGTACTTGTGTGCCATGCGTCGCCGGCCGCTCGTCAGTACATGCATACTGGAATACTTGATCAATAGGAACGGCCAGAACGATGCAATTATGGTCCAGACATTATATTGATACAAGATTTGTTGTAAAACTTTCTACACATAGCTCACAGCTTGGTGCAGTCACGTACGTGAGGTATTCTTTTTCAACTGATCCGTCTATGCGCACATGTATAAGACAACATAAATTCTCCAAATTTTTATTAGCATAAACTACGTAAAACAAGAGTTGTACATCATTCGTAGTTGTGTGTATATGTCAAGGTACAAGGAACTTATATTGTACAGCAAAAATTATAGAAGAAGGACACACTATTGTAGCATCTAAAATTATTAGGCTATTCGGTATGTAATGGTTTACAACAATTTTCCTTTAAACTTTTCCATCATTTTTTCTTTCGAAGTCACAAATTGTTACATGCCAGGTTCGAGTCACATATTAGACTACAATGCCACGAACAGGTTCACTTACAAATTTATTTTTATTCAAATACAATAATGCTCCTTCCCCTTTTTATAATTCATTTCTAACATTGAGCGATGCAACAAGGACACCTACATCTTATGTGTTTTTGTGTGTGAATCCTACAGCTTATGTGCTTTCACATGCCCACATATCAAATTGTGTACTAATGGCTGAATTAAATATTAGGTAAGTGAAAACACCTTCTTCTCGATGTAATTGAACACACCTTGAATCCTTGATGCATTATGTTTTTTTATGACTGTGTAGTTGTTAACGCCGGTGCATACAAATGCTTCTGAATTGTTATAATTTTCACTTCTGCACTGCACTGTTGCTATTGGCTTCATATGTACTTTTCTGAATACATCATTGTAATGTTTCTAACTTTGGGTAGTAAAAGTGAAATTTGTATTTGATTAGAAAGGCGGAAATATGATAAACTGATTTGTGATAAAAATATTTTTCATATAGTAGATTAATATTAGAAATTTATGAGTGATGTACAGGATCATGTACAAGATGGTCCATTGTTCTAGACACTTCGGATTTTGAGTTAGGAAAAGGACATGGTCTACAAGCTCATGGCTACCATGTTAGATTCCGGGGCATCATGAGTATTGAATCACGAAGCAATATGGATGTTGATCAGAAATAAGCTTGCGGACCCACAGGAGGTTCTAAAGTGTGTGTACAAGCTTGAGTAAATGATTCATTCTACACCAATTGATCTGGAACGTCTTATAATTTGGGACAGAGGAATGAAGTTTTCTAACACTCACCTATAATCACTTTTCTCACAAAACTAGGTTGCACACACAATCTTAGCAGGTACGTACACAGTAAGCCACACTGCCGAATCAATAGACATGCCTCCAATTAAAAAGAACCACACAATTCTATTCCAAACGTCTTAAAATTAAGAATTTATCTTTTTCACAAAAGGCATCATCATTGTTAGAATACCAAAGAGGCCAATAGCAGAAGTACAAATTGGTATGTTCCCTATATACCATAATGTGCAGGTTTGGAAATATAGCTAGATTTAATACCAAAAATGAAATTTACTGAATCAAGTATGTGTATATTTGTGTTTAAGAAAAAACTTGACTGCACATCCACTTACATGTGTAATTTTATAGTTTAATTTCAAAATTTCGTATCAGTCCGATCTTAACCTGCTCGGGTATCTACAGAGAAGAGTGTATTAATGATTTCATGTAAAAGCTTATGTAAAATCACTAGGTGTACAAAAAACATATGGGAACCAATACGGAACAACAAAATCATCAACACATTCCTTTGAGTGCCAATCCATTTCTCGCCTTTTATCGGGCCTAATATTTTGATGAGCACAATTTTAGGTCATAGTTTTTTTATTAGAGTGTGATACCATCTTTGACAATCAAATTTTCCCAATCCTTTTGTGGACAAAGTATTAATACACATTTGATAATTGTTTGGTTTCTCTGAACTTTGTCTTATATCTTAACTACACACATTTTTATGTTCAATTCTTCTTTTTATGTCTTGCTCAATTAGTTTGCAAGATGGTATTTTCTTCGCTTCTTCTGAAACCAAGGGATTGTTGCCAAGTGTTATTAGCAGAAAAAAAAGTGAATGTCAATACATCAAGGGCCAAGCCCACTTGAACATCGGTACAACATGGGTTAAGTCCATTGATGACACAGTGAACACAAGAAAAGCATGACAACCATACAAGCACAATCCAATGGGAATATTGCTCCTATGGGAGGAACAAATATATGGAAGGTCCGTCGCGGTGAAAGAACACGCACTCGATAGAAGTACCAACTGCAATTGGACTAACTTTTGTTAAGTCACTATGTTTATATAGTGAGGTGTAACAATTGATATTTTAGAAAGAATTGCACGTTTCACTTTGTGTATTTCCAGACTATTAATTATTGTTCTAAAAAAATTGTTAACCTACAACTATTCCATAGAGCTTATGAAATTTATTTAGCATACAGAAAATAGTTTATAGAGTACTTCTCAGTATGCATTACCATCAAGCGCAATGTCAAGTAAGAGAAAAGTGGGGAACAAAATGATAAGTTCAGTCTCATTCTTATTGATTTTAGTCCTTCAAAATGCCCTGAACACCTACTTTTGATGGAACAACTTTTGATAAGTGAATAAATATGATGGTACATATTTAATCATTCTGTTGCACTATAAAGTATATGCATTTTCCGTATTTCAACAATAATTATAAATGTCTCGCCGTGGTAAAACAATAATTGGTCATATTAAGATATTTAGTAAATATAAATTTACAATGACTAAAAACAAAACCTACTAATTCCATATAGTTCGACAACGTATTTCAAAATATAAATAAATACAACAAAAGTGATCATAAAGAATACAGTTAGTAAGTCATGCACAATCGGAACGTAAATGGAAAATGGATAACATATATAT
>LR738712.1:22844160-22880157 GCA_902687465.1 Secale cereale
GCGACCCCAAATCCCCTCCTACCCGAACTAGCGTCGCCACCCACCCCATCTCCGACCATCGGAGCCCATCCACTCCTCGGCTAGATGGCATCGGTTGCAAGGAATCAAAGGCCATCAGACCATCGGCGCAACCCGGCTAGATGCAGCACGCGCACGAGCAGCCAGCTGGTCTCCTCGAGCCAGGCAAGAAGTTGGGCTCGAGGAGCGCTTCATGGAGGCCTTCGTCGTCGGGGACGGGGCAGAGCACACACGGAGGCCGGAATCGCGCCCCAGCACCTCCACAAGTGTGCGTCGTGGGCGATCTTCGGTTTGGTCGCGGTGACGGGGATTTCCTGGTGGCGCTTAATACGACCACACCGCTAATTAACTGCATTCGCTGATGCTGGCTTGGCATCTTCCACTCTGCTGTCGAAGGTGAGTGCGGCAGCTCGACCGGGTCAGGCCTCCTCCATGAAATTTGGTATATGCAATTAATAGAGTGAATTTGCTCTGTGGACCAGGTCAGCCCCAACTCGAGCGTGATTTGATTTAGCAAGTCTTCAAGTGGCATGTTACCAACACTAGCCTGCCCGAGACCCTACAGTGAGTTTGCATTCCCTCCAATTTGCACCGCAATTCGATATTGCCATGAGCAGCCTTGGTTTTGTGCCTGTGACATGCGACTGTAGGTCCTTTTGATCTAACCCTGAAATCCATTAGTATCTCAGGTTAACCAAGGATGAGGTTGACTTTTCGTTGGCTCTAGATTTGTTGTAGCGTGTTGGCATTGCTACCTTACCCATAACACATGGTCAATCGAGTTTCATTGGTATTGTGAGTCTGGGAGCACACATGCACTCTGTTTACTGGCCGTTGAATAGGAGCTGCCTTTGCACGTCGTGGGGTTTAGATTGAAGGAAAATTGGGCTGGACAAACGGGGTAGAGTTGCTCGCCCATTCTTTGTAGGTATGGTTTGTAATTTGCAATGTCAGGCAAGTTCTCAAGTAGTGACACACTGAAGTTTCATTCTAATTTCATCAGGTGGTTCAGTGCATGAGGAGATTTTTCATAGTAACCATAACAGTTCCTTTACGATGAGAATATAAGCTGAAACTAGACACATCCTCATCAGGTAAATTCATTGATATTCTTATTTCATGTCCATACAGCAAGAGGAAACTTAATGTTTTGTAGTCCAGAGTTTTGCAGATACTTTTGCTAGCGTATTTGTTGGATCTTCATTTTCATATATGTTCAGATTTGTCTTACACATGTTGAAGAACCAGATTCGGAACATTGCCAAAGGAAAGCCCAAAGTCTTCTTGTGAAACTAGATTAATTGTACAAGATTGAATGGGACGAAACATTATACATGATCATGTGACATCCATTCAATTATATATTCATTTAATTCAGTTGGAGAGGAATACAATCTTTTAAAAACTACCATGATATTTTAGTATGATTGGTCATTTTGGAGTTGATTCATAACAGAAAAGAATTATTTGATGGCCTCATATATGTTGGTTGCGCCTACCCTTTGCAGCACAGCACCGACAACATGCTTGGCCATGTCTCAATTTCAGTGTCGGAAAGCACAAGATTACATGACTTTCGGATGGTCGGAGACACGGTAAGGTCTCTATACTGAAGTTATTATGAGTCCACCTAATATTTTGTTCTGTTTATTGCAGCAAACAGAACCAGAAGCCGAGATGCAAATACACAATTAAACACAGAACCTTTATGTGGTGTGAACAAGATGAACAATATGAGAGAATGGAGCGGGAATCGGAATCGAATGGAAACAGAGTTAGCGGCTCAGGTCAGCGACATGAATTGCACAATTTTCCCTATTATATTAGCCCAAGGACGGAGTATATTTATCCTGCTCTCGCCAGTGGGATACGAAAGGCGCTCTTCCATCCAATTCCTTCACCCGGTCAACCCAAGTACATTGCAAATGGTGTTTGATTGTAGCGAAGCATCGTTGAATTAAATGTATTCACGAGTTGTAAAAGTTATTACTAATCTTATAGAGTTGGAATGTTATTAAGAGAATTTTCATTTCTAAAAGATCTTGATTGGTGCTTTAAGATTTTCTTTTTGATAAGCAAGAGAATCCTAAGTACATCGATACTTTTTCCCCGTTGCAACGCACGGGCCTTTTTGCTACGGGTAGGTTTTTGCTTAGGGATATTTTTTTACCCGGTGTAACGCACGTGCACTTTTACGAGGGGTTGGGTGCGTAAGGGGGGACGGGGAGTCAGGAGGAGGAGAGACTGAGAGGGCCCAAAGCGGAGGGGAGGGTCGCAGGCCAAGGAGAGGGAGATAGAGGTCGAGAGAGGCGGCGGGAGGGGAGGGACACTTGCCGCCGTCGCCTTCAGCAGTTCAGCTAGATTGGGGAATGGGAATTCGTTTTCACGAGACGAGGAGCTCGGTTGGCGTGGCTGCAGTTTGGGCTGCACTTAATACTTCGGCCAAATGATAATGGACCAAACCCAAAAAACAGTGCTAAAAAATTTAGAAATGAAATTTAATATAAAAATTCATCGCCGTTAAAATTATATTTTTAAAAAAGTATTCTCAAAATATTAAAAAAAAACACCTTCTGACAATGGACCAAACCCAAAAAACAGGGCTAATAAATTAGAAATGAAATTTAATATTAAACAACATCACCATAAAAATGATGCAATTTTAAAAAATATTCTCAATTTTTTTTAAAAAATACCTTCTCAAAGTAAAAAAAAAAAATCATGTTTTTCTAAAAAAAATTGATTGATAAAAAAAATCGTGTTTTCGGATAAAATGAAAGTGCGGAGCTGAAATAGGTAATGACAAACATTGTTAGGATACATCCAAATTTAATCGTACAAAATGAAATACTTACTGTAATCTTATTTATATCATTTGCAAAAATATAGATTAAAAAATGTTGCATAATGTCACGTGGAACAAGTTATATTTCATTTTTCACCCGATGCAACGCACGGGCATTGTACTAGTATATATATATATATATATATATATATATATATATATATATATATATATATATATATATATATATATAAGAGAAAACTATATTCACAAAATTCATATATTTCTAAATTTCATCACATATGGTTCAATTTTTTCTTTAGATAAACAATATATTATTATCTCACTATTAAACTTCATAAATTCTAGCCCGCGCATCGAGCGGGCCACTCTGCTAGTTGTTGACAAAAGTAACAGAAAAAAGTGATGAAACCTAAATCAAGATGAGCATGGCAAAGCTTTGAGGACCATATTGCTACCGCTGCTCAATTGGTTGAATGGATCAGGCATGATTACCTGATGTTCTTATGGGCAGCAAGCTTGGATAAAATCGATGACTCCACCCTAATCAGTGATCACCTGCCAACCATTAGGAGTGATGATCCTTTGATATATTATTTTAACTGGTTTGGTCTGTCGACCTTTGAGCGTGTAAATAATGCTAGTATCAAGTCCTTCTCCACTGGAATGAATTGGTACTACACCTGTATTTTATACATAAAAGAAAGATCAACAATATCCATCGGTCATATCAATTATCTTATCTTCCGGAGACCTTGCCTTATTGCACTTCAGAAACCCTATGTCCAGGTCCACCGTCTTTCTGACTGCATCGGAGCCAACGGCTCCAGAATAAGCCTGTCCAAAGGTGTGATCTGAAATTCCAAAACAGAAATATCAGAATACTTACCATGTTTACTTGAATTAGTCAGGCCAGTTGTATGGTCTTTCTTGGGTAATTTGTTACTGAAGTTTAACCGGACGGACTGAGCATTGAGTGGTCGATGACTATACATGTTCAAATCTGCGAGCAAAACTAATCCAATGACTGACTACTAATCCAGTGATCAACTACTCATACACGTGCAATATCAGCTCACCAAATGAAGCATCAATTTCAACAGCCAGTTCACTGGATGAATGGTTTCTGCAAGGAAGACGAAACAATCGTCATACATTCAGCTGTACACTTGTTTCTTTTCTATCTTTATTTTCTGTGGCAACTCTACAAGAATTTGACAGAAAATAAATGCAGGGGATTTATTCATCTTGATCTTTATCTTTACCTAATTTTACTTACTAAAGGACGGAAGATTTCATAGTTCTTCATACGTCGCCCCTTTATATCCGTTGATTTTGTAAAGATTGACGGCTGAGATTCAAAAGTAGATCTATATAAATTCTGGCCATTGGTTTATTTTTGCTTGCATATCCGAGAAAGTTATGGGCCACAAGACTCCCCATGTGGGCTTCCAGGTCCTGCGTAGTCTGGATGGGACTTGTCCTACGAAGGAGTAATAAAAAAACAGGTACGCGAGCATGTTAAATCTCCCCACATTGAGAAGCTTTTCTTCGCCGCCCTTGGATCTTGCGGCCCCGCCTGGGTCGTCGTGCACATGGCCCTGTCAGGCTTGCGGCAGCACTCAGCGACGGCGACGGCATGAATAACAGCGACGGTGGCTTGCAGTTTAGTGGCAACGGCATCTTGCAGCTCAGTGATCAAGACTTGTGCAGCACCTGTGACGCTGACGACGACAACATGATAACACGACTATGACGGTTACACCATACAACGCGGATGTCAGGGTTAGCAACGCACGGAGCAAACCAACCACGATCGCAAAGAGCTTCTGTCAAGAGAGTCGCCGAGATTGATCGATTCATCTGAAGCCCGCAGATGCAACGTTCGCGTACGTACGTACGCATATAAGGCTACAAACCCATGTGAAAGCCAGCTTCGGTTTCGCATGTACGTACGTTTGCGGCGAGACGAGCAGTACAGCCAGAATCAATTAAGCTGCCTGGTGGTGTGCTTGCGTTGTTAGCTTTGTACGTGCATGTATAACAAAAACCAACAACAAGGCACGAACGTTTCATCTTCCTTTTTTTCGTTTGTCTCCTGCTTCGTTTCCATGTATTCCAGTTTATTTACTCAAATCAAGAGAGAAAGATATCCGATCGAGATAGAGACGCCATGGGGTAGCGCTGGTGCAGAGAGGTTGGCCCGTCAGCTTAGGCGGACGAGCCGCCGGAAGCTTGCGTCGAGCAGCGGAACAGGCTTGAGGAGGTGATCAACGACGAGCTTTTTTATGGTACCCTATACTGCTAGGAAAGGGGAGCAGTATATATCAAAGAATGGATTTTTAGGTCCCGGGGGTCGAGACACCCGACTATCTCGCCGTCCATCCACAGTGTCTAACTTGGTGATATGTGCCCTGTCCTGCAACATCGAATGGATTTGCAGTCATGTGAACACTAAGGCCATGTTTGGTTCAGCTTTTATTGACGGATTTTGCTGCCGCGCAGCAGAATCTGAACCAAAGGGCGAACCTAGCATAATCCGATTCCAGAAATCTGCTGCCAAAATCTGCATCAAAAGCGGAAGCAGCTCAGGACGTGCTTTCCAAAATCTGATTCCGCTGCGGGCCAAAATCTGAAAAAGCTGTATCAGCTGGTTTGCCAAATGACCTACATCTTTTTCACATCAGATTTTCCATAGTTGTTTTTCCACAGCAGATTTCTCACAGCTGCTTTTAGAAATCCACAGCCGAACCAAACAGGACCTAAGAACAGGAGTAAGAAATTATTTGAAAATGGCAATGGGGTGCGTATAGGTCACTATTCAACCTATACAGATTCTCCATCGCCGGTCACCTCACAGCTCAGTCACTGGTCTGGACACTGTTGCTACTTTCACGTGAAGAGCTACATCAACTCTCCTGATCAAAATAACCAAGAAAATAATTATGCTCCCACTAGGATGCCGAGCAAAACAAATCTATGGGTCTCTTTGATTTACAGGATTGCAAAAACACGGAAATAGGAAAAACATAGGATTGAAATGGCATGTCCATTGGATCCATATAGGATTTGAGTTTGTTTGATTGTGTCACGGGAAAAACAAAAAATTTCTTCCAAGAGGTTGGAGTGGATGTTAGAAATCCTGTGAAATGTAGTACAAATGAATCCTTAGAAAAAAAATCCTATAGGATTCAATCCTACGAATCAAACGACCAACGTAGGAAAAATTCCTAAAAATTCTAATCCTTCAAAAATCCTATGAAAATCCTTTGAATCAAAGAGACCCTGAAATAAGGACGGTCCATGCATGGATCGATTCATAATAACACATTCAATAAGAGAGTGTGCAACGCTCTACTTTGTTTACAGAACTTGCATGCAAAGTTAGGAGAGAGAACCGCCGCATGCAAAACATTTTGGCCAGACTTTTTAGGAGTAGTGCACATGGCCTGATGCAGCTGGAACAGTAGCCTGCTACGCGAGGATGACAAGTCTTTTCAGCAGTACTAGGCTGCTTCTGCTGCCCCACGAAAATGGCTACTGCCTATGCGTCAGAATTAGAACGGTCAAATAGACGCGGTAAGCATGCAGACGCTTAAGCTGCCCTGCGGTTTGACAGAAGACCTCATGAATCTCAAGGAGCTCTCACGGATGGGATAACCGGGTGCCCCGACCCCGATCCCCGGGAGCTACCACACCTTTTCGATATATCTAATCTACCCTATACTGCTAGGAGAAGGGGAGCAGTATGTATCTAATCTCACCGTTGATTTCTTGAGGGTAGCTTAGACCCTAATTTTCACATGAAAACTCCGCCGCCGCCTAGCAATCTCACTTCACACCGCGGCCCCAAGCAGCCACGCTTCACCTCAATCCCAACGCACCATTCCTCCGTCCAACTCCCCTCGGCCCCTCTTGCCGCTGCCACTGCGTTAGTTTGCTCCGTCCAATCGCCATGCTCCTCTAGTAGACCTTGCAGGCTCGCACATCGGTTACCTTGCGGCAAGCCTCGAACATCCGCTGCCTTCTTATCGATTAGATGTTCAGTTATCCATGATTGGGTATATCCGTATATGTGGTATGTTCTCATCGTAGAAACTGAGTGACGTTAAAAATTTCTTGCAGGTGCTAACTGGCGCTCCTGGGAAATAACCAAGCATCACTGCGATTGCCAATAGACTGAACTAATATACGAGTACTTTACAACTAAAAAACCTGAATTTGCGTTGGACATGGGCAACTATACGAAGGTCAATACTAAACTATCCGTGAGCGCCTGTCGCCTACATATGGCATGGCCTTCTTTTCGACGGCGGCGAGCTCGTCGGCGGCGTCCGGTGTTTTTGCCACCACCGTCATGAGCTAGGCCACGATGAGCAGTCAAAGCCAGCGCCTCACATACGGCGTGGCGACGAAGAGGACGACTGGTAGGAGGCCTCAGGTGAGACCTGCTCCAAGCAACCGAGCACGGGCTTGTCTGGTCCACGAGCACGGGCTGATCGAGGAAGGGACGGGACATGGGCCCGCGGAGATGCATGTGGGCGACGGCGGAACAAAATGAGAGAGAGAACGAGTGGGTCGCATCAACCCATCTGACGAGCTGAAAATATCTTTCCAAATTGCCCTTGAATCTTGTATACTGCTCGCGTTAAACAAGCAGTGCACGTTGTACTGCTAACCCAATACAAGCAGTACACATCTCTTTGAGGCGTTGGATCATCAAGAATGAACGGCCAATATTCATTTCAGGGTAGCATAAAAAGAGCTCCTTGAACAATTCGCTGTTGACCGGTGCATGCACTTGGTCGAAGCGGAACACGTTTGAGACGGAACCACGCACAGGCAGAACAACAGTAGCTAGCTATCGATCCAGTACTCATGCTCATGCACGGTAAACCTGGCTGATTGCCACAGGAACGTGACATTCCTGGTGATTTATTTATTGCCTCCCGGGTTGATCAATTACAAGGGGCTGGGTGTACTTATATACACGTACAAACCCAAGCATCAATCCTACTCGGATTACAACTCCTGTCCAGCTCGGACATGTACACGTGCCGTGTACTAAATCGTTTTTAAGTCTAACATATACTACTACGTATACTTTAAGGAATACCTAACACTGGGTCTTCTTCTTCTTTCCCTTGTGCGTAACAGTCTCAGGCATGTCACCCACTGCTTCAGTTTGGACAGGTTCAGTTTGGGCCGATTCAGACTCCGGACACAGGTGCACCTCAGTGTCTTCGATCACCACAGAGCTACCAGTAGTTTGTGTCCTGCAGATTAATAGAGGAGCAAATGCAGTGTCCCAGTTACGCTTGTCCACCCTGAATTGACTAGCATTGGAGCCCAGAACGATGTCATCAACTGCTAGGTCAGCTTGCGTGACATGTGCATTCCAGGCCTCTAGTCCATCATCCTGAACATTCTCCTCTGGGGTCACTCCATCCATCATCGACGGGCCCATGTATCCAGTGATACGGCGCCAGCTTTCCCCGGTGTACCGCGGCAGCAGCACCTCGGGCCAAGCCGGCCATCCATTTGCCTGCAGCTGCTGTTGCTGTGGCTGTGGGTCTGGCTCCCAGTTTGCATTAGCTTGGTATGGGAGCACTGGGAAGTTGGCCATGGGAGTGTTTTCGCCGGCGGTGGCGGATGGTAGCGTGGTGCTCGGCGATGGCTGGGGGGTGGCAGTAGTGAGGGATGCAACAGAGGAGAGGGTTGGTCTGTGGTAGTGTTCTGGGTGGTGGGTTGGGTTTTTAATAAGGTCGAGGGTGGCTGGGTGGTCAGAGGAGGCGGACCGTCATCTCCAATGGGAAAGGAGCACGTATGCTGGGTCTGCTGTCGATTTGAGTAGTCAGAAGTCTCCTAGAACAAGTTCACTACATGCTCATCAGGCAGTTGTGACTAGTCATATGGAGTTGTCAACTAAAGGTGCCATTGATCAGATAAGAGCTGAAATTAGCTGACCCTTTTTTTTTGGCGGGGAAAAGCTCGAAGTTGCTATGAAGGAAATGGTGGTGGGTTTTTAATATGGTCAAGGGAGGCGGGCCGTCATCTCCAATGGGAAAGGAGCACGTACGCTGGGTCTGCTGTTGATTTGATTTTGCTCTCCAAAGATGTTTTGCCGCCGCCGGTATAGAATCAAAGGAAATCAATTTCACACACTGATCTGATATGTTCTGATCATGACAAGGCCGTGCTATCTATATATCAACATGCACCTGCCTTTTCTCTCCACTGCTTTGAGTAGTCAGAAGTCTCCTAGAACAGAACAGAGTAAATAGCATAAAACTACTACTTTACAGGCTAGGGTTTCAAAAAACTACCGGTTTTTAATTTTTCTCAGATAACTACCAAATGGGTGATCGACTATTTCAAAAAACCCAAATCATCGAGTATTTATTAGTTGATCACGATTATGACAGGTTGGGCCCACACCTAAGCAAACCGTTAGTTTGACCTTAGTTTGACCGTTAACTTACATGTGGGTCCCACATGTAAGTTTCCTCTTCCCCTTCTCTTTCTTCTCTCCACTCCTTCTGTGCCGGACCTCCTGGTGGCGACAAGGCCAACCTCGTCCGCGACGACGGGAGGTGTGCAGTCCAGTAGGGGCGCCGGCGAGGCACGGCGTGGCGGCGGCCACGGGGCAGGCCCCGGCATGGCGTGGCGGCGGCCGCGGGCGAGGCACAACGTGGCGGCGACCGTAGGCATGCGAGGCACGGCATGGCGGCGACTGCAAGCAACGCACGGCGCGGCATCGGCCGCAGGCGACGCACGGTGCGGCGGTGGCCGCGGGCGAGGCACGACGTGGCGGCGTCCGTAGGCATGCGAGGCACGGCATGGCGGCGGCTGCGAGCAATGCACGGTGCGGCGCGGGCCGCGGGGCAAAGAAGGGACGACGTGGCGGCGACCGCAGGCGACGCACGGCGTGGCGGCGACCGCGGGGCAGGGGAGGCATGGCGTGGTGGAGGCCGCAGGCGAGGCACGATGGGTCGCCGACCGGAGGAGGCAGCGCTGCCATGTCGAGCGGGATCGAGCTCCTGGCTGCCACGGGGACCCGATTGCTTTTTTAGAAAACTCACAGGGACCTAATTGCTTTTTTAGAAAACTTGTAGGGACCCGATTGCTTTTTATAAAACTTACATGTAGGACCCACATGTAAGTTAACGGTCAAAGTAAACGGTCAAACTAACGGTTTCTTAGGTGTGGGCCCAACCTGTCATAATCGTGATCAACTGATAAATACATGACGATTTGGGTTTTCTGAAACAGCCAACCACCCATTTGGTAGTTATTTGAGAAAAATTAAAAACCGGTAGTTTTTTGGAACCTAGCCTGTAAAGTAGTAGTTTTATGCTATTTACTCGCTAGAACAATGTAATGCCCAGGATGGAGCTATATCTCCTACGTGTCGAGGCACGACTTAGAGACATAACCCCATGCTGGAATGATCGCAAGTCTGGTATCTTTGCACAACTCATGTAAAAGATGGGGATGGAAAACATAAAATAGTCGGCTTACAATCGCCACGTCACACAAATACAATACATGTCTACATGATATGAATGAATGCCACACACGCACACAACAAAACGACGAAAACCCGAAAGACAAAGAACTCGGAATGGAATAGATGAAGCCAGAGATATATTATATGCCCAAAAGGGAAAGTATTACATCCGGGGCATTACAAACTCTCCTCTACTACAAAAAGATCTCATCCCGAGATCTAGGACTGGAAAAAGGAAGGGTACTCGAAACGAAGATGATCTTCTCGTTGCCACGTAGCTTCTCGGTCGGTGTGATGTGACCACTTGACTTTCAAGAATTTGATGGACTTGTTGCGGGTCTTGCGTTCGGTTTCTTCGAGAATAGCAACGGGATGCTCTCGGTAAGACAGGTCTTGTTGAAGATCAATCTCTTCAAACGGAATCATGCGTTCGGGTGCCTTGAAGCATTTGCGGAGTTGAGACACATGGAACACATCATGAACATTGACGAAGTTGGGAGGGAGCTCAAGTTGATAGGCTAGGTCGCCTCTTTTGCCAAGAATCTTGAAAGGTCCGACGTATCTAGGAGCAAGCTTTCCCTTGATACCGAATCTTTGGGTGCCTTTCATCGGAGACACACGGAGATAAACATGATCATCAATGTTGAAGGCCAAATCACGATGCTTGCCGTCATAGTAGCTCTTCTAACGCGACTGAGCGGCCTTGAGATTCTCACGTATGACTTTGCACATTTCTTCGGCTTCTGAGATCAAGTCATTGCCAAAAAGTTGACGTTCGCCTGTTTCAGACCAATTGAGAGGGGTACGGCACTTTCTGCCATAGAGGATTTCAAACGGAGCTTTGCCGGCACTTGCTTGAAAGCTGTTGTTGTAAGAGAACTCGGCAAATGGAAGGCAATCTTCCCATTTCATGCCAAAAGATATGACACAGGCTCTGAGCATGTCTTATAGAATCCGATTCACTCGCTCGACTTGACCACTGGTCTGAGGGTGAAAAGCAGTGCTGAACCTGATCTTAGTGCCCATGGCGGACTGAAAGGAGTCCCGGAACTTTGAAGTGAACAAACTTCCACGGTCTGAGGATATAACTTGAGGAATGCCATGTAAGGACACAATTCTGGAAGTGTACAACTCTGCAAGTTGAGCTGCATTGATGAATTCTTTGACTGGAAGGAAGTGAGCGACTTTGGTAAGCTTGTCAATCACCACGAAGATAGAATCATTCCCTCTTTTGGATTTAGGAAAGCCAGTGACGAAGTCCATTTCAATGTGGTCGAACTTCCACTCGGGAATAGGAAGAGGTTGGAGAAGACCGGCTGGACGTTGATGTTCTGCTTTCACTCTTCTGCAGACATCACATTCATTCACGAATTGGGCAATCTTCCTTTTCATGCGTGTCCACCAGTAAGACTACTTGAGGTCTTGGTACATCTTGGAACTGCCAGGATGAATGGAAAGGAGAGAATCATGTGCTTCTTCCATTATGAGCTTCCCGAGATCACCTTTGGGAACAACAAGTCTGTCCTCGAAGAACAATGTATCTCTCTCATCCACACGAAAGCACTTGTATTTTGGAGTGCCCTTTGCAATACCATGTTTCACCTTCTGCACCATGGCATCACTGAGTTGGGCCTCACGGACCTGATCTTCCAAGTTAGGAGCAACTTGAAGATTTGCAAGAAAACCCTGCGGAACAACTTGAAGGTTGAGCTTCCTGAAGGCTTCACAAAGCTCAGGCTGAAACGGCTTGATAAGAAGGCTGTTGCAATATGCCTTTCTGCTCAAAGCATCTGCAATCACATTCGCCTTGCCAGGAGTGTATTCAATGCTGGGATTATACTCTTGGATCATTTCAACCCAACGAGTCTGGCGGAGGTTCAGATGCGGCTGTGTGAAGATGTACTTCAAGCTCTTGTGATCAGTGAAGATGTCGACTTTTCTGCCCAATAACAGATGTCTCCACGTAATCAAAGCATGTACCACAGCTGCTAGCTCGAGATCATGTGTGGGATAGTTCTTCTCACTTGGCTTGAGCTGACGAGAAGTATATGCCACAATTCTCTTATCTTGCATAAGCACACCACCAAGACCTTGAAGAGAAGCATCACAGAATACTTCATAGGGCTTGGACTCATCTGAAGGAGTTAGAACTGGAGCAGAGACAAGCTTTTCTTTGAAAGTTTTGAATGCCACTTCACACTCTGGAGACCAAAAGTATTTGACATTCTTCTGAAGCAAGTTGGAAAGAGGCTTGGCAATCTTGGAGAAGTTCTCAACGAACCTTCTGCAATAGCTGGCAAGACCCAGAAAACTGCGGAGTTGCTTGACGTTCTGAGGAGCTTCCCAGTTGACAATTGCTTCAACTTTCTCGGGATTTACCGCAATACCGTCAGCTGAGATGATATGGCCCAGGTACAAAACCTTATCGAGCCAAAACTCGCACTTGGAGAACTTGGCATAGAACTTATGCTCACGGAGTCGATCAAGAACCAGACGTAAGTGCTTTTCATGATCTTCTTCATTCTTGGAAAACACCAGAATATCATCCAGATACACAAGCACAAACTCGCCAGTATAGGGGTTGAAGATGTAATGCATCATTCTCGAAAAGGTAGGAGGAGCATTGGCGAGACCAAAGGACATGATTGTATACTCGTATGAACCGTAGCTCGTTCTGAAGGCAGTCTTGGGGATGTCTTCCTCGCGAATGCGAATTTGGTGATAGCCCATTCGGAGGTCGAGCTTAGAGAACACTTTAGCTCCTTTCAGCTGCTCGAAGAGTTCGTTGATGTTGGGGAGCGGATACTTGTTTTTTATTGTCTTCTTGTTCAATGGCCGGTAATCAACACAGAGACGCTCCATGCCATCTTTCTTCTTGACAAATAAGACACCACAGCCCCAAGGAGACGTACTAGGCCTGATGAGACCCATACTCTCCTGTTTATCAAGCTGCTTCTTCAATTCCTTCAATTCATCAGGAGAGAGCTTGTACGGACGCCGGCATGCTGGCTCAGTACCCGGCTCGAGTTCAATGATAAACTCCACCTGACGGTGTGGAGGCATGCCTGGAAGTTCTTCAGGAAAGACGTCTTGGTATTCGTTCACCACCGGAATTTGAGATATGGCATTAATTTCACCCTTATCATTGAGAGAGAAAAGCCTGATAGTGTTATCCCTGGAGGCGAAGATAATCACATCTTCATCAGGATGAGTCATCTTGACTTCTTTCTGTGCACAATCAATGTGAGCATCATGCTGAGAAAGCCAATCCATCCCGAGGATGAGGTCAATGTCAGAATTACCAAGAACCACCGGTTTAGCCAGAAAGCGATAATCACCCATGCGAATAGAAACATCCGGAGCAAATATATTAGAAGTCATACGTCTCCCCGGAGAAATGACTTGCAACTTCTGAGGCAGACTTTGGACGTCAACATTATACTTGGATGCAAATGGTTGAGACATGAAAGAACATGAAGCACCCGAATCAAACAACACTTTAGCTGGAAAAGAGTTAATTGAAATACCCAAAATCACATCCGAAGAATTCTCCGCTTGCGCTGCACTCATCAGATTGACCCTTGCTTGCTTTGGATTATGCTTGACAATAGCTGAACTCACAGGTGGAGGAGGTGGAAGACGCTTCGGGTTCGGACATCTGTTGGCATAGTGACCTTTCTGAGTGCATTTGTTGCAACCCACTTCTGAAAGAGGACGGAAATGAGAACCACTTGACTTGGAGCCTTGAGACTGAAACTGGTTCCTCGACTGGTTGCTCGGGTTGGTGGGTGGGAGAAACCACGTCCACCGGAGTTCTTGTTGCTGTTGGAGTTGTTGGACTTGTTGTAGGGAGCTCGAATCACTGGAGGAGGAGGAAGCCAAAAAATTTGTTGTTTCGCAGCCACCTGAGACGATGAGGAAGAGTGAACGGCATCTCGAATCCTCTTTTTAGAAGCCTCCATCTTAAGCTGAGCTGCCTCTTGCTTCAAAGCCATGTTATATAATTTGTCGAATTCATCGGGCTCGAACAAGGTGAGAGCAAGTTGAAGTTCATCTTCCAGACCTCCACGGAACTGGTAGATTTTGCTCTTGGCATCAGGAATGTCTTGCTTAGCATAGCGGGCGAGGTTTTGGAACTTGACATTATACTGATAGACAGTCATAGAGCCCTGCTTCAGGTTGCGGAATTGCTCACGCATACCCTCGATGACACTTGTAGGAATGTGGTGAGAGCGAAAGTCCGTGCAGAAATCGTCCCAAGAGATCACACCACCTGGCCTGGAGTCTTTGTACTGCTGCCACCAGTCAGCTGCTTGGTCTTTGAGTTGGAAGGCTGCAAACTTCACATAATCCTCTTCCCTTACGTTACTGCACTCAAAATGCTTCTTTATGTCGGTTAACCAATCTTCAGCATCAAGAGGGTCGACACAGTAACTGAAAGCTTTTGGATTATTGGCCAAGAACTGGTTGAGAGTAGCATGGTGCTGCTGGTTGAAGAAGTTGCCTTGATTCCCTAGAACACCCTGATTAGCTTGATTAGCTTGCATCTGCTGCATCATCTGCATCAACATCTGGGTGTTCTGAGTTGTAGTCTGCATAATCGCTCTCCAAGCCTTAGACGGAGGAGGAGGGGAAGGAGGACGATCTGTGACCTCTTCACCCTCTAGGTTAGCGTTGGGAACCCTTTTCGAAGCCATCCTGAAAGAGATGACCACGAATCAGCAATTGATTGACAGAAGGTATAAGCTGAATCAATGGAATGAATTGCAACAAGTCTTCACAATAATCATTCAAACAATAGGAACGAATGAAATCATTCGAACAAGAGGAACGAATGAAATTCTCAGTTAAATGATAACATCAATCTTCACGAGAAGCCACATAGGGGACAAAAGGTAAAATAAGAAAACAACAAGGTACAGACGGGAACAAACACAAGATAGGAGCTTCGTTCTAACATCTTTGTGCTGAAAGCATATGAACGCGTTACGAAAGGGTTTTGCAATCCCCGGATCAGCATAGCCAAGAACCCTTTAAGATGCAACTCCCGATCGGAACATCGGTCATAAACCACTTCACTCAATGTAGAACCCCGAACTCGCTAACCTGCATTCGTTGGAAGAATGCCTATGATCTACTGGATAAACCCACCTATGAATTTCCGAAAGATTCTAGTTATGCAATCAGGTGTTGGGGATACAGGGGAAGCACCGCGCAATCAACTCTAAACCTACATCCAGCTGTATCCATCCTTCAACACATAACCAGTCTTTCTCGGAAACTGTTTACCTCGGACCTTCGAAAAGCATCCACTATAACAAGCTATGGCAATACTCCCGAACTACCTCCCCAGTACTGCGTGATGTCGGGGTTATCTTGCCACTAACCGTATAGGAGAGATTTTCGATGTCGGCCGTCTTAAGTATTTAGTACTGCCGCGATATGCTTGTGACGACAATACCCCGAAGCTCAACTCCCTGGGACACTGCCACAACCCCTAATGTCAGGAAGCATCGAGAACAATATTCTCGTCACAAGAACATCGAAACAATCCCAGAATACTCGCGAGATTCCTAAAAAAATTTGATGCAATTTTTGAAGATAGAAGAGACAAGAGTAGTCGTCAGAAGTCCTCACCAGAGAGAAAGGAGATGAGAAGCAAAGAAATCCTACTCTCCGATATAATATAGGACTCAAAATGTTTTCAGTGTGTGCCTAGACTCGACCGTCAACGATTCGATCAATCAGTGGGGGCTCCTAGGTCTGAGAAGGCTCTGAATACCAACTTGTAATGCCCAGGATGGAGCTATATCTCCTACGTGTCGAGGCACGACTTAGAGACATAACCCCATGCTGGAATGATCGCAAGTCTGGTATCTTTGCACAACTCATGTAAAAGATGGGGATGGAAAACATAAAATAGTCGGCTTACAATCGCCACGTCACACAAATACAATACATGTCTACATGATATGAATGAGTGCCACACACGCACACAACAAAACGACGAAAACCCGAAAGACAAAGAACCCGGAATGGAATAGATGAAGCCAGAGATATATTATATGCCCAAAAGGGAAAGTATTACATCCGGGGCATTACAAACAAGTTCACTGCATGATCATCAGGTAGTTGTGACTAGTCATTTGGAGTTGTCAACTAAAGGTGCCATTGATCAGATAAAAGCTGAAATTAGCAGACCCTATTTTTGGCGGGGAAAAGCTCAAAGTTGCTATGAAGGAGAGGGGAAGAATATTCCATATGCTAGTTCGTCTGCAAATTATGTCTGCGATTGTTGAACTGTAGTTTTGCGCGGGCCACTCCTCCAACAATTACGGCCTTGTGAGTTCTAACTAGCAAAACGGCCCGTGCGTTGCAATGGGAGATTAAATATTATTCTCGAAATCGAGTCTTTTTTTTTCTGATAGACTAACTCATGGTCAATGCTTTAATAGTGTAAAAGAGAGGTCAGTGGTAGTAATTTTAAATACAAAGAAATAACTTTTCTTTTTGGAGTTGTATTGTGTTTTCAGGAATTAGAAGTACATGAAACGTATGAATATATCTATAAATATCTCCAAAAACATTAATATATCACATCCGAGATAAAATATGATCAGTGTTGACAAAAATGTTTGGAAATTAAAAAACAAATTCTAGTCATGCATACTTGCATAGTTGCAATAGATGAATGAATCTACACATAGCTATGTTTATCAATTATCACCTACACGTTAATAAGTTGTAAACATCTTTGCATATACCAAACTCAAAATATATTTGAACATTGTAAATGGTATAGTTGAATTTGAACCAATATCATACACAAATAATTATATTAGCATGTATGTATGTATGTATGTATGTATTCACTGAGCAAATAACAAAAAAAAAAAGAGTAATAGTTTATTACTATGCATACACAAATAATTATATTAACATACTTGTCATATCGCTTGCCTAACAAAACAAGTTTATTACTATTTTGGGTCCGTACTAACATTCAGAATGCATGGAAACTGAATAGCTACTACAATTAGGCTACAAATATGAAGTAATTCGTAGGACCAGCATTCCAGTAATTATAAATATCTACAATGATTATTTCATTGTGTTCGATCTATAAAGAGGAGTGCTATGCTTACGTTGAGAAAGACCAAGAGACATATAGTAGTATGTCATATCATGGGAACGTGGACACAAAGATAAGGCAATTTTGGTAAACAAATGTGATTACTAAAACTGATAGCTTGATCCCTACTGAGCTAATCTGATGGTGTCGTGGAGGTCATTTATCTTTGCTCCCATGTGAAGATCCATGCTTAAAAATAATCAAGCAAATATTTCTAATGGGGGTAACTCAAGTGATCCTGGGGAAAGAAGGGTATGGTAGTGATTAGAGCAGAGCTGAGGATGCTGGTCAATGCAGGCGACCCTGCAATCTCCATGATAGGAATCTGTGCAGCCATGGAGGAGACCACAGGGAAGTAGGAGCTGCTTCTCTGCCATGCGTGAGGATAACGTCAATCAATCTCAGGCGGTCACTCGATGTTAATTTTGTTTTTTTAGAAAAGGAGGAGGACCCCCGGCCTCTGCATCTGGGCGATGCATACGGCAACTTTATTAATTATTCTCAGAAGACCTTACAAAGTGATACAACAGTAAGAGTAAAACCATCGTCTGTGCAACAACTGTCGCTACACCTATCCAATTGATGAAGGGGCGCTGATAGTCTGGGTCTAATACCAAACAGACATCACAGCCAAACCTAAACATCTAAGACCTAAGGTCCCAACCCGGACGCCTGCCGGGTATGGAGCACCTACCAGTCCGACGCACTCCTCAACCAGGACGCCTATTGGGTATGAGACCGCCGCAGCCACCTGCCACCAATCCATCTTCAATGTGTACTGCTGCCCCACCTTGCCCGGCCTCTCTGCCATCGACGCCACCACGGCGCCTGATAACAGCACCCTCCTGCGCGAGTCCCTCGCCACACATCGGGCGCCGAGTCTCCACCGCGACACGCTGTCGAGAAATGCTAGCATTAATGTGCAGGATGAAGCACCGCTCCACCAATTATTCCATCCACTGGTCTCTCGAGCCCGTGTACACCTCCAAGAATGACGCCACAAGAGGAAAACGACACAATAATGCCGCCGTCATCCGATCTACTGATCTAGGGTTTCCCCCGGAGGTAGCAGATAGTGGCCTGGAACTTCTCAACAGCGATGCCTTCAACAAGGGAACGACACCGAAAAGTGCCGCCATCGTCGACTCGATGTTAATTTTGTGCTGCTTCTTGCAAGGTAGATGAATGGTGGGCATTCTGTTGTAGTCGCAAAACATGTTGAGCTTCCTCTCGCAGCGAGCCGTCCCCGGTAACGTCTGCTTCAGCCACTTCAGAAGCACCAGCTTGTCGAGGGGCCGTGACCATGCAGTGCCGTGGATCTTGTCCACCATCTCAAGATGTTGCGCTGTTGGCATGGCCAGAGCTCGTGGCCAATGATAACGAAGCCGCTCAGGGCACCCGCCCCCATGTCGTCGTGATGGTACGCTGAAATGAATATTGGCCGTTCATTCTTGATGATCCAACGCCTCAAAGAGATGTGTACTGCTTGGATTGGGTTAGCAGTACAGCGTGCACTGCTTGTTTAACGCGAGCAGTATACAAGATTTAAGGGCAATTTGGGAAGATATTTTCAGCTCGTTAGATGGGTTGATGCGACCCAGTCGTTCTCTCTCTCATTTTGTTCCGCCGTCGCCCACATGCATCTCCGCGGGCCCATGTCCCGTCCCTTCCTCGATCAGCCCGTGCTCGTGGACCAGACAAGCCCGTGCTCGGTTGCTTGGAGCAGGTCTCACCTGAGGCCTCCTACCCGTCGTCCTCTTCGTCGCCACGCCGTATGTGAGGCGCTGGCTTTGACTGCTCATCGTGGCCTGGCTCATGACGGTGGTGGCAAAAACACTGGACGCCGCTGACGAGCTCGCCGCCGTCGAAAAGAAGGCCATGCCATATGTAGGCGACAGGCGCTCACGGATAGTTTAGTATTGACCTTCGTATAGTTGCCCATGTCCAACGCAAATTCAGGTTTTTAGTTGTAAAGTACTCGTATATTAGTTCAGTCTATTGGCAATCGCAGTGATGCTCGGTTATTTCCCAGGAGCGGCAGTTAGCAGCTGCAATAAATTTTTAACGCCACTCAGTTTTTACGATGAGAACATACCACATATACGGATATACCCAATCATGGATAACTGAACATCTAATCGAGAAGAAGGCAGCGGATGTTCGAGGCTTGCCGCAAGGTAACCGATGTGCGAGCCTGCAAGGTCTACTAGAGGAGCATGGCGATTGGACGGAGCCAACTAACGCAGCGGTAGCGGCAAGAGGGGCCGAGGGGAGTTGGACGGAGGAATGGTGCGTTGGGATTGAGGCGAAGCGTGGCTGCTTGGGGCCGCGGTGTGAAGTGAGATTGCTAGGCGGCGGCGGAGTTTTTATGTGAAAAATAGGGTCTAAGCTACCCTCAAGAAATCAACGGTGAGATTAGATACATACTGCTCCCCTTCTCCTAGCAGTATAGGGTAGATTAGATATATCGAAAAGGTGTGGTAGCTCCCGGGGATCGGGGTCGGGGCACCCGGTTATCCCATCCGTGAGAGCTCCTTGAGATTCATGAGGTCTTCTGTCAACCCGCAGGGCAGCTTAAGCGTCTGCATGCTTACCGCGTCCATTTGACCGTTCTAATTCTGACGCTACTAGTGACTACTAGTAGGCTATAGGCAGTAGCCATTTTCGTGGGGCAGCAGAAGCAGCCTAGTACTGCTGAAAAGACTTGTCATCCTCGCGTAGCAGGCTACTGTTCCAGCTGCATCAGGCCATGTGCACTACTCCTAAAAAGTCTGGCCAAAATGTTTTGCATGCGGCGGTTCTCTCTCCTAACTTTGCATGCAAGTTCTGTAAACAAAGTAGAGCGTTGCACACTCTCTTATTGAATGTGTTATTATGAATCGATCCATGCATGGACCGTCCTTATTTCCGGGTCTCTTTGATTCAAAAGATTTTTGAAGGATTATAATTCTTAGAAATTTTTCCTACGTTGGTCGTTTGATTCGTAGGATTGAATCCTATAGGATTTTTTCCTAGGGATTCATTTGTACTACATTTCACAAGATTTCTAACATCCACTCCAACCTCTTGTAGGAATTTTTTTTTGTTTTTCCCGTGACACAATCAAACAAACTTAAATCCTATATGGACCCAATGGACATGCCATTTCAATCCTATGTTTTTTCTATTTCCGTGTTTTTGCAATCCTGTAAATCAAAGAGACCCTTAGATTTGTTTTGCTCGGCATCCTAGTGGGAGCATAATTATTTTCTTGGTTATTTTGATCAGGAGAGTTGATGTAGCTCTTCACGTGAAAGTAGCAACAGTGTCCAGACCAGTGACTGAGCTGTGAGGTGACCGGCGATGGAGAATCTGTATAGGTTGAATAGTGACCTATACGCACCCCATTGCCATTTTCAAATAATTTCTTACTCCTGTTCACATGGCTGCAAATCAGGGGGCGACAGGGGGCGATGCCACCGGCGGCAACAGCCGCTCTCAAACCTAACTCCGCGGTTGGGATAGTTGGGGGTCGTTTTTGGGCTCTCGCCGGGTCCGACGACGGGGACGAAGCGGACTCGGAGGAGGACTCGCCGGAGGTAAGTTCTCCGTCACCATCTGATTTGATTTGTGAAGCTTTCTGTCCAGGTTATTCAATCGAGGAGGTCGCAAATATCGTTGATGGAGTGGTTCCTTCGGACGACCCAGCGAGGATCGGGCTACATCGTGATGAAAAAGAGGAGATTGTGCGCCGGATCATTCACCGGAGAACGGCGGCAGGGGCGGTCCGGCCGTGGAAGGGACCTCTCCCGAAGGTTTGTCTTCAACCTTTGACATTGTCTGATTTCATTACGACAGAATCATGGACTAAGGTCACCAGAAAGAAGAAGAGGGCTAGCAGGCACATGGAGACGCCGCCGGCGATGGCACCTGTGATCCAGCCGGTGGCTGAGATCCGATCGAGCAGAGAAGCTCGTTTGAGTTCGTTGCTTGGTCTATCTGGGCTTGAATGTGTTTGGGCTCCTACGGGCCGACAGAACGATAGTTTGGGCTTGGAAAGGGCAGGGGTCGTGGGTGCACTGGACGTGGGACGAGAGGCCCAACCAGGCGCCCAAGCCAGCTCGCCCGATTCGACGCTATCGCTTATTTCATCGAGGATCGAGGAGAGTATCGCCAAACCTAAAGTTTTTCGGCCGCCTGGCTTTCCATCGCTGGGTGTGGGACGTGCGGCCAGGGTCCTGGCAGCTCGCAAGATGGCGGGTCGCGGCGGCGGCGGTGTTCCTCCATCTGCGGGCGCCGGGCGAGGATCCTATCAGGCGAGACAGCAGGCGCCCAAGCCGGCTGCAGCGGCTGCTGCGGGGGTTAACCGGGGCGCCGCTCCTTCTCCTTCTGTGACAAACACACAAACTCCAGCAACCAACGCAGTTCAGTCTGATTCAGCTGTGGGTCGGAGGAATGATCGGGTCCCAGATGATCAGCTGCAGGCACCCAACTCCAAGGCCCGTGCACTTGGTCGCGGTGGCGGGCAGAACCAGCGATGGGATGGTCAGGGCAATGGAGGTTTTGGCAGATATAACCGTTATGGATCTTGGGGTGATGATGGGTACGATGTCTACGGAGAGGGCCAGCACCGTGGCTCTTCATCGGGGGGTGGACGAGGCAACGGCTGGCACAATGGAGGCGGGTACTTCAAGGGACCGCCCGGGCACTTTGTCGAAGGAGTAGCTGGACCGTATGATCGTCACCGGGGAGGTTTTCGTCGTGGGAGAGGTGGGGCGAGGCGCCCACCTCCTCCACGGCACACGCCACCTGCCCTGACACCGACGGTACCTACACCGGGGGCGGTGATCGATGGCGCTGTTGCTACAACGGCCGCTACACCTCTCCCTGTTGTGGCTATTGAAACAGTTAAGGCTCTTGCTGAGGTTTCTATACCAGAGGTCTCTGAGGCTGCTAAGAATCATGATGCTGGACTGGGTAAGCCCTCACACAAACCTGATGCCGATAAACTCTCTAAGTGGGCTATTAAGAAGAAAAAATTACCATGCTATCGTTGTGGCGAACCGGGGCACTTTGTGGCTGAGTGTACTAATGAACTATGTGATATTTGTCTCAAGTCCCAACATGCGTCCGGTGATTGTCCTCTATTATCTGGTACTAAACCTGGAGTTAACATTTATGGTGTTTGCTGCAAGGAATTGATGTTCTTTGAGACACCGGAGGTGGATCCTCTTCCGCAGGTAGCTGAGAGCTCTTTTCCTGCAGTGGTCCGGGTGACTAATGGGCAGCTGACTGAGGCTCAGATAGTGAGGCAGTTGCGCGATCTGGTTCCGGGGAATCACCCGTGGCATCTGGAAAAACTGGAGGGTCAGTCTTACAAAGTGGATTTCCCAACTAAAGAGGATCAGAAACATTTTATTAAGTGGGGTCTTTGCCGGGTTCATAGTACTAGTACTGTTATTGCTTTTGATGAATGGAAGCAGGATGAACCGGTTGGAACACCTTTGGAGAAGGTGTGGGTACGTTTTTTTGGTGCACCCTCCAAGTTGATTAACCACTTTCTGATTGCATGGAGTCTGGGTTCTATGATTGGCAAGACAGAACAGGTGGACATGCCGTTCACACGGGCGCATGGGGCTGCGAGGTTATTGGTCAGTGTTGTGAGCGTCGAGTTCGTACCAGATGTGGTTCGCTGGACACATGCTGGGGTCACTTATGTTCTTGAGCTTGAGATTGAGGATACTCCGACTTCCGTGGATGGGGATGAGATTGAGGACATGGACACAACTGAGGGGGGCGGAGCCCCCGGTAACCAGGAAAAGGGATCTGATATCACACCTCCTGACCAGGGCAAGGGAAGCAGTGCTCAATCTGATAAGAGGGATGATTCGGCCAAAGGTGCACCCACTTCTTCTACTCCGGTGAACTCACTTCGTTTTGGCTCGTTTGTAGCTCAGTCGGCTCCCAGTCGTTTATGGAGCTCACGAGTGGAGTTGGATGACCCGGTGGAATTGCAGTTACCACCGGTTCTGGATCATGTACATGAGATGAAGTCAGCACTTGACTTTTCTGGCTCGCACCAGACACCTCAGGGTGAGGATATTGGACAGGTTATCCATGGTGCATCGCCGATTTCAGCTATCTCGAGCGCCTTGGGAGGACAGGGCGGGCAGGAGGCTCGCGAGGCTACTCTTACGCAGGATCCTACCTATTTGGATGGGGAGGACTTGTATCTCCAGGCTGCCGAGAGGGGGAGTGGGACCACACAGCAGGCGGCTGCACAGTCTCAGACTCCTCTTACGGATGCGGTTAGTGCTCGTACGATCATATCTCACCCCACATCACCGACTTTAGGGGAAGGATATGGGCGTCCGGATACTACTACACAGGAGAGGACGATGGAGGAGCTCATCACTTTCGGTGGGATTGCGGATCCGGTGACAGCTGGCAGGCGTGTCAGTGATCGGATTCAGAGACAGCCTGATGCGGATGACATGCTGCTAGCGCGTGCCAAGAGGGCAGCCATGCTACGCCATGCCGAGGTCTCGACAGGTACGTCTTTTGATAAAAGTTGTTCAATCCTGCATTTCAATGAATATGAAATAGTTGATAAAGCACATGACCTTGGGATATCTTTGGGTTCAAACGAAAGTGAGGTAGCTAAATCAGTTAATGACCTTTTAGACATGGAAGCGGAGAGGGCCTCCGAAATCCTCCATAACCTTGCTTCAGTCAAACCTCTGGATGATAATGATTTAACTAAGTTAGGGATGGCTGCCTTCGAAAACATTTGCGATAATCTTTTACCTCTAGAGGCCGATGATGAGGAGATACCGGAGAATGAGGAGAGGTTAGAACCTCTCTTGACGGGGGGGGGGGACAAGTTCCATAACTGATGGTCCTATTCCCCCACAGGGTCATGAGGAGAGGCTTAAAAGAACCTGGAAGAGGAAAATTTATCCCACTTCGGCAATTAGGAGGAGTAATCGTATTAAGCTAAAGAAAAAATTCCATGATGAATTATGAAAGGACTTTTCTGGAATAGCAGAGGTCTAGCTGACTTGGCTAAACAAAGGTTCCTTTCAGAAACAACGTTAGATCAACATTTAGATTTCATTGCACTTATGGAAACGGGACGTGATAACTTTACACCACAGTTTTTGCACACCCTTTCCAACGGGATTGAATTTGATTGGCATATCTTACCACCTAGAGGAAGATCCGGAGGGATTTTGCTAGGTGTACGGTGCGATACGCTTCAGGTGCTTAATGTGGTCCAGGGGGACTTTTCGGTGAAATTTAGGGTGAAATCAAAACTAGATGAGTTTCGATGGTCACTTGTTGCTGTATACGGAGCAGCACAACCCGAATTCAAACCGGACTTCCTGGCCGACTTAGTTAGAATCTGTGGTGATGAAAACTTACCCATACTTGTGGGAGGGGATTTCAACATTATTAGGAGAAGAGAGGAAAAGAATAATGATAATTTTGATAGTCGCTGGTCGATGATGTTTAACATGATTATTGAGAGTCTCAATTTGAGAGAAATTGAACTCACTGGTAGACAATTTACTTGGGCCAATTCGTTACCTGTTCCCACTTACGAAAAGCTAGATAGAGTTCTGGCTAGTGTGGAATGGGAACAAAAATATCCTCTAGTGTCGGTTCACGCGATGCAGAGAGCGATATCGAACCATACACCACTTCTTTTAGACTCGGGTGTTGCTACTCATGTGGCAAATAAAAACTATTTCTCTTTTGAACAAAGTTGGTTCGAGAGAGAAGGTTTTCTCGACATCATCAGACGTGAATGGACGAAACCGGTGAGTGGTAAGTCACACGTTGATAGATGGCAGAACAAGATTAGACATCTTCGGCAGTTTTTGAGAGGTTGGGCAAAGAATGAGAGTGGTATTTATAAGCATGAAAAAGAGCGTCTTACTCAGTTAATCGAGACATTAGACTTAAAGGCCGAACACACTCTTCTCTCGGCTGATGAGCAAAGGACTAAGTCCGAGGCTGAGCAAGGCCTACGCGTGCTCCTGAGGGAGGAGGAGCTTAAGTGGGCGTTACGCGCTAAGACACTCAAAGTGGTTCAAGGAGATGATAATACACAATTCTTTCATATGATTGCGAATGGCAAACACAGGAAGAAGAAAATTATCCAACTTGAACAAGACGAGGGGACAATAGTGGGGCATGAAAATTTGAAAGCATATATCTCAAACTATTATAAACAACTCTTTGGACCACCTACTGCAAATACTGTAACCTTAAATGAATCGGTGATTGAGGATATTCCCCAATTACACGCAGCGGAGAATGATGTTCTCTCTGCACCATTTACTGAGAAAGAGGTTTTTCAGGCCATTTCACAAATGAAACCGAATAAAGCACCGGGGCCAGATGGGTTCCCTGCTGAATTTTATAAGAAATGCTGGCATATTATAAAGGATGACCTTATGCCTATGTTTCAAGATTTTTTTAACGGCCATTTAGAGTTGTTCCACCTAAATTTCGGTACGATAACATTGCTTCCAAAGAAAGAGGAGGCAATTCGGATTGAACAATTTAGGCCCATATGTCTTTTGAATGTGAGCTTCAAAATTTTTACTAAGGTTGGAACTAATCGCTTAACACAAGTAGCCCATAACGTAGTCCAACCAAGTCAAACTGCTTTCATGCCCGGACGACACATTATGGAAGGAGTCGTCGTACTACATGAAACACTTCACGAGATTCATTCGAAGAAACTAGATGGGGTTATCTTCAAAGTGGATTTCGAAAAGGCTTATGATAAAGTCAAATGGCCATTCCTTCAACAGGCAATGCGCATGAAGGGTTTTAGTGAACGTTGGAGAAACCAAGTAGACACCCAAGTACAGAAGGGCAGTGTCGGAGTCAAGGTGAATGATGACATTGGTCATTATTTTCAGACTCATAAGGGGTTGAGACAAGGAGATTCCATGTCTCCTCTACTGTTTAATATTGTGGCTGACATGTTAGCCATAATTATAAGCAGGGCCAAGCAACGCGGACATGTGGATGGATTAGTTCCTCACCTAGTCGATGGAGGGGTATCCATCCTACAGTATGCTGATGATACTGTCCTTTTTATGGAACATGACTTGGCTAAGGCACGTAACATGAAACTCATATTGTGTCTCTTCGAACAGTTGTCTGGCTTAAAAATAAATTTCCATAAGAGCGAGTTGTTCTGTTTTGGGAAGGCTAAAGACGAGGAACACAAATATAGACAACTGTTCGGATGTGAGTTAGGTACGTTACCTTTTAATTACTTGGGCATACCGATTCATCACCGTAAATTATCCAATAAAGAGTGGAAATGCATTGAAGAACGATTCGAAAAAAAACTGAGCTGTTGGAAAGGAAAGCTTATGTCATATGGAGGTCGGCTAGTCTTGATTAATTCGGTCTTGACTAGTATGCCGATGTTCCTACTTTCGTTCTTCGAAATTCCGATAGGAGTCAGAAAGCGCCTTGATTTTTTTAGGTCTCGCTTCTTTTGGCAGTGTGATGAGGTCAAAAGAAAATATCGTCTAGCGCGATGGGATATTCTTTGTCGACCCAAAGAGCAAGGGGGCCTTGGTATCGAGAACTTAGAAATCAAGAATAAATGCCTTATGTGCAAATGGTTGTACAGGCTAGAGACCGAACCGGAGAGTATGTGGTCACAAATTTTGCGCAATAAATACCTACAATCTAAAACTTTAGCCCAAGTAACCATGAGACCAACGGATTCACCATTCTGGAAGGGCCTTATGAGAACGAGGGATTTGTTCTTTCATAGGGTTAAATTCTTGGTAGGCAATGGTTTGTCCACGAGATTCTGGGAAGATACGTGGTTAGGAGACACGCCTTTGGCAGTCCAATATCCGTCACTTTATAACATTGTGCAACGAAAGGAGGCTTACGTAGGCACAATTATGCAAACCACTCCCCTTAACATCCAGTTTCGACGTGCGTTAGTTGGTCATAGATGGAATGCATGGTTACACTTGGTTCGGAGATTGATGGACGTTCAACTCTCTGACCAACCGGACACGATACATTGGACGCTTACTAAAAATGGGATTTTTACGGTGAAATCTTTTTATTTAGACTTGATTAACTCTGGCCCAATACCAAGATCATTACACATCTGGAAGGTTAAGGTTCCTTTGCGGATTAAAATTTTTATGTGGTTTGTGCACAAAAGAGTGATACTCACTAAGGATAACTTAATCAAAAGAAGATGGGTGGGAAGCTCGCGGTGCTGTTTTTGTGATCATGATGAAACAATACAACACCTCTTTCTTGATTGTCCTTTGGCGAAATTATTGTGGAGGACAATTCATATAGCTTTTAACATTCAACCACCGGCTGATATTGCGTCATTGTTTGGGACGTGGTTAGCTGGGGCTGATCAGATTACTGCAGCTCGTATTCAGATTGGAATATGTGCGCTTTTGTGGGCTATATGGAACTGCAGAAACGATATGATCTTTAACAGACAACATAATTTGAATTTCTTGCAGGTTATCTTCAGGGCTACAGCTTGGATCCGTACGTGGTCCTTACTCATTCCTATGGACTCCAGGGAGCCTTTGGTTACTGGGTGCAACCGATGGGAGATGGTCGCTCGGGCTATATTCAACCGGTTTGGATGGCGATCACATAATAGGATAGGAGTCTAGGGAATCCATCCTATATTCTTTATATCTCCGGTTGCTTGAGACATGATGTAATTTGGTTTTTCTCACTTTTTTTGCTCCGTTTGCGAGCTGTAAGACCTGTCTTGGATTGACCTTCTTTTAAATTTATTAATAAGATGGCTGCATGCATCTTCATGATGCAGAGGCCGGGGGTACACCTCCATTTCCAAAAAAACATGGCTGCAAATCCATTCGATGTTGCAGGACAGGGCACAAATCACCAAGTTAGACACTGTGGATGGACGGCGAGATAGTCGGGTGTCCCGACCCCCGGGACCTAAAAATCCATTCTTAGATATATACTGCTCCCCATTCCTAGCAGTATAGGGTACCATAAAAAAGCTCGTCGTGTCGTTGATCACCTCCTCAAGCCTGTTCCGCTGCTCGACGCAAGCTTCCGGCGGCTCGTCCGCCTAAGCTGACGGGCCAACCTCTCTGCACCAGCGCTGCCTCATGGTTCTAGCGTCTACGTTCCCAAAAAAAAAAAGCGCTACCCCATGGCGTCTCTATCTCGATCGGATATCTTTCTCTCTTGATTTGAGTAAATAAACTGGAATACATGGAAACGAAGCAGGAGACAAACGAAAAAAAGGAAGATGAAACGTTCGTGCCTTGTTGTTGGTTTTTGTTATACATGCACGTACAAAGCTAACAACGCAAGCACACCACCAGGCAGCTTAATTGATTCTGGCTGTACTGCTCGTCTCGCCGCAAACGTACGTACATGCGAAACCGAAGCTGGCTTTCACATGGGTTTGTAGCCTTATATGCGTACGTACGTACGCGAACGTTGCATCTGCGGGCTTCAGATGAATCGATCAATCTCGGCGACTCTCTTGACAGAAGCTCTTTGCGATCGTGGTTGGTTTGCTCCGTGCGTTGCTAACCCTGACATCCGCATTGTATGGTGTAACCGTCATAGTCGTGTTATCATGTTGTCGTCGTCAGCGTCACAGGTGCTGCACAAGTCTTGATCACTGAGCTGCAAGATGCCGTTGCCACTAAACTGCAAGCCACCGTCGCTGTTATTCATGCCGTCGCCGTCGCCGTCGCTGAGTGCTGCCGCAAGCCTGACAGGGCCATGTGCACGACGACACAGGCGGGGCTGCAAGATCCAAGGGCGGCGAAGAAAAGCTTCTCAATGTGGGGAGATTTAACATGCTCGCGTACCTGTTTTTTTGTTACTCCTTCGTAGGACAAGTCCCATCCAGACTACGCAGGACCTGGAAGCCCACATGGGGAGTCTTGTGGCCCATAACTTTCTCGGATATGCAAGCAAAAATAAACCAATGGCCAGAATTTATATAGATCTACTTTTGAATCTCAGCCGTCAATCTTTACAAAATCAACGGATATAAAGGGGCGACGTATGGAGAACTATGAAATCTTTCGTCCTTTAGTAAGTACTAGCAAAAAATGCCCGTGCGTTGCAACGGGAGAATGCAAGGTGCGAGAATCAAGCTTAGTGACATAGATATTGTAGTGGTGGAATACTTATCATTAAAAAAATTACCATTAAATCACTCTTCTTTCTTAATTACAATATATCGTGAATCATATTTGTTCTCCTCCATAGCTCACAAATAATCGGTTCAAAAAATTAGCCATTATTTAGTTCGGGAAATCAGCCAAAAAATTAATAGTACTTCTGAAATTATGTATAAACAAAACTTGCGCCCTGGTTAACCTGTTTGCTACCATAAATTATTTTTCAATGTAAGATTATACAAACAACAATAGATGTTCCAGCCATTTCTCAACACACATGAGAGTAGGGGCCAAGTATACATTGATAAAGAATGAGGATATCAGTCTTATGTATGGCTGGACGGATATTACCTGAAAAAATTCCTCACAAATAAACATATCTTCTTTGCTCAACGCAGCTTCACCAATCAAACCTGAATAATTCTGTAAAAAAACAATCATTGACTTCACATGGAATGAAACTTCATACACACATGAAATGTTGCCTAAAACTGCTAGAACAAACATGTTCAACTGATTTGTTTTCGGCACTGGATCAACTCATAATCTTACTTATAGACTGACATGTATGATTCTTATAAACTGAAATGTGTTTTAGAGCAGATAAAAAAGAATGCACAGGGACTGCCAGTTGCATAAATATAATGGATGGTTATATATGAAACATCTACAATTTTAAGAATGAAACATGATCTAAGGAATTGACACACATCTGCAAGTATCTAATAATAAAATTCATATGAAAGATAACCTCTATTGATTCAAATATTGCAAGTTCCACCCGTTTGTTTTAATAGAACGGCCACTCAGTCCAGCACATCCCCTTTGTCGAAAATTAACAGACCTACAACATGCATGTTTGTGTATAACCTATCTGCAAGCAATATCCTTTTTGAGGATTACATCAAGACTTACGCCGACATCAAGGCTGCATCGTGTTCCTTTCGGAGCAGATCATATAGTTGGTCCCGGACACCATCCGGCCTCGGCAGTTCTGCATGCACCCACCTGCCTATCTGAAGCAATTTTTGTATCATCTCTGGTACTCCATGCGCATAGTTGGCGTGATTATAGCATTGTAGGCAGAAAAGGCATCCGTCTGTAATCTGAATCTTCACTGAACTTTTCAGGTTTGACCATCCAGGAGATCGATCACACAAAATTTGACAGCTCAAACTTTTACCCTTACCGGTCTACCATCAACCATGGAAAATCCACCACATACTTGGCTTCACATTGAGACAGTTCACCACCTTCATCTCACACGACTTCTCACACTGCATATCCACGAACCAATCCAGTTAATGTTTGACGGCTGAAAAAAAAATTAGAGTAAATCAACGGATGCATGAATAAATCGATCAGTGCGTTGTAACGGGAGAAAAAAAAACATCAGACACATGCCACCAAGCTCTAGGACCTCCGCCTCCGACATGGCAATCAAGCATACTCGGCGCCCATGCACTGGGCCGCATGATGATCTTGTACCCTTCGGCCCAACCGGTGATGTCGGCGGTGAGTCAAGGCATCAACGATTGACAAGTGCTGGCGACCTGCTTAGGATGGATAAAAGAAAGGCCGAAGAGGGAGGCTTGTATCTATCAAGCATAAATATTTACAATAAAATCGATCTGCTCTGTACCAAGTTGAGCAGGATTGTCGTATAGCTTCCTCTCATATAGCATCTACATAAGAAAATCCAGCACACAAATATATAAATATGTTTTCAAACATAGTGAGGATCGACATATGGTCTTGAAGAATTTTGACAATGTAAACCGTAATAGGCTTGAATCTCCACCACACATGTAATTTTATCAAATTGACAAGGGAAGTTATAGGAATTGTAGCCTCAAAAATGGTTCCATCTAAATCATGCTATGTATTCTTGTTTGAGATCTTTTATAGAATCAATAAAATATGATGACATTAGGGATCAAAGATCAAAGATCGACTAAGAAACTCAAGGATTAGGGATTCATGCTTACCTTGTTAGGAATGAGATGCCAGAGCCACTATCTCACTATATGGGAAAAATCTGGAGGGGAGAGGCAATAAAAATTCCAATTAATTTTCATGTCGTTGATGTGGATGAAGACGCTGTGGTGGGAAGCTGGACAGCTACACATGTCGGAGCAGCGCATGCTCAATCGCCATATCACAGGCCTCGGCCGCCGTGGTCCCCTGGTTCCTTAGCGACGCTGCCCTCAGTCACCCGTGAGCTGCCGCTAGGCCACCCCGCGTGCCGCAGCTCGAAGCTCCCCTGCACGCCGCTGCTGGCTTTACCACTACCTTGTGCTTTGCACGACGTCACCCGAGCCCTCTAGGTGGCGCAGAATAAAGAATCGGCAGAGCTCGTCGGCGACCATCCCCAACCCCAGCTCCTATCTTCTTCCTCATGCATGGGGACGGGCCACCCGAACAACTCCTCCATCTCGCCTCCTCCCTGTTCTACCTCCCGCACCTCCCAGTGTTGGGTTACTCATATGTTTTCTCTTCTACTCTCTTCCTCCGCAGCCAGAGGCGACGGCGCACTGCACTCACGGCCGCCATCCAAGCTGATTCTGCGCGCGCGCGACCCAGCAGGCGGACGACTGCTAGCTGTCAACGTGGGCGAGCATCTTCTCCCGCGACGAACTCGAGGCGGCCATGGCCAATCTTGTGCGGCGTGGGGAAACGACAGCCGATGGCGGCAGCTCCTCTGCATGGACGTGGACGGCGGCGGCCAGATGGAGGCGGCCTCCCTCCTCCCGCGCGAGCACCGTGGCCGCCTTGTCGTCCGTAGCCATCTCCACCGCCGGACACGTGGGCAGCCGATGGAGACGGGGAACCTCAGCAACGGGAATTGACCTCGCAGGGACCAGGGGGGAGGGGGCGCTCCTTGGCAGCGGCGGTGGCGTCTAGGAGGTTGACGCGGTGGGAGACGTCGGCGGCGTAGGGAGGCCGGGTCCTCGGAATTGGGGAACAAGGGTTGGGTCGGGCAGCACTTTCTTTTTCCGAATTTTTTAATGTCTTTTTTCAGATGTTTAGCGAATCGTTTTTTCCACCCATCGGTGGGAATGGTGAGTAATTATTTGTCACTTTATTAAGGGAAAGTGACGGTGAATCCGGAGACTCAATCCATGCTTTATATTACAAAACATAAGATTAGTACCACCTCGTTTATATTACAATTTTGTATATACGAATCGTAAAAGCGTATTACGACTGGGTAAAAACGTATTGTGACGATGAACCCGACGGATTCAATCCGTGCTTTATTATTAGGTATAGATTAGGTAAAGATAAAGATCAAGATGAATAAAGCCCCTGCATTTATTTTCAGTCAAATTCTTGTAGAGTTGCCCCAGAAAATAAAGATAGAAAAGAAACAAGTGTACAGCTGAATGTATGACGATTGTTTCGTCTTCCTTGCAGAAACCATTCATCCAGTGAACTGGCTGTTGAAATTGATGCTTCATTTGGTGAGCTGATATTGCACGTGTACGAGTAGTTGATCACTGGATTAGTAGTCAGTCATTGGATTAGTTTTGCTCGCATATTTGAACATGTATAGTCATCGACCACTCAATGCTCAGTCCGTCCGGTTAAACTTCAGTAACAAATTACCCAAGAAAGACCATACAACTGGCCTGACTTTTTTTCGAAAATGGAGGATTACCCCCGGCCTCTGCATCGTCAAGATGCACACAGCCATCTTTATTAATTATTCATCAGAGCCTTACAAAACGAATACAAGGATCAACCCAAAGCCATCTTTTCTACGCGACCAAAGTCGCTAAACCTACATGAATACAGATGAGCTATGTTCGCATAACAGAGACACTCTACTACAGTAGCCATAAGGCCAGCTGGTCAGGCGTCCCATAACGTGCACCGCCTGCGCACGCTGTAGGAACTGCCGCCTCCATCTTCCGCTGTCCCATCTTCAGGAAGAAACACTGCATAGATCTTGTCAGACTCAACTGCCGTCGACGTCACCCTGACGCTGGCCAGCGCCACCGCCCTGCGCGCGTCCATCCAGACGAATTTGACGTCGAGTCTCCGTTGCACCATGCCGCCGAGACCCACCATCGTTGAAACGGTAGATGCCACGCCGCACCACCTACATGCCATCCCACACCGACTCCGCACTACCAGCAACTCCACCACCATGAGCAGTCCTCGGTCGACGCCTTCAGGAAGGAGCACGACATCCCAGTGCCGTCGTCGCCCATAGTACAGGAGCATAGGCTTTCGCCTGCGCTCATGGAGGAGGTGAGAGGAACAAGGTCCACCCCGAAGCCTTCAGGAAGGAGATCGGCACCGCATGGCGTCGACTTTGGTGAGGCCGCCGCGACGGCCTGGGGTTTCCCCCGGATCCATGCCCACCCACCAGATCCATGTAGCCAACACCAGGAGAAGACGGAGGAGACCGCGGTCTCCCTGAGTCGGATCTAGCACGAACCGGAGCAGCTCGAGTTGGAGACGATGTTACCTCTGGAGCTCTGGCAGGCCAGCGAAGAACCGCTGGCTCCACCGTGTCCAGATCGACGACCACGCCGGACCGCCGCCACCCTCCACGCCGTCCGCCAGTCAACCGGATCCGGGATGGGCCCGAGCCGATTGGACCAACGGGCACACAAACCACCCAGCCATGGGTCTCCACCATAGTTGCCGGGAACGGAGAACGAGGCAGCGATCCTCGAACCGGGATCGTCGACCCGGATCGAGGTTCGGGGTCGACATGTGGGACGACGCGAGTCGATGTCCGGGACGCGACCCCGTACGTTAGGATACGATACCAAGCCACAAAATACTCGATCTGGATTCCAACTCGTCAAGGTAAGCATAAGGATCGATTCATGGAGATGTCGAGACTTACCAGGAGCCAGGAGTCCATGGCGTCCATCTTGCCCCCGCGTGACCGTGGTGCCCAGCGGCCCGCTGCCCGGAGGCCCCAATCCCGCTGCCGCTGTGTCGCATCCGAAAGCCGGACTCCATGCAGCCAGGCAAGCCGCACGGCGGACGGCGTCTTTGCGGAGATGGCACTGAAGTGCTGAACCGGCGGCTCTATGTTTACCTCGAGCGGATGTGAGATCTTGAGCGACTGATATTTTGATGACTCACACGTTCTCTCCGTAATCTCAGCTGTCAAGAAAATTAGCCATGTATGGCTAACGAAGATAAAGGAATGGGCTGGTCCTTATCTTTACCTACAATCAAGCCATGTAACTGGTGATATGGTATCTCTGTATAAGGAAATCAATTGATTGTAATATTATTTTTTTGACTCGCTATCCTTACATGTACCTCCACGTTCCATCGTTCCCGGTCATCGTTCCCAAACTGTTTGGGACGCGTTCCGTCTATCGATGGATCGTTTGAAAGATGTATACCTCCGTCGTTCCCTATTATTGGCCTCCAACGATTCTCGACCCTCGTTCCCGTCCCTCGACCCCGTCGACCCGGGAACATGGCAACTATGGTCTCCACCCCGGCCGCCGCCGCCCCCAGAGCATCCAGCCGAATCCCACCAGCAACACCACGGTCGTCGCCACCGGGACGCCGCCACCGTGGGCCGAAGTGGGGGGCCGCACCACCACGGATCTGGGCGCCCGCGCCACCCAAGGATCCGGGGGAGAGGGGAGAGGGCCTCCGCCGCCGCGCCGCAGGCACGAGCTTAGCCCGACGCCGACAACCTGCGGCGGCGGAGAGAGGAGCGGGGGCGGAGTTGTTCGCTGGCGGCGGCGGTGGTTGGATCCTCCCGTGTCGCCCGCGAGGGGGGCGACGCGAGAGGCGAGGTAATCTTCTACCTATCGTGTCTGCGTGCTTCACATAGTTTTTGGATTGTTGCTACAGATCAGATCTGACAACTGGCCTGACTAATTCAAGTAAACATGGTATGTATTCTGATATTTCTGTTTTGGAATTTCAGATCACACCTTTGGACAGGCTTATTCTGGAGCCGTTGGCGCCGATGCAGTCAGAAAGACGGTGGACCTGGACATATGGTTTCTGAAGTGCAATAAGGCAAGGTCTCCGGAAGATAATATAATTGATATGACCGATGGATATTGTTGATCTTTCTTTTATGTATAAAATACAGGTGTAGTACCAATTCATTCCAGTGGAGAAGGACTTGATACTAGCGAGTAAATTGCCAAAAACCACCACAATTGAGTCACTTGGTGCGAAAAACCACCGTTTTCATAAAAGTTTGCAGAAACCACCGTTTTTCAGTAGTTTTGTTGCAGGAAACACTAACTGGTCGATTGACCGCGTTTTGACAAAAACCTGACGGGCCCTAACGGCCGTTAGCGGCGCTCCCTTGACCTGGTTCGACCGGACCAGGTCGTGCCCGCGCCAC
>LR738712.1:22883449-23073064 GCA_902687465.1 Secale cereale
AGACAGCGAGCCCCCCCCCCCCCCCCTCTTTTTGTACTCACTCTTTCTACCTATCAATGAAAAGATACACTCTCAAGTGTATTCGCGAAAAAAACTCCACTAGGCATGTGTCCTATTTTCGTAGTGATTTGGGTCAGTCGACTGTGAGGGCAAACTCTCATTCAGCGTGTGACTCATTGGATCTTTACCGCACCACTAAGAACATACTCCCTCCGTTTCATAATGTAAGACGTTTTTTGAAAATAGCCAAATTTTGGTGACTTTAGGCTTGAGAAGCAAAGCAATATGGGAAGTAACAAGTCCAGTTTCCATTAGTGATGTGAGTCGGCCAACTGCAGCCAAGAGAAATTGCACGTTAGTCTATGTGGCCACAAAAAGTCTGCCCTTGCTGAATGAGAAACGGAGCTGAGACATAAGGGGTTTGCTAATTTAAACTGGAACTTTTTTGTTGAAATGCTAGATGCAAACATATATATTAATTTCTAAGATGAAGCCAATATTTCTTTTTAAAACGGAGGCAAAAGATTTGCCTCATATATTAATTAACAAGGAGAAAGAGTTTGTTACAATACACACCCAAGTTACGGCATGACAATTATTCTCGCAATAAAAAAGTCCCTAACTTCTTTGCCCCAGCTTTGATCCAAAGATTTGCCTCGTCGACAATGATGTTGAGCAAGATTTGCGGAGGTGCGCTCTTTTGCCTGAACACTCTTGCGTTATGCTTATTCCAGATGACCCATGACACTAGCATGGTAATCGATGCCATTGCTTTTCTGTCGGAGGAGCCCGCGGTGCATGTGCTTGCCCACCAGGCCTGAACGGAGTCGAACAAGTGCCATGCTGACGTGTCCATGTCGTGGATGCGCAATTTATGAATAGCCAGGTTCCAGAGCCTAAGAGTGAAGCGGCATCTGAAGAAAAGATGAGGGTCACATTCCTGCACCTGGCGACACAAGGGGCATGGGCCACAGTCAGGCCATCCTCGCTTCTCCAATCTGTCAGCAGTACAGATCCTATCCGGAAGCGCGAGCCAAGCAAAGAACTTGACTTTCGGTGGGGCCCAAGCCTTCCAAACCATTTGGTCCATGGGGGAAAGGACCAAGCCCAAAAACGGTGCCCTGTAAGCAGAGGCCGCAGAGTAGTGCCCAGATTCCGTGTGCTTCCATATGATGTCATCCTCAGTGAGCTCATCCAGGTGCACCTCATGCAGTAGCATCCAGAGGGTGAAGAATTGCGCAACATGCTCGATGGACACCGATGCGGGCGGTCTGATTTTGAGGATCCACGCATTGTCCTTAAGGGCATCCCGTACCTTCCAGCGCTTCCGGGAGGAAGTCTCGTAAATGAGCGGAGCAATGTCTTTGGGCTTGCGTCCAAGGAGCCAAGGGGTGTCCCAAAATGGATTCATCACACCGTTCCCGACCGTGATGGTGGTACAGGCATAGAAAAAGTTGAGGTCCTCCTCATCACACGGGTTCCCACTCCCGACCCACAACTTTGTGGGCTCCTTCCACTCGTACCAAGGCCACCACAAACGCAAAGCCCGCACGAACTTGTTGGTGTTGAGGACCTCAAGTCCACCATAGGCAAGCGGCTGGTTGACAACATCCCGATTGACCTTGCACTTTGCCCCGGTTGTCGTATCCGACCCCGACCATAGGAAGGCCCGCTCAAGCTTGTCGATGTTTTGCAGAATGGTGGGTTGTATAACAAGTGGCGTGATGAAGTAGATCACTTGGGAAGCGAGGACCGACTTAACGAGGGCTGCACGGCCAATGGTAGTGATGTTTTGGCCGTCATATGTAGTTAGTCTGCTTGCCACTTTATCGACAAGAAATTGTAGATCGGTGAGCTTCAACTTCCACACAGAGAGCAGGAGCCCTAGGTAGCGGAGCTGAAAGGAAGCTCTGATAGCCGGTAGCCCTTGCGTGATGTGGCCCAAGTCGAGGTTGCCACACCGAATGGGGACCATCGAGCTCTTATGGAAGTTAGTGTATAGGCCGGTGACTTCACCAAAACCTCGCAGAATGGCTGCGAGGTTGCCCACATCTCTTTTGATAGACGCTACAAACACAACCGCATCATCCGCATAGAGAGAGGTTTGCACCATGACCCCTCACCCTCGAACCTTCTGGAGAAGGCCCTTTCTTGTCGCCACATCATAGATTTGCTTCAACGGGTCAATAGCTTTGACAAAAAGGAGGGGAGACATGGGGTCCCATTGCCGTAGTCCCTGGCCATGCTTGATGGGGGTACCGGCCACCCCATTCAAGAGGATCCTCGAAGATGAGGAGCATAGCAGAGCCGCGATCCACTCTCGAAATTTGCTTGGGAAACCTCGCCTCCGGAGGAGGTCAAGCAAATACTCCCATTTGACAGAGTCAAAGGCCTTGCGGATGTCCAGCTTGAATAGGAGAGAGGGAGTCTTGCTCTTGTGTAGGTGACGCACAAGGTTTCTAACATACATGAAGTTGTCCTGGATGCTCCGTGTTTTGATGAAAGCACTTTGAGCTCTCCAGACGAGGGCAGACATGTGCGGGCCAAGCTGGATAGCGAGCACCTTCGCGATGATCTTGGCAATTACATGTATGAGGCTAATGGGCCTAAAGTCGACGATGCTCTCCGCCCCATCCTTCTTAGGAAGCAACACAATATTCGCAGAGTTGAGCAAGTGTAGATTTGTTGTGTGGAGGTGGTCAAAGCGTTGAATCACCCTCATGAGATCGTGCTTGATGATGCCCCAACACTTTTTGAAGAAGAGGCCCGTGAAGCCATCCGGCCCAGGCGCCTTGTCGCTAGGCATGCTATTAATCGCCTCGATGACCTCCGCCTCAGATAGGGGAGCGTCAAGCTCATGCACGTCATGCGACTCCAGATTGAGCTCCTCCCAATTGAAGTCCTTCATGCTTCCGCTTCCTCTTTTCATTACTTGTGAGAAGTGGTCATGGATTATCTTCTCCTTGGAATTATGCTCGGTCACCCACCCTTGATCCTTCATAATCCGGTGAATATAGTTTTTCCTCCTCCTCGCATTAACGCGACGGTGAAAGAACTTCGTGTTGGCATCCCCTTCCTTAATGTTTGCGATTCTAGCACACTGCTTTTTGCGTGCTCTCTCCAGTGTGGCCAAGCTTATGACCCTTCTCTTAAGTCGAGCTCGAAGACCGCGCTCCCCAGGGGAGAGTAGCCTTCCCTCCTGAGCAATGTCGAGGCGGAGGATCACCAAGAGGGCGGCATGGAGGTGGATCTTAGCTTTAGAGAAGAGACCTCTACTCTATTCTCTGAGGCGCGTCGCCGTTTTCTTGAGCTTGTGGAAAAGGATCATGTATGGGTCGGTATGCTCAACCGGCTCGGCACATGCCTTGTGGACCACGTCACATAAGCCGAGCATAGAAGCCCAAAAGTTCTCGAATTTGAAGGTCCTAGGCCTCCTTGGCCCCTTATCCTCGGCAAGCAGAAGCGGGCAGTGGTCGGAGAGGGACGAGGAGAGCGCATGTAACACGTGGTCATTGAATGTCGTGTCCCACTCCGCGTTGCAAAAGAAAGAATCCAGCTTGCATAGGGTAGGGTTAGACCTCTCATTGCTTCATGTGGATCTCCTATTCCGAAGGTGGATTTCTTTGAGCTCACAGCTGTGGAGAGTTGCATGGAACCGATTTATATGGCTACGGTTCATGTTCCGCTTGTTTTTATCCCTAGCCCAGTAAATCTGGTTGAAATCCCCGGAGGTGAGCCAAGCCACCCCAGCAGGTGGCTTTTGGCCAATGAGCTCGGCAAAGAACACATCTTTGAGCGAGTGGTCGGTGGGGCCGTAGACGGTGGTTATCTTAAAGCTAACGCTTGAGTCTCTGACACGGACCACAGCTGAGAGGTAGAAGGTGGTATGGTGATGCTGGACATCTCCACCAAAAGGTCATCCCAAAGAAGAAGGATACCACCCCTTGTGCCATTTGCTGGACGCTGCGCGAAGCTACGCAGCCTATGGCCCCCCAAGAAAGCAGCTGTAAACTGGTCGATACTGTCGAGCTTTGTTTCCTGAAGGCACACTACATGGCAGGAGGAGGAAGCGATAGTAGCATTAACTGTCGACCGCCGATTCGGACAGTTGAGGCCCCGAACATTCCAGCTCAGAAAGTTTACAGGTTTTGCTGACATAATTTAACAACAAGAACCCTGGAGCATAGCCACTGATCACAGGCAAGGAGAAACATGACAGTAGTTGAACTGGCAGCAGGAACAGCAAACCGCGTGCACACAGAAGCAACAGCCAACACCCACGGTTGTAGTAACAGCCCCACAGATTTGATACATGGTGCATACACAGTACGCCCACACAGCTCACTACTAAACTTAAACTGGACCCAGCATGCACGTAGTTGTACTATCATAGCAACTAAATAGCCCAATCTATGAGCAGCGTGAAAGTGCAACTAATCCCCGGGTGGTTTTGGTAATTAATAACAACATATATATCATTGAACTAATAGTTACTTGAGAATCATTTCAGAGAAGTTCAGTGATACGGGTATGGAAATGTCTGAAGAAGTGGACCCCTCAAAATGCTAAGGCAAGCATTGGCAAAAGCTCAAGACTCCATTTTTGGTTTAGTGATCAAAGATCACATTGAGTCCATAGGAAAAGCCAATACTATTAAAAGGGGATGAGGTTGTGTTAATGATCTGGTTGCTCAAGTGCTTAGTGATATATCTCCTTCAACTATCAGCAACTTTCACTTCTATACACACTCATAAGTAATCTCGGACAAACCGATTCTTCCAACTCAGTCCCACCGAGATGAACCACCTCAGCTATTTTCCAAACCCTAGAAATTTCGGTCAATCCGATTTTGAGTTCGGTCTCATCGAAACCGGGCTGCCAACCTTCTGTAACCGTTTGTCATCATTTCGGAATATCCGAGTTGTTGATTTCGGTCCCACCGAAACTGGCAAGTTCCTACCTTTGACTCATATCGGACAAACCGAGATGGTATTTTCGGTCCCACCGAAAACCCCAACGTTCACTATATTTGAACTTTCGGTCTGACCGAGTTGTCACTTCGGTCTCACCGAGATTGCTCAATTATGTGTGTAACGGTTGGATTTTGTGTGGAGGCTATATATACCCCTCCACCCCCTCTTCATTCGTGGAGAGAGCCATCAGAAAGTACTACCACTCCTACCTTACACTTTCTGAGAAGAGAACCACCTACCCTTGTGTTGAGATCAAGTTATTCCATTCCTACCATATGAAACTTGATTTCTAACCTTCCCAAGTTGCTTTCCACTCAATCCTTTCTTCCACCACAGCCATATCAGTGAGGAGAGTTGAGTGTTGGGGAGATTATCATTTGAAGCACAAGAGCAAGGAGTTCATCATCATCAACAACATCTATTACCTTTTGGAGGGTGGTGCCTCCTAGATTGGTTAGGTGTCGCTTGGGAGCCTCCGTCATCGAGATGTGGAGTTGAACCAAGAAGTTTGTAAGGGCAAGGAGATCGCCTACTTCATGAAGATCTACCCCGAGTAAGGCTAGTCCTCCGTGGGCGTAGGCCATGATGGAATAGACAAGGTTGCTTCTTCGTGGACCCTTCGTGGGTGGAGCCCTCCGTGGACTCGCGCAGCCGTTACCCTCCGTGGGTTGAAGTCTCCATCAACGTGGATGTACGATAGCACCACCTATCGGAACCACGAGAAAAATCTCCGTGTCTCCAAATTGCGTTTGATCTTCTCCACCTCTCTTTACTACATGTGCAATTTACTTTCCGCTGCTTATACTCTAGAATTGCATGTGTAGGGTGATACTTGTCTTGATCATAATTGTGAAACTGCCAAAAACTGTTCATGATCAAAAGGCAGAATTTTTATATTTACAAGTAGTCTAATCACCCCCCTCTAGACATACTTTCGATCCTACAAGTGGTATCAGAGCTTTGGTCTCCATTGTTTTTGTTTCCATTGCATTGGACTCCATAAGCTTGGTTTCACAACCTAGGAGAGTATGGCGTCTAGTGAGGATAATTATCGTAGAGGTCCTTACTTTGATGGTACAAATGCTAGTTGGAAGCATAAAATGAAAATGCATATTCTTGGTCATAACCCAGCCGCATGGGGCATTATTTGTGTTGGTATGCAAGGTGAATTCTTCGAGGAAGGAAAAGTTCCGGATCGCGAAGCTACACCGGAAGAGTTGCGGATGTTGCAAAACAATGCTCAAGCTTGTGACATTCTCTTCAATGCTTTGTGTCCCGAGGAGTTCAACAAAATCAGTCGTCTTGAGAATGCTAAAGAGATTTGGGATACTTTGGTTGAAATGCACGAAGGTACCGAGTCTGTGAAGGAATCAAAGCTAGATATTCTTCAAGGTCAACTTGACAAGTTCAAGATGAAGGATGGTGAAGGAGTCGCTGAAATGTACTCTAGGCTTGCTCTCATCACAAATGAGATTGCCGGCTTAGGAAGCGAAGAAATGACCGACCGATTCATCATTAAGAAGATTCTCAGAGCTTTGGATGGAAAATATGACACCGTGTGCACTTTGATCCAAATGATGCCAAACTACAAGACTCTCAAGCCAACTGAAGTCATTGGAAGAATTGTTGCCCATGAGATGACACTTAAGGATAAGGAAGAGCTTCACAACAAGTCAAGTGGTGCTTACAAAGCTACAAGTGATGCTCCCACAACCTCAAGTGACAAGTTAATTTCCAATGAAGAGATAAGCCTAATGGTTAAGAACTTCAACAAGTTCTACAAGAATAGAGGCAAAGAAAGAAGCTCAAAGTCTAGATCATATGATGAAAAGAGATCTTCTAGTCGTGATCGAAACTGCTACAATTGTGGAAGACCCGGACACTTCTCAAATGAGTGTACGGCTCCCCACAAGAGAAGAGAAGAATCTCCAAGAAGAAGAGCAAGAGATGAGTCACCTCGGAGAGAGAGAAGGAGTAGAGATGATCGTTATGAATGAAGACCCTCTCGGAGAAGCAAGGATTCGGAGAGGAAGGACAAGTCATCAAGGAGCTACACAAGAAGAAGACATCAAGCTCATGTAGGTGAATGGGTCTCCGGCTCCGACTCCGACAATCAATCCGATGGAAGCTATCACTCTGACTCCGACTACAGTCAAGATGAAGGTGTTGCCGGACTTGCACTCGTATCCTCCAACTCCAACTCCTACGACTTATTTGATTCACCAAATGAGGGAATTGGAAGATGCTTCATGGCTAAAGGCCCCAAGGTAACACACCCTGAATTCATTGACTTTGATAGTGATGAGGATGACTTGCTTGGTGAAGATGAGCTCTTGCATGATAAATCTAGTGAGCTTAGTAACGATGAAAATGCTAGTAGTCTTTATAGTCGAGAAGAGTCGAATGACAATGCTATGAAGGAGATTGAGCGTCTAACTAAAGAACTAAACACTCTTAAGTTAGCTCATGAAACAACTCAAGAAGATCATAGAGAGCTCCTAAGATCTCATGAGAAGCTACGCTTAGAGAAGCTCACTCTAGAGCAAGAACATGAGTTTCTAAAAGCGATCAATGACGATCTTCGAAAGAAGAGTTCTTCATATCTTGCCAAACGACTTCTCTTGTCTAATTTCTTGCCACCTATTAAGACTAAGCATGACAAGCATAAGAAAAATTCTTCCTCTAGTAGTAACAATAACCATGTTAAATCCAATATTGTTGCTTCTAGTAGTTCTCTTGATTCCACTAACAATGTTTCAAGCCAAGTTACATTTGAGCAAGAAAATAGCTTATTGAAGGAAATCATAGAGAAAGGTGTCTACAAGAGTCTTGCCGGAAGCAAGAACTTTGAGGAAATTGTTCGCAAACAAGGAAGGCACCGGAAGAATCAAGGGATTGGTTTTGAGCGAAAGTTCAACGCCGAAGGTGTTGAGTGAGAAGAAGGTCAATACCCTACTCCACAGTTTGTTTCTCAAAAGGAGAAGTATGATCCTACTTCTTCCAATGTGGAACAAGCTCAAGATGACCTTCCACCACAAGACCACAAGCTAAAGGCCAAGGACAAGCTTCAAGAGGAGATTGATGCATTCATTGAAGCACCTCAAGCCATGGTCAAGTGGGTTCCCAAGGACACGTCAAGTTCTACTTCGTCAAGCTCAACTACAACCCCAAGGATTCCCATCAAGATGATGTGGATCCCAAAGAAGAAGAACTAGAAGGTTCTTGAGGGTGACTCCGCCAACATACTTCACTCATATTCTTTTTTGGCAAGAACTTGTGCAATCAACTTCCACATCATGCACTAGTTCATGGAGTCACAAACCCTCTTGTTGGTAAGTCAAGGGACAAGGTAATCATTGCTTTCGTGGACATCATCTTTTGTGAACTTCAATCTATGTCTATGGATATCCTTGTTTGTTCCTTGTGGGACTAACCCATGTAGGTATTGAAAGTGCCCTAATTCAAAGGATAGCTCCCAACTCTTGATGATCTACATCAACATTGAGCATCCACATCTTCAACATCTACATGAAGTCTTCTACGACAACCCAAGGTTAGTTTGACCCTTTAAAAGGGGTTCTCACATCTAGGGGGAGCTTTGCTCTAAAAATTGAGCTAAAGCATCTTCAAATGATGTGAACACATCAATGCTTTATGTAAAAGTGGTAACCCCACTTGTGCTTAAACGATGAGTATGACCTATGATCAAATGTTCTCATTTGACTCCTAAGTCAAAATACTCATATAAAGATGACCTAGTCATCGACAAATTGTGTGCTAGTAGCTAGAGTTTTGGTTGTGCATGTTTGACACATATTTCATTTGCTATCTTATTGTGTGAGCATGTTGAATGCATGATTTTATCCATTCAAGGACATCCATTTGTTGCTTTGGTTGTTTGATTTTTCTGGCCAAATGGATGGACAAGAATGCCTAAGCACCTTCCCTAGCTATCTATGCTTTCTTGTCTCAAATTCTATTCATGCTCATATCACAACTTTGAACAAGTCATTTTCGGACCCTCCGAGTGAGGAGCACTCGGAGCCACCGATCCGTCTAAGGCTGACTTCCAAAACCTTCTAAGTCAATTTCGGTCTGACCAACTTCTCACTCGGTCCAACCGAAACGCTTAGACTGATCTAGGTTTCATCTCGGTGAAACGAGTTATAAATCTCGGCGTGACCGATATGTGTAACTGCACAACAGTTATCCATTTCGGTGTCACCGAGTTTTTCAACTCGGTCCCACCGACAGCATGGGGATATAAATACTGAGGGCGGCGCGCGATTATTTCTTCAAACCGTTTCGCCCCCAAGTCCCCTGTTGCCGTCGCCCTGGTCTCCGGATCGTCGCCGTCGTCGCCTGTGCGCCCTTGCCGCAGGTCTCCGCCGCCGTCAACGGTATTCTTCTCCGCGCCGTTGCCGCCGTAGAGGGACTCCACCAAGTTAGGGTGAGTCTCGATCCCTCTCGTGCTCCCCATCTGATTCTTGCACGATTGGTTTTCCCTGCATCTAGCCACGTTTGAAATCATCCTTAACATCAGATCAGATTATTCTAGTTTCGAGCGAAATTCTTAGGTTTAGGTTTCCACGGAACACATCTCGGTGAAACCGAATTTAATTTTTCGATGTGACCGATTTGGCCTCTGGCCATTGCACTGCACTTTCGGTCTAACCGAGTTGTGCAAATCGGTGTGACCGAAACTCAGTTTTAGTGAAACCCTAGTTTATCGGCAAGACCGAAACCCATTTCGGTCTGACCGAAAGTGGTGTGTAGGTTTCTGTTATACACTTCGGATTCACCGAAACTGAAAATCGGTTTGACCGAAATGCATTATGTGGAAACTCAAAACTAAGATTTGAACTCATTTTTTTTGCAAAAACCTCTGCAGTTGTGATAACTCTTCTACTCTGCCTATACCTTATCTATTCACAGGTTGTCAGCCATGTCAGATGCCAGTGACAGCCAGAACAGGTCTGAATCACCGTTTGCAGAGATTCCAGAGGCAGATACTAGTCCTGAGGCTAGTAGTCCTAGTGATGATGGTGAGAGGAGTACCCCTAGTGGTTTGCCTCCTGCAGCAACCAGAACCAGAAAGCAGAGAAATTCTGATGATGAGGACTCTGACTTCATTGCTGAGGAAGTAACCTTCAAGCCCAAGAGAAAAGTTGTTGCCAAAGAGCACCAAGGGCTTCAGTCGAAGAAAGGCACCAGCAAGGTCAAGCAGTCAGCTGTTGCCAAGAAGCTGAACTTGGAAGAGCCAGCTCCAAGTAAAGTGAAGAAAACTTCCAAGAGAAAGAGGGTAGTATATGCTGAACCTCATGTTGATGCAGCAGTTGCAGAAGAAGAAGAAGATGCACCCCAGCCTCCTCCTCAGAAGGCTAAGTTCATGGGTGATGCTATTAGGGCTCAAGCCTCTTCTAAGCCCAAGAAGCCTGCTCAAGCCAAGGCAGCTCCAGTCAAGCCCAAGAGAACAACCAGGAACATCCCAGCCTCTGAGAAGAACAAAGGTGATATGCCACCGTCTGAGTCTGAAGAAGAACATGTGTTGCTGAAGCTCCGTCCTAAATTGCCACTCCACAACGATGCTCATCCTCAAGCCGAGGATATGAAGGCAAGGAAGGATGGAGGTCTCAGGCTATGGAGACAGTCTGATCCATATGCCGTGAGGAGAAGGACTGCTGTGGACCCCAGATTCCACACACCAGAGAGCAGCAGGACTTCTATGAGACTGTGTTGATGGATAAGAAGCCTATTATTGCAGACACCAGGTATGTTGACTGGGAGTACATTGACAGTGAAGAGCACCGAGACTTCTTTCCCCATGTGCATGAGAGCTTCACAGCATGTGGAGTTGATGAGTTCGTGGGTCAGAAACTGACTGATTAGAACGACGAGATGATTATGCAGTTCTACGCCACAGCCCACTTTTATCCTGATGGGAAGATCACCTGGATGACTGAAGGTCAAAGGTTTTCTTCGTCTGTTGAAGAATGGGCAGAACTTCTGAATGCTCCAGTGCAGAGAGAGGACGACATTGATGTCTATGGGATTCCTAAGAAGAACCATGATTCCATGAAGAACATGTACAAGGAGATCCCCGCAGCTGATTTGGAAGGGTGGAAGCTTGGCTCAGTGTACTATCTCCAGGCAGGTCTCACTACCACAAACACTATTCTGAGGCATACCTTGATGCCCAAGTCTGGAGACCACCGCATGATCCGAGGCTATTCTATCAACATGCTGCACATTCTCGATGAGAAGGCACCTTTCAAGGTGATGGACTTAATGGTAGAGACCATTAAGAGGACTGCAGCTGACCAGAAGAGGTCGTGTGGATTTGCCCCACAAATTCAGATGCTCATCAATGCCAAGTTTGGCACGGGCAAATTCATGTTGGATAGGAAGCACTTGCCACTGCAGCCAGAGCATGAAGATAACATTGTTGTGATGGACGAGGAGGATCCAACTTCAGTTGAAGGTCAAGCAAAAATTGAAGCTGCTAAGAAAGCCAAAGCTGATAAAGAGGCAGCAGCAGCAGCAGCTAAACCAAAGAGCTTCGGAGAGCAGATTCTTGAAGCTACCCAGAGGATTGAACAACGCCTGGCCAGCATTGAACAATCTCAGGAGAGCCTAGAGAGGATTGTTGACGACAAGATTCACGCTCTGGACGTGAAGCTGACTGAACTTCAGGTGACCGTCAACAAGCTTGAGGCAGACATGGAGGAAGCAAGGCAGGACAGAGCAGAGCTCATGCAGGATGATCTAGTCCAGGACTCTCATCGCCAGACTGCTCAGGTTCCCAGAGGATCCCGATCAGCAGCTATCCCAGTGACTGACTCCAGGGCTACCACTTCAGCACCTCCTACAGCTCCAGCAGTTACTCCAGCCACAGCTCCAGCATCCACTCCTCCAGCGCAGACATCAGCAGAAGTCTTCGCCGATGCCGTCATTTCTACTCCGACATCTACCCAGACAGCAGCCGCCAGCAGAGCCCACAGTGACGCTTAGCTCTATGCTTTTTCGAACTTTTTGGTAACTTATTGCCAAAGGGGGAGAAATTGTATAGATCATAGGGCTTCGAGAGAGAGAGTGCTCTTTCGTTCTTTTGCCGGTTTTCTTTGAGATACATTTGGTTCTTTTGGTTCTTGAAACTTTCAGTGTGCTTGATACTACGTTTGATGCTACCTTAATGAGTGCTTAGTCATACTATGCTTTAATGTGTGCTTAATGCTTATCATATCATATTCCTTTTTGTATGATTATTTACTCATGTCTTGGTGATTGGGTGCATGTTATTCATTCTTATCATTTTGTGCGCTCCACCAAGATGTATGTGACATGGAAGAGTGATCCATAATCCTAATCGATTGTGCATTTGCATTCAAACGCAAATTTTAAATAATGCACAAATTTAGGGGGAGCTCTTTTTTATCACATACTTCTCAAAGCGACGATATTATTCATTGATTATATCTTTTGTCGAAGCTTTGATCTATATGTTGTCATCAATTACCAAAAAGGGGGAGATTGAAAGTGCAACTAATCCCCGGGTGGTTTTGGTAATTAATAACAACATATATATCATTGAACTAATAGTTACTTGAGAATCATTTCAGAGAAGTTCAGTGATACGGGTATGGAAATGTCTGAAGAAGTGGACCCCTCAAAATGCTAAGGCAAGCATTGGCAAAAGCTCAAGACTCCATTTTTGGTTTAGTGATCAAAGATCACATTGAGTCCATAGGAAAAGCCAATACTATTAAAAGGGGATGAGGTTGTGTTAATGATCTGGTTGCTCAAGTGCTTAGTGATATATCTCCTTCAACTATCAGCAACTTTCACTTCTATACACACTCATAAGTAATCTCGGACAAACCGATTCTTCCAACTCAGTCCCACCGAGATGAACCACCTCAGCTATTTTCCAAACCCTAGAAATTTTGGTCAATCCGATTTTGAGTTCGGTCTCACCGAAACCGGGCTGCCAACCTTCTGTAACCGTTTGTCATCATTTCGGTATATCCGAGTTGTTGATTTCGGTCCCACCGAAACGGGCAAGTTCCTACCTTTGACTCATATCGGACAAACCGAGATGGTATTTTCGGTCCCACCGAAAACCCCAACGTTCACTATATTTGAACTTTCGGTCTGACCGAGTTGTCACTTCAGTCTCACCGAGATTGCTCAATTATGTGTGTAACGGTTGGATTTTATGTGGAGGCTATATATACCCCTCCACCCCCTCTTCATTCGTGGAGAGAGCCATCAGAAAGTAGTACCACTCCTACCTTACACTTTCTGAGAAGAGAACCACCTACCCTTGTGTTGAGATCAAGTTATTCCATTCTTACCATATGAAACTTGATTTCTAACCTTCCCAAGTTGCTTTCCACTCAATCCTTTCTTCCACCACAGCCATATCAGTGAGGAGAGTTGAGTGTTGGGGAGATTATCATTTGAAGCACAAGAGCAAGGAGTTCATCATCATCAACAACATCTATTACCTTTTGGAGGGTGGTGCCTCCTAGATTGGTTAGGTGTCGCTTGGGAGCCTCCGTCATCGAGATGTGGAGTTGAACCAAGAAGTTTGTAAGGGCAAGGAGATCGCCTACTTCGTGAAGATCTACCCCGAGTAAGGCTAGTCCTCCGTGGGCGTAGGCCATGATGGAATAGACAAGGTTGCTTCTTCGTGGACCCTTCGTGGGTGGAGCCCTCCGTGGACTCGCGCAGCCGTTACCCTCCGTGGGTTGAAGTCTCCATCAACGTGGATGTACGATAGCACCACCTATCGGAACCACGAGAAAAATCTCCGTGTCTCCAAATTGCGTTTGATCTTCTCCACCTCTCTTTACTACATGTGCAATTTACTTTCCGCTGCTTATACTCTAGAATTGCATGTGTAGGGTGATACTTGTCTTGATCATAATTGTGAAACTGCCAAAAACTGTTCATGATCAAAAGGCAGAATTTTTATATTTACAAGTAGTCTAATCACCCCCCCTCTAGACATACTTTCGATCCTACACAGCGGCATGGAATGCTGACTACTGCAGCGCAGCCTCATCTTCGGCCCTTTCCAGGTCCAGCGTGCCTCCTCCTCCATGCGCCAGAAGGGCCTTCTCCACAGCATCTGCATTGGCGTCATCGAGCTTAAACAGTCCCCTCATGGCTGTGAGCACCTCCGGCGACAGATGCTCCTTGAAGCGGTCCGCGAAGGCGTCCAGGGCTGCGCTGGTGATGTCCTCTCCATCCTTGACGATGCCGAGAGAGCGGCATACTAGGATTTCTGCCGCACGAGCCGCGGGCGTGGCCTTGGGGCGGTTTGTCGTCTTTGTCCTGTGCAGCGAGATGGTTCCACCGACCCTGGAGATGGAGACACCGACCATTGTTTTACGATGCGCCGTAAGAGCCCGAGGTGGGGTTGGAGCCGGGGTAGGCAGGATGGCCTCCTGTCGATCTTCAAACAGCGGTGCAAGGCACTGCAGGCCAACAACACCAGAAGCATCAGCCCTACGGCGTCGCACAGGCGAGGGGGTGCGGCGCATCGGCCCACTGGACGGTAGGGGCGGCGTTGGCGAGGCCTCGAACCCAGGGGGGCTAGAAGGGGACGGCACATGCAACTGCATCGTCATGGGCGCGCAGAGCTGAAGCAGCGCCCCATTTGGCTCCTCTGGCAGCAGTGAGGCCGACCGGGCTTCATTCCTCGAGGACCTGGGCGACGTCGGCAGGACGGAGGTTGGCGACAACGGTGGAGAGACAGGCGGCATGAGGGCTTCTTGCGAGCGACGCCGGGCAGCACATGGCGAGGGATGCCTTGCAGTGCTGCGACCGCGCCCAGCCTCCAGCGGCACGGCTTGCAGAGGCTGCAACTCGATGCCACGGGCCGCCGCCACGCTTGAGGACCCGGAGCCCAACAAAACAGCAGGCGCGTCAGCATCATGACGGCGACCACCGCAGTCGCGGCCAGCATCATCACGACGGCCGTCACGCCCGTAGCCACAGCCATGGTCACGCGAGGCGTCCCGCAGTTGCCTAGAGAGGCTGCGCCTGATGCGCGCGCCCCAGCCTTCTCTGTTTCGCGAACAGTTGCGACCCCTGCGATCCCGGTCGTCATGGCGCCTGTCCAGGTCATCGTCCCGGTCACGCCGGTGGTTGTAGCTCGGCCTGGAGATGCGCTCCCGTGGGTCGCGGGCCTACCGCTCGCCGTCGACAATGCCCTTCACGAAGTCGTACCTCTTGGAGACAACCCTTGCGCCTTGAGTTGGGTCCTCGTGGATCGATAGGTGGATGATGACCCGCCGCTCCAGGCCGCGCCGCCCAAAAGCTGGCTGGGCGTCTGCGCGCGCCGGCAAGGTCACCTAGTTGATGCGCGGTATGTTTGCCGACGACGCCGTCCACACCCAGACCGCAAGCATCTCACAGTCCGTCTTGAGCTTTGAGGCCGGCTCGATGTAGTCGATGGAGCAACCCGGCCCGATGGCCTGCGCGACGGTGTGCTCGTCCCAGGCCTGCAGCGGCAGGCTGTCCAGGCACAGGCGGACATGATGGACGAGATCAACGGTCTCGGAGTGAGCCTCCAGATTCCACGGGCGCAGCTGCAGCCTCGTCCCGCGGAAAGGCAGGTCCCGGCGCCCCGTCGCGTCGATGCAGTGATGCCGGTGAAAGAACCTGACGAGGTATGCCTCCGAGAAGTGATTGACGACGGAGTTGTCGTCCGAAAGCATGCCGAGCTCGAAGACGATGGCAGCGGTGATGTCATTCGTGCTTGTCCGCAGGTCCCGGTCCAGCCACACGACCAACGCATAAGAACCCAGAAGAGCCGCCTCCTGGTGCAAGGCCGACGTCCCATGGATGACCGTGAAGACCTCCGCCGGCCGCTGCGAGTGGTCGCCACACCAAGCCATGGGCGGGGCAGGGGGCGGCCGGCCCGCAGTGCGTGAAGGAGGCAAGGGGCGGCCGGACAGCGCGCGCGCAGGCGCCGGGCGAAGAGAACGCGCGGTCGGGGCGCCCGGTCGGAGATGAGGAGCCGGCTTATTGTAGCAGGATTTAGCACGGTGGCCCGGGCGGAAGCAGCGGCGGCATACGATCTGGTTTGTGCACTTGGCTTGGCGATGTCGAGGCTCAAGACAGCGGAAGCAGAGGCCTTTAATCCACTCCGGCGCGGGTTGGCGAGGCCTCAATTGGTCATCAGGCAAAGCCGTCCGACGCGGCCGACGGGACGCGACGGTGACCCATCCCGCCGCGGCGTCAGCAACCTCGAGCCCCGCGGGCGTCGCGTGCATTGAATGCGCCTCCAGGGTTTGGCCGCCCACGCCCTGGACGACCTCAACCCAGCTACCATAGTTATTGCGCGCCGCGGCAACATTGAAGGGAGGGGCGTCCTGCCTGGCCCCGGCGCGGAGCAGCTCAGGAGGCGTCTCTGGAACGACCGACACCCCGCGCGGGTCGCGCGGCGGCCGACCAGGGGGCGGTGGTGGAGGGGTGGCTAGCTCCCGATCCAGATCTCGAACTGACGCAGAAGGGAGCTGCAGCCCAGCAGGCGGGGGCGAGGGGAAGCCCCAAAGCAGCGCGGGCGGAGCGGTGACCAGACGTGGGATCCGCGGCGAGCCGGGTTGGGTGGCCAGCGGCGCCGGAGCGACGGCCGCCGGGAGGGACTGGTGGACTACGGCGGGGGGTTTCGGCTGTCGCGAGAGCGCGAGCGGGGACGAGCCATTTTGTGTTTCCTAATCATGATCCACTACTAGCTTTCTACTACTCGTATGAAGCCATTATAATAAGCTCATTCGCGAACATTGTACACACATATTAATAGTTCACTTCTGCTTCGGTACAACCCCTAAATACATCAATGCACGAGATTTCTTCATACCCCTTTATAACAAAGGGTAGAATTGTCTATTTATTTAAATACGTCCTGAACGTATACGCCCTGAGGCACCCTCTACTGGAGTAGGCCGGCCCATTGGTGAAGGCTGTAGGGAGCATGACACGAGATGTAAAAAGTCACAAAATAAGTGCATGCACCCAATAAGAATCGAACCACGCACCTCTTGCAAATAAAATCGAGTGGCTCACCAATCGAGCTGCCTAAGACTACCCATAGTGGGAGTAACATAGGTAGTAACATCACACATATCTAGATAAAAAAGATGATGTGGCAAGCAATAAATGAAGAAAGAGAGGCATGTGGTAACATAGCTAGTTACTACTAGTATGAGTAACATCACACATATCAAGGTAAGATGAGTCTATGGCCTAATAAATGAAGTCTTCCATGTTACCACACATATGTTACTCCCCACTATAGAGGTAGTAACATAGAGTAGTAACATGGGCATGTTACTACTCTATGTTACTACCCATTATGGCTAGTCTAATGTTTGTGAATAAATAGGAGCGTGCAAACATAAACTGGAAGACCAACAAAATTACACGCGCAGAGAAATTGAAAATAAATCTCTTAGCTAATCGCCGCTATTAATTAGGCCTATTAACTAATCGTGCATGCAATCAAGGTAATAAAGTGACGTGCTTAAATGCAGCAGACATTTTTTTTTACAGAAACTATATATGCAGCAGCCTAATAAACATGGTAGTACGAGTTTTGGTGTCTCTCGGACCCAATAAACCGAATGGAGGGAGTAACACCAAGGTAGAATTCAAAAACGTAGAATCCAGGCACCTTTTTCAATTTTTGGAACTTTTATTGAAAATTCTGAATGATTTTTTCAAAAATGAATAATGTTTCAAAATCCTACATTTTTTGAACAACTTGAACACATTTTGGAAAAAATCATTTTGCATGAAAGCATGAACATTTTTTGAAAATTTTCAACAACTTTTTCTAAAAGCACGAACATTTCAAAAAAAATGAAGAAGATATGCTAGTTCAAAATGTTAAGAAACTTTTTTTGAACAACATTTTGAACACTTTTAAAGAAATATGAAGAGCCACCAAATCTTCCATTGAACATGGTCGAGTTTTGGACACCTTTCGTTTGGGCCTACGCGGAAACCTTCCGTTGAACATGGTCTAGTTTTGGACAATCTTGAGATGACACCAATTTTTGCTAGCAGATGGGCATGCGCATGGTAGACATCCATGTCATGTTTGAATGAATTTTGACACCTTATGCACATTGCGTGACGTCTGGCAATTTATCAGTCATTTTCACCAAGAAAACTCCAGAGAATGCAAGAATTATCAAAAACTTAAACAACTTGGATTGGTGCCTTGAATTTATCATATAAGCTCATGGATAAAATTTGGGATCGTTTGAAGATGCCAAAAAATTACTCTATACGGACCCATGCAGCCTACCTGAAAACACTCCATCGAACATGATATATATTTGGACATGCATGAAATGACCCCAAGTTTCGCCAGCAAGTGGGCATGCCCATGGAAGGGATCCATGTCATGTTTGAATGAATTTCGATAGTATATGCAAGTTGCATCATGTCCGACCATTTATCAACATTTTTCAACAAGAAACCTCCAAAAAATGCAAGAATTGTCAAAACCTCAAACAACTTGGCATGGTGCCTTGAATTGGCCATTTAAGTTTTTCTCAATATAAATTTAAAAACTGAACTAGAATTTCACAAAATGTCCCCGCACTCTCATACGGACCCTTCTTGCCTGCCCGAACAACTGTTGAACATAGTTTTTTTTGGACATGCATGAAATGACTCCAGCTTTTTTCCATCGGGTGGGCATGCATATGATAGGCATTCATGGCAGGTTTGAATGATTTTCGACACCATATGCAAGTTGCGTCACCTCTGTCCATTTATTGGTCATTTTTCACCGAGAAAACTCCAGAAAATGTAGAAAAATTCAAAAACTCCAACAACTAGGCATGGTGTCTTGAATTGGTCAGATATGTTCATGGAAAATTATTGGGGTCATTTGATGATGCGAAAAAAAATGTGCTCTCATACGGACCCTTTTGGCCTACCCGAACACCATCCATTGAAAATGGTCTATTTCAGAAAATGTTATTGTTTTGTGAAAACTATTCACAATGTTAAAAAATGTTCTTGTTTAGAATATTTTTCTCAAAACTTGAAAAATATTTGGGAATTTCAAAAAATGTTCGCGCTTTTGATTTTTTTCTTCAGAATTTCGAAAATACTCCCGTGAACAAGTTTCATTCTGTAAATTTCAAAAACGTCCGCGTGTTTTCAGAAAATGTTTAGGATTTAAAAATGGTACATGTCATAAAAGACCTTTTTATTAAAAAAAAATGATTTTTCAAAGTTTGTTAGAGATGTAGAAGCAATTGTTGGATTTTCAAACATTACTCATTTAAAAAAAATATTCACTGTTTTCCAAGAACAAGATAAAATGTTCAAAATCTACCCGGAGTAGTTCTTAAAGTGGTGCGCCCAGAAATAATCAGCAACGCATCTCAGGTTAGCTGGTTAGTCGTTTGTCCTTTTGTGCTAGAGGTGCCGTAGGTGCGACCGCTACTGCGGCCACCTTCTTGGGCTGGCCCAATCGGTGTGCGTACAGTGTACAAACCCCTTATCATACGTCCAAAGTGCGTATACCATGTGAAAAGTCCAGATTACCCTTTATACGTTTTGTGTGGGGGGTTGTACTGAAGCAGGACTCTAGTTCAATACGCATGGGCTATATGTAAGTTGAGGTTTTTTTTTCTTCTCTTTTTGGTGTAAGTCGATTCGATGCGCAACACCGTGGCCGCCGACAGTGGCGCTGCAGACAATGGTAACAAGGACCAGCGACATGGCAAGTCCTCTGCCAGGAATGAGCTGTAGCCGGTGACAATGAGTTAGAAGGCTTATTGTTCGGGCGCGGGGTTTGCAGGCTCACCCGGAAAATTGGGTGGTGCAGCGGTTTACGGGAATGGTCACAGCGGCATCAATCAACGACGATGGGATGGTTGAGGGAAGGGCGGCACGACAGCCTCCACCTCCACCACCTGCAGGTAGATGGGGCAGGGCAATTGGGTGGTAGGCGGGAGGAAGAAGGAGAGCAGTTGCACGATTGCAATTGTTGAATGCTAATCGGATACTCCAAAGAAAATTGACTGACACAACATATACATAGTAAGTCCCATGTCAATATAAGATTTGTTTAGGGGACTAAAACATGTATATTCATTAAGCTCAATTGCAATGAGCGAGAGTCGGTCAACTCCTTGTCTCGCTCTCTAACGGCATCAGGAGGTCAACCCTAGCCGCCAGAGGAGGGAGTCCGCCCGCTTTGGCCACGGTGGTGGTGCCGGTGGGTCCCTACTCCAAAGGTGGTGAGGGCACCTGCGCACAGGTTCTAGAGATGATGATGGGAGCATGGATGGGCAGCCCCAAGCCGGTTTCAATGATGGTTTCATTGTCGTTGTTGTAGGCGAACACCGGTATGCTTTCGCTGCGAGGGCGGCCTCGGGGCTAGTAGAAGGTGAGGGCATGTTTGGTTGCTCCCATGGGTTTCGGCCCCATTGCACGGGTGGCCCAGTGGTGCCTGATTGAGGTAATGCAATCTCCGGTCCTTGTTCTGCAACCTATTTGGTTGCGCACAAAGCCCGAGACTGCATTAGGGCAACAATTTGTCCCCCAACGTTTAGTTGTCAGTGTTTTGAGATTTTGGGTTGGGCTGATGCAGTACGGCATGTTTGGTTGGCGCATATCCAACCCAATGTGGTTACCTTGCACCCAATGTGGTGAGTTTACTAGTTACCAACCTAATCGTTGTTCTCATTGCTTGTTACATACCCCCTCCGTCCCAAAATAAATGTCTCAACTTTGTAGTAAATTTAGTACAAAATTGTACCAAGGTCAAGACACTTATATTGGGACGGAGGGAGTATGATCTTAAGGAGGGATAAGATAAGAGAAAAACCATGATGACAATGAATTTGATGAAGATTATGACATTCTTCAGCCCACTTAACCTGATCTGACATTCACCCTTTCCTACTCCATGACTACTCATCTTTTTGACTACGCACTTAGTAATCATCCTCTACCTCATCTCTTGTCTCATACCCTCAAGACCGTTGTTATTGTAGCCGCTCAATTGTTCATGACATGCTGCCATGAACTATAGACTCCTGTTACCCTCCCGAGTACACTACATAGCAATTTATCTACCTGAGACAAAAGAACAAAATTTCAACAAGCAAGACAAGCAACAAAAGTTGACAAGAACATATGGAATAAAAGCAACATAAACATGCATGATTGATATACCCCAAAACATCACAAGTTCATTTTGCATACTATGGTGTCTGATACGTCCATTTTGCATCATGCTTTTATATTGATATTTATTGCATTATGGGTTGTTATTACCCAATATGTAACAATACTTATGCCTTTCCTCCCTTATTTTACAAGGTTTACATGAAGAGGGAGAATGCCGGCAGCTGGAATTCTGGACTGGAAAAGGAGCAAATCTAAGATACCTATTCTGCACAACTCCAGAAATCCTGAAACTTCACGGAGAATATTTTTGGAATATTAAAAAAATATTGGGTGAAAGAAGCACCAGAGGGGGCCATCACCCAACCACAAAGGTGGGGGGCGCGCCCTACCCTCCTAGGCGCGCCCCATACCTTGTGGGCCCCCTGGTAGGCCCTCGACGCCCATCTTCTGCTATATCAATGTGTTTTGACCTGGAAAAAATCATAAGGAGGTTTTCGGAACGAAGCGCCGCCGTCTTGAGGCGGAACTTGGGCAAAACCAATCTAGAGCTCTGGCAGGGCTGTTTTACCGGGGATACTTCCCTCTGGGAGGGGGAAATCGAAGCCATCATCATCACCAACGATCCTCTCATCGAGAGGGGGTCAATCTCCATCAACATCTTCACCAGCACCATCTCCTCTCAAACCCTAGTTCATCTCTTGTATCTGATATTTGTCTCAAAACCTTAGATTGGTACCTGTGGGTTGCGAGTAGTGTTGATTACTCCTTGTAGTTGATGCTAGTTGGTTTATTCAGTGGAAGATCACATGTTCAGATCCTTAATGCTATTCAATACCCCTCTGATCATGAACATGAACATGCTTTGTGCGTAGTTACGTTTGTTCCCGAGGATATGGGAGAACTCTTGTTATAAGTAATCATGTGAATTTGGTATTCGTTCGATATTTTGATGACATGTATATTGTCTTTCCTCTAGTGGTGTTATGTGAACGTTCAACTACATGACACTTCACCTTTATTTGGGCCTAGGGGAAGGCATTGGGAAGTAATAAGTAGATGATGGGTTGCTAGAGTGACAGAAGCTTAGACCCTAGTTTATGCGTTGCCTTGTAAGGGGCTGATTTGGATCCCTTTGTTTCATGCTATGGTTAGATTTATCTTAATACTTCTTTCGTAGTTGCGGATGCTTGCGAGAGTGGTTAATCATAAGTGGGAGGCTTGTCCAAGGAAGGACATCACCCAAGCACAGGTCCACCCACATATCAAATTATCAAAGTACCGAACGTGAATCATATGAGCATGATGAAAACTAGCTTGACACTAATTCCCATGTGTCCTCGCGAGCGCTTTGCTTTATATAAGAGTACGTCCAGGCTTGTCCTTTGCTACAAAAAGGATTGGGCCACCTTGCTGCACCTTGTTTACTTTTGTTACTTGTTACCCGTTACGAATTATACTATCACACAACTATCTGTTACTGATAATTTCAGTGCTTGCAGAGAAAACCTTGCTGAAAACCGCTTGTCAATTACTTCTGCTCCTCGTTGGGTTCGACACTCTTACTTATTGAAAGGACTACAATAGATCCTCTACACTTGTGGGTCATCAAGACTCTTATCTGGCACCGTTGCCGGGGAGTGAAGCGCCTTTGGTAAGTGGAATTTGGTAAGGAAACATTTATATAGTGTGCTGAAATTTACTGTCACTTGTTACTATGGAAAATAATCCTTTGAGGGGTTTGTTCGGGGTATCTTCACCCCAGATTTAAGAACAAAGAGTTACTCCTCAACCTACTGCACCTACTGAAAATATTTACTTTGAGATTCCTTTGGGCATGGTCGAGAAACTGCTAGCTAATCCTTATGCATGAGACGGAACATTGCATCCCAATTTACACCTAATCTATGTGGATGAAGTTTGTAGATTATTTAAGCTTGCAGGTATCCCAGAGGATTTTGTCAATAAGAAGGTCTTCCCTTTATCTTTGAAGGGAGAGGCATTGACATGGTATAGTCTATGTGATGATATTGGATCATGGAATTACAACCGGTTGAAATTGGAATTTCATCAGAAGTTTTATCCTATGCATCTAGTTCATCGTGATCGGAATTATATATATAATTTTTGGCCTCGTGAAGGAGAAAGTATCGCTCAAGATTGGGGGAGGCTTAAGTCAATGTTATATTCATGCCCCAACCATGAGCTCTCAAGAGAAATTATTATTCAGAATTTTATGCTCGGCTTTCTCATAATGATCAATCCATGCTCGATACTTCTTGTGCTGACTCTTATATGCATAAGACTATTGAATTCAAATGGGATTTATTGGAAAGAATTGAATGCAACTCTGAAGATTGGGATCTCGACAAAGGTAATGAGTCAGGTATAAACCTTAAGTTTGATTGGGTTAAATATTTTATGGATACCGATGCTTTTCATGAATTTACCACTAAATATGGACTCGACTCTGAGATAGTAGCTTCTTTCTATGAATCATTTGCTACTTATGTTGATCTCCCTAAGGAGAAGTGATTTAAATATCATCCTCCCATTAACGTTAAAGTAGTTGAACCAATTAAAGTTGAAGAAGAAACTATCACTTATAATGTTGATCCTGTTATTCCTACTGCTTATATTGAGAAACCACCTTTTCCTATTAGAATAAAGGATCATGCTAAAGCTTCAACCGTGGTTAACAAAAGTAATATTAGAGCACCTGGACCTCCTGAACAAATCAAAGTTGAACTTAATATTTCTATGGTTAAAGATCTCTTGGCTGATAATATTGATGAGCATGTTTTTTATTTCTGTGATGAAGCTGCTAGAATTGCCAAACCTGATACTAAGGATAAACATAGACCTGTTGTTGGCATGCCTGTTGTTTTTGTTAAAATAGGAGATCATTGTTATCATGGCTTATATGATGTGGGTGCTAGTGTGAGTGCAATTCCTTTTACCTTATATGAAGAAGTTATGAATGAAATTGCACCTGCTGAGTTCGAAGAAATTGATGTTACTATTAAGCTTGCTAATAGAGATACTATATCACCAGTTGGGATTGTTAGAGATGTATAAGTCTTGTGTGAGAAAATTAAATATCGTACCGTTTTTCTTGTTCTTGGTTCCCCACAAGATGATTTTTCGCACATTATATTTGGTAGACCTTTCTTGCACACTATCAATGCCAGGATAAATAGCGAGAAAGATATTATTATTGTTGGTCTAGGGGATATGTGTCATGATTATAATTTCTCTAAATTTCGTAGACAACCCCGTGATAAAGAATTGCCTAGTAAGGATGAAATTATTGGTCTTGCTTCTATTGCCGTGCCTCCTACCGAACCTTTAGAGCAATATTTGCTAGAACATGAGAATGATATGTTTATGAATGAAAGGAGGGAAATAGATAAATATTCTTTGAGCAAGGTCCTATTCTGAAAAACAATTTGCCTATTGAAATCCTTGGGGATCTTCCTCCACCTAATGGTGATCCCGTGTTTGAGCTTAAACCTTTGCCCGATACTTTGAAATATGCTTACCTTGATGAAAAGAAGATATATCCTATTATTATTAATGCTAACCTTTCAGAGCATGAAGAAAATAGACTATTAAAAACTCTAAAGAAGCACCGTGCTGCTATTAGATATACTCTTGATGATCTTCAGGGCATTAGTCCCACCTTATTCCCACACAAAATTAAGTTGGAACAAAATACTAAACCAGTTGTTGATCACCAACGTCTATTAAATCCGAAGATGAAAGAGGTGGTAAGAAATGAACTACTAAAACTTCTGGAGGCATGTATTATTTATCCTATCGATGATAGTCACTGGGTAAGTCCTGTCCATTGTGTTCCCAAGAAGGGAGGCATTACTGTTGTTCCTAATGACAAAGATGAATTGATCCCGCAAAGAATTGTTACAGGTTATAGATTGGTAATTTATTTTCATAATTAAATAAAGCTACAAAGAAAGATCATTACCATGTACCTTTTAGTGATCAAATGCTAGAATGACTATCCAAACATACACTTTTTTGCTTTCTAGATGGTTATTCTGGTTTCTTTCAAATACCCGTGTCAAAAGAAGATCAAGAAAATACCATTTTTACTTGCCCTTTCGGTACTTTTGCTTATAGACGTATGCCTTTTGGTTTATGCAATGCACCTGCTACCTTTCAAAGATGTATGATGGCTACATTCTCTGACTTCTATGAAAAGATTGTTGAGGTTTTCATGGATGATTTCTCCGTTTACGAAACTTCTTTTGATGATTGCTTGATGAACCTTGATCGAGTTTTGCAGAGATGTGAAGAAACTAATCTTGTCTTGAATTGGGAGAAGTGCCACTTTATGGTTAATGAAGGTATTGTCTTGGGGCATAAGATTTCTGAAAGAGGTATTGAACTTGACAAAGCTAAAGTAGATGCTATTGAAAAGATGTCGTGTCCTAAAGATATCAAAGGTATTAGAAGTTTTCCTGGTCATGCTAGTTTCTATAGGAGGTTTATTAAAGACTTCTCTAAAATTTCGAGGCCTCAGACTAATCTCTTGAAAAAAGATGTTCCTTTTGTTTTTGATGATGATTGTGTAGAAGCATTTGGAATACTTAAGAAAGCCTTGATTTCTACACCTATTGTTCAACCACCTGATTGGAATTTACCCTTTGAAATTATGTGTGATGCGAGTGATTTTGTCGTTGGTGCTGTTCTAGGACAAAGACTTGATAAAAAATTGAATGTTATTCATTATGATAGTGAAACCCTAGAAAGTGCCTAGAGAAATTATGCTACTACTAAAAAAGAATTTTTAGCAGTTGTTTTTGCTTGTGATAAGTTCAGATCTTATATTGTTGATTCTAAAGTAACTGTTCATACTGATCATGCTGCTATTACATATCTTATGGAAAAGAAAGATGCTAAACCTAGACTTATTAGATGGGTTCTCTTGCTACAGGAATTTGATTTGCATATTATTGATAGAAAAGGAACCGAGAACCCCGTTGTAGATAACTTGTCTAGGTTAGAAGATGTTCTTGATGACCCAGTACCTATTGAAGATAGCTTTCCTGATGAAAAATTAGCTGTTATAAATACTTCTCGTACTGCTCCATGGTATGCGGATTATGCTAATTATATTATTGCTAAATTTACACCACCTAGCTTCACATACCAACAAAAGAAAAGGTTTTTCTATGACTTAAGACATTACTTTTGGGATGACCCACACCTTTACAAAGAAGGAGTAGATGGTGTTATTACACGCTGTGTACCTGAGCATGAACATGAACAGATCTTACGCAAGTGTCATTCCGAGGCTTATGGAGGACACCATGCTGGAGATAGAACTGCACACAAGGTATTACAGTCTGGTTTCTATTGGCCTACTCTCTTCAGAGATGCCCGTAAGGTTGTCTTGTCTTGTGATGACTGTCAGAGAATTGGTAATATTAGTAGACGTCGGGAAATGCCTATGAATTATTCACTTGTTATTGAACCATTTTATGTTTGGGGCTTTGATTATATGGGACCTTTTCCTTCCTCCAATGGGTATACACATACTTTAGTTGCTGTTGATTACGTTACTAAGGGGGTAGAAGCTATTCCAACTAGTAGTGCTGATCATAACACTTCTATTAAGATGCTTAAAGAAGTTATTTTTCTGAGGTTCGGAGTCCCTAGATTTTTAATGACTGATGGTGGTTCACATTTTATTCATGGTGCTTTCCGTAAGATGCTTGCTAAATATGAGGTTAATCATAGAATTGCATTGCCATATCATCCTCGGTCTAGTGGTCAAGTAGAATTGAGCAATAGAGAGATTGAATTGATTTTGCAAAAGACTGTTAATAGATCTAGAAATAATTGGTCTAAAAAACTTGATGATGCACTGTGGGCTTATAGAGCTACTTAAAAAAACCTTATGGGTATGTCTCCGTAGAAAATGGTTTATGGAAAATCATGCCACTTACCTCTTGAATTAGAACATAAGGCATATTGGGCTATTAAAGAACTCAATTATGACTTCAAACTTGCCGGTGAGAAGAGGTTATTTGACATTATCTCACGTGATGAATGGAGAACCCAAGCCTATGAGAATGCCAAGCTGTTTAAAGAGAAAGTTAAAAGATGGCATGACAAAAGAATACAAAAACGGGAATTTTACGTAGGTGATCATGTTTTGCTATACAACTCCCGTTTAAGATTTTTTGCCGGAAAACTTCTCTCTAAATGGGAAGGATCTTACGTTATCGATGAGGTCTATCGTTCCAGTGCCATCAAAATTAACAACGCCGAAGGCACAAATCTGGAAGTGGTAAACGGTCAAAGAATCAAACACTATATCTCAAGTACTCCCATAAATGTTGAGACCAATATAATTGACACCGTGACACCGGAGGAGTACATAAGGGACACTTTCCAAAACGTTTCAGACTCCGAAAAGGAATAGGTATGTGGTACGGTAAGTAAACCGACTCCAAAATGTTCCAAATAGCAATTTTTCTCCGTTTTGGAATATTTAAAAAATTAGGAAAATTTAAACTAGTCCAGAAGAGACACGGGGCAGCCACAAGGGTGGAGGGCGCGCCCTACCCCCCGGGCGCGCCCCCTACCTTGTGGCCACCCCATGTGCCTCCCAGACTCTGTTTTCTTGCACGTCACGTAATTCTGTCAGTAAAAATTCATTATATAATATCCCGAAGGTTTTGACTACTGTATTACGACACTATCTTCTATTTTTTGTTTCAAGCTGTTTTTCTGACAGATCTAGATCGGCATGACGTCTCCAAGCGCCCCCAAGGACAAGTATTTCGAGAAGGTCATCATCCCCTGCCTTGCGAAGGTGCTGCAACACCCTCAAACCATTGAGATGCGTGAGGGGGTGCTGCACATCCGCGATGTTGAGGGGCCAAAGAAGACCGGAAGCGTGGAGACAAGACTCGAAGCAATGGAGTAGCAAGTTTTCAAGTGCCAAGGGATGGTGGAGCGTGGACTTAATGCCAACAAAATGATGATAATGGAATTCACTAGTAATCACAAGATGGACGCCAAGCACATTGGGGAGATCATCTTCAAGCTGCAGGAGAAAATCAAGCATCTCCAAGCCCAGATCTATGACCTACAAAACCAAAACTGTGAGTATGAATTCAGATTTAAGACCATGAGCTTGGCTGCAGATATGAGGATACTGGAGACTCGTTCATCCTTCTACGATGGTGAACCTATGCCTTGGAAGATGGATGACAAGCCTACTTCATCAACAACTCCTTCAACACCACGTCCGAAGGAAGAATCATAAATACATGGGTATGGGCACCGCCCTTGGCAACTGCCAAGCTTGGGGGAGGTGCCCCGGTATCATATCACCATCACACCTTTATCTTTACCGTTTTTCTTTGTTTGATCCTTTTGTTTATATCATGATCTAGTAGAATAAAGTTTTTAGTATGATTTAGCTTTGAGTTTTGCTTTGATCTCTATCTATGTAATCGATTCCTCGAGAGATATAATACAGAATAGTTTTGAGTGAGGGCTTTGCTATGTTGCTATGATCTTAAGGAAATAAATGATAGAAAAAATATAAAGAAATAAAAAAAGATCATATGTTGATCTTATGTGAAGTAACGACTTAACATATAAAGAGTATGGAGAATAAAAGTTGTTGAGTGTTGAAAAACATATTTTTGGTCATTGTTGCAATTAATAGGAAGTAATAAAGAAAGAGAGGTTTCACATATAAATATACTATCTTGGACATCTTTTATAATTGTGAGCACTCATTAAAATATGACATGCTAAAAAGTTGAAGGTGGACAAGGAAGACAACATAATGGGTTATGTCTTCTTACATCCTAAAAGAAGTTATATTGTTATAGATCCTCCAACATGTTGATCTTGCTTTCCCTCTCATTCTAGCCAAAATTCTTTGCGCCAAGTAGAGATACTACTTGTGCTTCCAAACATCCCTTAAACCCAGTTTTGCCATGAGAGTCCACCATACCTACCTATGGATTGAGTAAGATCCTTCAAGTAAGTTGTCATCGGTGCACGTAATAAAAAATCCTCTCTAAATATGTATGATCTATTAGTGTGAAGAAAATAAGCTTTATACGAGCTTGTGACGTGGAAGAAATAAAAGCGACATACTGCATAATAAAGGTCCATTATCACAAGTGGAAATATAAAGTCATGTTCGTTTGCATTAAGATTTTGTGCATCCAACCATAAAAGCGCATGACAACCTCTGCTTCCCCCTGCGAAGGGACTATCTTTTACTTTTATCTTCTATCATCATAAAAAGAGTCACGGTGACCATCACCATTCCTTTTTATTTTCATCCTTTGGCAAGCACAATATGTTAAAGCTAGATCTAGATATTTATACCCATGTCGATTTACAGAGCCATGAACCATTATTGTTGACATTACCCTTGAGGTAAATCGTTGGGAGGCGAAACTATAAGCCCCTATCTTTCTCTGTGTCTAGTTTAAACTTTGAACTCATTAGTATCGCGTGAGTGTCAGCAATTATTAAAGATTAAATGATAGCTGAGTATGTGAACTTGCTGAAAAGCTCTTATATTTGACTCTTCCCGATGTATGATAAATTGCAATTACTTCAATGACTAAGATCATAGCTTGTTGGCTATCAATAAAGTTTCTAATTCATACTTTGCCTAGTGAATGAATTGTTACTTTATCATAAGAACTTATATGACAAGTTATGTTGCTGACCTAAAGATGATCCTGATGCCCTCATTTCCATATTTTATATTTTTCGACAACTCTATCTCTAAACATGTGGACATATTTTTCAATTTCAGCTTTTTGCTTGAGGACAAGCAAGGCCTAAGCTTGGGGGAGTTGATACGTCCATTTTGCATCATGCTTTTATATTGATATTTATTGTATTATGGGCTGTTATTACACAATATGTCACAATACTTATGCCTTTTCTCCCTTATTTTACAAGGTTTACATGAAGAGGGAGAATGCTGGCAGCTGGAACTCTGGACTAGAAAAGGAGCAAATCTGAGATACCTGTTTTGCACAACTCCAAAAGTCCTGAAACTTCACGGAGAATATTTTTGGAATATATAAAAAATATTTGGTGAAAGAAGCACGAGAGGGGAGGCCATCACCCATCCACAAGGGTGGGGGCGCACCCTACCCCCTGGGCGCCCCCTACCTTGTGGGCCCCTGACAGGCCCCGATGCCCATCTTCTGCTATATCAACGTGTTTTGACCTGGAAAAAATCATAATGAGGTTTTTGGGACGAAGCGCCGCCGTCTCGAGGAGGAACTTGGGCGAAACCAATCTAGAGCTCCGGCAGGGCTGTTCTGCCGGGGATACTTCCCTCCACAACGGGTAAATCGAAGCCATCATCATCACCAACGATCCTCTCATTGAGAGGGGGTCAATCTCCATCAACATCTTCACCAGCACCATCTCCTCTCAAACCCTAGTTCATGTATTGTATCCGATCTTCGTCTCAAAACCTCAGATTGGTACCTGTGGGTTGCTAGTAGTGTTGATTACTCTTTGTAGTTGATGCTAGTTGCTTTATTCGGTGGAAGTTCACATGTTAAAATACTTAATGCTATTCAATACCCCTCTGATCATGAACATGATCATGTTTTGTGAGTAGTTACATTTGTTCCTGAGGACATGGGAGAAGTCTTGCTATAAGTAATCATATGAATTTGGTATTCGTTCGATATTTTGATGAGATGTATGTTATCTTTCCTCTAGTGGTGTTATGTGAACGTCGACTACATGACACTTCACCATTATTTGGGCCTAGGGAGAAGGCATTGGGAAGTAATAAGTAGATGATGGGTTGCTAGAATGACAGAAGCTTAAACCCTAGTTTATGCGTTGCTTCGTAAGGGGCTGATTTGGATCCCTATGTTTCATGCTATGGTTAGATTTATCTTAATACTTATTTCATAGTTGCGGATGCTTGCGAGAGTGGTTGATCATAAGTGGGAGGCTTGTACAACAAAGGACAACACCCAAGCACGGGTCCACCCACATATCAAATTATCAAAGTACCAAACGTGAGACATATGAGCATGATGAAAACTAGCTTGACAGTAATTCCCATGTGTCCTCGGGAGCGCTTTGCTTTATATAAGAGTACGTCCAGGCTTGTCCTTTGCTACAAAAAGGATTGGGCCACCTTGCTGCATGATGACCCACAAGTGTAGAGGATCTATCGTAGTTCTTTCGATAAGTAAGAGTGTCGAACCCAACGAGGAGCAGAAGGAAATGATATGCAGTTTTCAGTAAGGTATTTTCTGCAAGCACTGAAATTATAGGTAATAGGTAGTTTTGTGATAAGGTAATTGGTAGCAAGTAACAAAAGGTAAAAGTAAATAATGTGCAGCAAAATGGCCCAATATTTTTTGTAGAAAAGGACAAGCCTGGACAAACTCTTATATGAAGAAAGCACTCCCGAGGACACATGGGAATTATCGTCAAGCTAGTTTTCATCACGATCATCTGATTCGCGTTCGGTACTTTGATAATTTGGTATGTGGCTGGACCGGTGCTTGGGTGCTATCCTTACTTGTACAACCCTCCCACTTATGATTAACCTCTAATGCAAGCATCCGCAACTATAGAAGAAGTATTAAGGTAAACCTAACCATAGCATGAAACATATGGATCCAAATCAGCCCCTTACGAAGCAACACATAAACTAGGGTTTAAGCTTTTGTCACTCTAGCAACCCATCATCTACTTATTACTTCCCAATGCCTTCCTCTAGGCCCAAATAATGGTGAAGTGTCATGTAGTCGACGTTCACATGAAACCACTAGAGGAGAGACAACATACATCTCATCAATATATCGAATGAATACCAAATTCACATGACTACTAATAGCAACACTTCTCCCATGTCCTCAGGAACAAAAGTGACTACTCACGAGACATAATATTGTTCATGATCGGAGGGGTATTAATATGCATAATGGATCTGAACATATGATATTCCACCAAATAAACCAACTAGCATCAACTACAAGGAGTTATCAACACTACTAGCAACCCACAGGTACCAATCTGAGGTTTGGATACAAAGATTGGATACAAGAGATGAACTAGGGTTTGAGAGGAGATGGTGCTGGTGAAGATGTTGATGAAGATAGCTCTCCCCAAGATGGGAGAGTTGTTGGTGATGACGACAGTGACGATTTCCCCCTCCCGGAGGGAAGTATCCCCGGAAGAACAGCTATGCCGGAGCCCTAGATTGGTTTCCGCCAAGGTTCCGCCTCGAGACGGCGGCGTCTGGTCCCGAAAGCCTCCCTCTGATTTTTTTTCCAGGTCAAAATACCTCATATAGGAAAAGATGGTCATCGGGGGGCCATCGGGGGCCCACGAGGCAAGGGGGCACGCCCAGAGGGGGGGAGGGCGCCCCCACCCTCGTGGACAGGTGGTGGCCCCCTGGTGATTTTCTTTCACCAGATATTTTTTATATTTTCTGAAACGGTGTCCTGTGGAGTTTCGCAGCTTTTTGAGTTGCGCAGAATAGGTTTCCAGAGTTTTCTTCTTTTCCAGCCCAGAATTCCAGCTGCCGGCGTTCTCCCTCTTCATGTAAACCTTGTAAAGCATAGGTATTGTAACATAATGTGTAATAACAGCCCATAATGCAATAAATATCAACATAAAAGCATGATGCAAAATGGACGTATCACTGCACCTTGTTTACTTTTGTTACTTGTTATCCGTTACGAATTATACTATCACACAATTATCAGTTACGATAATTTCAGTGCTTGTAGAGAAAACCTTGCTGAAAACTGCTTGTCATTTCCTTCTGCTCCTCATTGGGTTCGACACTCTTACTTATTGAAAGGACTACGATAGATCCCCTACACTTGTGGGTGTTGGATTCATGGCTCCGAAAAACCCTACTAGGTTCAAATTCTGGGGTGTGTGGATCTCAACCTCGCCTCTCTTTCTACTCGCCATCTCACTGATATGTCCCAACGTATCTATAATTTTTTATTGTTCCATGCTATTATTTATGAAGTCTTGTATGCTTAATGGGCTTTATCATTCACTTTCATATCATTTTTGGGACTAACCTACTAACCCAAAGGCCCAGTCCAGATTGCTGTTTTTTTGCCTATTTCAAGGTTTTCCAGAAAAGGAATATCAAACGGAGTCCAAACGGAATGAAACCTTCGCGAGAGATATTTTTGGAGGAAATCACGCACGAAAGACTTCGGGGCCAAGCCAGGGACAGAGGGGCCACCCTCGAGGGTGGGGGGCGCGCCCCCTTCCCAGGGCGCGCCCCCTGCCTCGAGGGCAGCCCGTGTGGCCCCCGGTGCCCCCTTCTTCTTATATATACCTACGTACCCCAGAAACTCCATACGCAGAGAGAAAACCCTAATTCCACCGCCGTAGCTGCTGTTCCCATGGAGATCCCATCTTGGAGCCTGTTCCGGGAGGGGGATCCATCACGGAGGCCTTCATCATCATCATCATCATCATCATCATCGCCCTCACCATGAGTTGTGAGTAGTTTACCACAGACCTTCGAGTCCATAGCTAGTATCTAGATGGCTTCTTCTCTCTCTGGATCTCAATACAAAGTTCTCCTTGGTCTTCGATGAGATCTATTCGATGTAATCTCTTGTTGCGGTGTGTTTGTCGAGATCCGATGAATTGTGAGTTTATGATCAAGGTTATCTATGAAATATATTTGGTTCTTCTCTGAACTTTTTATGTGTGCTCATAATATCCTTGCAAGTCTCTTCAAATTATTGGTTTGGTTTGGCCTACTAGATCTATAGTTCGTGCAATGGGAGAAGGGCTTGGCTTTGGGTTCAATCTTGTGGTGTCCTTTCCTAGTGACAGTAGGGGCAGCAAGGCACGTATTGTATTGTTGCCATAAAGGATAAAAAGATGGGGTTTTCATCATATTGCTTGATTTTATCCCTCTACATCATGTCATGTTTCTTAAGGCGTTACTCTGTTTGTATGAACTCAATACACTAGATGCATGCTGCATAGCGGTCGATGTGTGGAGTAATAGTAGTAGATGCAGAATTGTTTCGGTCTACTTGTCTCGGACGTGATGCCTATATACAATGATCATGCCTAGATAGTCTCATAATTATTCTCTTTTCTATAAATTGCTCGACAGTAATTTGTTTACCCACCGTAGAATACCGCTATCATGAGAGAAGCCACTAGAGAAAACTATTGCCCCTGGGTCTATCTTTATCATATTACTTTCGCGTCAACTAGCCAATTTCTGTCGCCGTTGTTTATTTGCTTTCTTTACTTTCTGTTTCTATATCTAAAATACCAAAAATATTATCTTATCATCTCTATCAGATATCGCTCTCGTAAGTGACCGTAAAGGGATTGACAACCCCTTATCGCGTTGGCTGCGAAGTTCTTATTTGTTTGTGCAGGTGCGAGGGACTAGCGCGTGGTCTCCTATTGGATTGATACCTTGGTTCTCAAAAACTGGGGGAAATACTTACGCTACTGTGCTGCATCTCCCTTTCCTCTTCGAGGAATACAACGCAAGATCAAGAGGTAGCACTCACGAACTAGCACGATGAACTGGAATGTAAAAGAGACACGAGGCAGTTTATCCTGGTTCGGGCCACCTAGCGGTGAGTGGCCCTACTCCAACAGTATGGTGGATTAGCCTCGAGATGGGCTATGGATGAACTAGTACAATGAGTGTTCCGTCCCCTTGTTCTTTGTTGTTGATGGAGGAGAGGGTGTGAATGATCCGTCCCCTTGTTGGGTGGTGGCTATCCTACTTATATAGTGGCCTTAGTCCTCTTCCCCAAAATGTTTGGCGGGAAGGGATCCCACAACGACCAATTTTGAAGGGGGACAACTAGTACATTTTATCCTGAGTAAAGATGGTCTTCGCCTGCAAAGCCTATGATCCTGACGCCATGGTGGGCTTGGTGATGACCTCCGTCCTGGCGGTCTTGGTCTTGTCACATTGGAATGGAAACCTTTGGCAGATTCCTCGGGACTTTGTGTCTGAGCCCGCTTCCTTAGCACCAAAGAGGAAACTGCTGTACTGCGCCCGCTGGCGCCCGCCTGGCCTTGGTCGTCATGGCTTGTGTCATGCAAACCTTGCGAGGTGGGGGCGGGGGTTGCATAGAGTTCTCCGCTCCTCAGGAGCTAGCCGAACGAGGCTGCCCCTTTCGAAGATCTTGGTGGCGTCCGCCCCACGAGGCTTGGCCCCTCGCGAGGGTCTTGAGTGCCGATGCTGAAGATGGGCCATACTAGGCCTGGAAAGGAGCCACGTCGTGGGACGCAGACAGGCAAGTCTAGGTACCATGGTTCCCAAAATGCCGACAGTATCCCCCGGGCCCAAGGCGCGCTCGGACTTGGCTTCGTGGCGAAGCCAAAGGGCAAGGGCAAAGCGCCGCGGGTACCAATCGCCTGCAGACCTGATTGATGCGTGGCGCTTGGATTGGACGTGCGCGTATCCACTCCCCAAGCTGCCTCGGCAACCGTTTGACTTGACTGGAGCCTGCTGCATGCAAAAAAGGTCATCCTTACCTGTGATCGTGGGGGCTGACGGTTTACCTCCCCCTTGCTATAAATGAGAAGGGGCAGGATCCCCTCCGCTCATCTCCATCTCGTCGCCACTTGCTTCTTCTAGGTTCTCCACCTTCATGCTTTGTTTATGGCACCGATTCGGAGGTTCTCCGCAGCGAAGAAAGGCAAAGCCCCTGCGGAGGGGCCCATGCCACTTCCATCGAAGAAGAGGCCTGGCCGCTCTAGGAACTCCACCGGAGGGCTTGAAGTGACGCGGCCTTGGCTGGAACGGCACCCACCGGGCTTCCGAGTCGCTTTGTATGCGCAAGGCCAAGGGCGAAAAGGCGGCGACTGCCTTCGCCTTGGAGTCGACCCTAGAGGACCAACCGTGGTTGGGCGACTGGTTCGCGATGGTGCCCATGCCGAGGACACTTCTTGGGAGTTCATGGTGTGGACAGCGATGCCACCGCCTTCTTGGATCCGGCTGCCGAGGTTCTTCGCGGAGCTGATGCCGGTGAGGGGTCCTGCTGAGCTATGGTTGTAGCACGCTGATGCTGTAGCCAGGCTTCTGAGGCAGAGGTCGAGGTCGTCCCCCCAGCCGGCGTCTTCATGACTCGAGGATGGGGCGAAATCGCCTACGCTTGCCGTCCTGAGGGAGCCTCCACCATCCACTTTGAGTTTGATGGAGCCTCCACGCTTTTCTGCAAGATATTCGGTGAAGACGGCCGATGCGTAACGCTGCCACGGGCACTGAACTTGCCCTTGGCCTTGTCAGCGGCTCTTCCTCCAGCAACGAATCTCCAGAGCCCAGCGACGATCCTGAGACCAGCGATGATGACAGCTACGAGCCCCCGAGCTCTCGTCAAGCCCGCAGCAGGGCACGAGCGTCCGTCCGGCGCCGCCAGTGACGTTCTTGGCCACACTCTCCTTGAGTTCCTTTTTTTGTTCCCTGCACGGAATCACGTCGACCCCGTGGGGGCATGTAAAAATCGAAATACTTTGGCTTTTAATGTATTCGCTTTTTGCTTAGCGTTGTGATCGCACATTGATACATCTCCAACGTATCTATAATTTTTGATTGTTCCATGCTATTATATTATCCTTCTAGGATGTTTTATGGGCTTTATTATACACTTTTATATGATTTTTGGGACTAACCTATTAACCCAGAGCCCAGTGGCAGTTTCTGTTTTTCTCCTGTTTTAGGGTTTCGCAGAAAAGGAATATCAAACGGAGCCCAATTGACCTGAAAATCAACGGAGATCATTCTTGGACCAGAAGAAGCCCACGGAGAGCCAGAGGGGGACGAGAGGACCCACGGGCTACCCACGAGGTTGGGGGGGGCGCCCCCCTACTGGGCGTGCCCCCTGCCTCGTGGACAGCCCGTAGCCCCCCTTTGCTTGGCCCTGACTCCAACACCTCCTATATATATACAGAAACCTCCAAAAATAACCTAGATCGGGAGTTCCGCCGCTGAAAGCCACTGTTGCCACCGAAAACCAATCAAGACCCGTTCTAGCACCCTGCCGGAGGGGGGAATCCCTCTCCAGTGGCCATCTTCATAATCCCGGCGCTCTCAGTGACGAGGAGGGAGTAGTCCACCCTCGGGGCTGAGGGTATGTATAAGTAGCTATGTGTTTTATCTCTCTCTCTCTCGTGTTCTTGAGATGGCACGATCTTGATGTATCGCGAGCTTTGCTATTATAGTTGGATCTTATGATGTTTCTCCCCCTCCACTCTCTTGTAATGGATTGAGTTTTCCCTTTGAAGTTATCTTATCGGATTGAGTCTTTAAGGATTTGAGAACACTTGATGTATGTCTTGCGTGGGATACCCGTGGTGACAATGGGGTATTCTATTGATTCACTTGATGTATGTTTTGGTGATCAACTTGCGGGTTCCTTGACCTTGGGAATCTATGCATAGGGGTTGGCACACGTTTTCGTCTTGACTTTCCGGTGGAAACTTTGGGGCACTCTTTGAAGTTCTATGTGTTGGTTGAATAGATATTTCTGAAATTGTGTGGTGCATATCGTATAATCATGCCCACGGATACTTGAGGTGACAATGGAGTATCTAGGTGACATTAGGGTTTTGGTTGATTTGTGTCTTAAGGTGTTATTCTAGTACGAACTCTATGATAGATTGAACATTACTACGGACTCTTGAATAGATAGCTCATAAAGAATAACTTTGAGGTGGTTTCGTACCCTACCATAATCTCTTCGTTTGTTCTCCGCTATTAGTCACTTTGGAGTGACTCTTTGTTGCATGTTGAGGGATAGTTATATGATCCAGTTATGTTATTATTGTTGAGAGAACTTGCACTAGTGAAAGTATGAACCCTAGGCCTTATTTCCTATCATTGCAACACCGTTTATGCTCACTTTTACCACTTGCTACCTTGCTGTTTTTATATTTTCAGTTTACAAAAACCTATATCTACCATCCATATTGCACTTGTATCACCATCTCTTCGCCGAACTAGTGCACCTATACAATTTACCATTGTATTGAGTGTGTTGGGGACACAAGAGACTCTTTGTTATTTGGTTGCAGGGTTGCTTGAGAGAGACCATCTTCATCCTACGCCTCCCACGGATTGATAAACCTTAGATCATCCACTTGAGGGAAATTTTCTACTATCCTACAAACCTCTGCACTTGGAGGCCCAACAACGTCTACAAGAAGAAGGTTGCGTAGTAGACATCAAGCTCTTTTCTGGCTCCGTTGCCGGGGAGGTGAGTGCTTGAAGGTATATCTTTAGATCTTGCAATCGAATCATTTTGTTTCTTGGTTTGTCACTAGTTAGTTTACAAATGAAAACTACAAAAAAATGGAATTATGGTTACCTCATATGCTTCATCTTTTTAATATCTTTTGTGAAAATGATTGGAAGGAAAATTGTGCTCAAGTACTAGAAGAAGAATTACATAGAATGCTTGTCATAAAATATGTGAATGATGAGCATGATTGCAATGTTGTTAGTATGAATTCTTTGAATACCCATGATGCTAATGATATGCAAAGCCACAAGCTTGGGGATGCTATGTTTGATGAAGATGATATGTTTAGTCCCCCAAGTTTTCATGAGCAAATTTATTATGATGAAAGCATGCCTCCTATCTATGATGATTATTGTGATGACTTTTATGCTATAAAGAATAATGATAACCATGAAACTTGTCATCACGATTTTAGTTTTCAATTGGATTATGTTTCACATGATAGTTATTTTGTTGCGTTTGCTCCTCCCACTACTATGAATGAGAAGAATTTTGCTTACGATGGGAGTAGTAAAATTTCTATGCTTGGGCATCATGACAAGAATGCTTTATGTGCTGGTGATATTGTTGAACTCATTCATGATGCTACTGAAAATTATTATGAGAGAGGATCATATGCTTGTAGGAATTGCAATAATATCAAGTTTCCTCTCTATGTGCTTAAAATTTTGATGTTGTGCTTGTTTTCCCTTCCTATGCTAGTTGATTATCGTTCCCATAAGTTGTTTGTTCACAAAATACCTATGCATAGGAAGTGTGTTAGACTTAAATGTGCTAGTCATATTCTTCAAGATGCTCCATTTATGTTTCAATTCTTATATTTTATGCGAGCATCATTGAAATCATCATGCCTAGCTAGGGGCGTTAAACGATGGCGCTTGTTGGGAGGCAACCTAACTTTAATTTTGTTCTTTGCTTTTGCTTCTGTTTAGGAATAAATATTGCATCTAGCTTCTGTTTAGATGTGGTTTTGTGTTTTAATTAGTGTTTGTGCCAAGTAGAGCCTTTGGGAAGACTTGTGTGAAGTTTATATGATCATGCTGTAAAAAACAGAAACGTTAGCGCTCGCTATAATAGTCACCAGATTTTACTGGAGAGTGCTATTTAGTTGATTCTTTTTGCATATGATTAATAGACAAATTCCTCACGTTTACCAATTTATTTCAATTTTTTTGGAGTTACAGAAGTATGCGAAAGTTACAGATTACTACAGACTGTTCTGTTTTTGACAAATTCTGTTTATCGTGTGTTGTTTGCTTATTTTGATGAATCTATGAGTGGTATTGGAGGATATGAATCATAGAGAAGTTGGAATACAGTAGGTTTAACACCAATATAAACAAAGAATGAGTTCATTACTGTACCTTTGAGTGGTGGTTTGTTTTCTTATACTAACGGAGCTCACGAGATTTTTGTCTAAGTTTTGTGTTGTGAAGTTTTCAAGTTTTGAGTATTGCATTGATGGACTATGGAACAAAGAGTGGCAAGAGACTAAGATTGGGGATGCCCAAGGCACCCCAAGGTAAAATTCAAGGACAACCAAAATCCTAAGCTTGGGGATGCCTCGGTAAGGCATCCCCTCTTTCGTCTTTATCAATCGGTAACTATACTCGGGACTATATTTTGATTCACCACATGATATGTGTTTTGCTTGGAGCGTCAATTTGTTTTATTTTGTTTTGCTTGCTGTTTGAATAATATCCAAAGATCCGAAATTCTTAAATGTTAGAGAGTCTTCACATAGTTACATAATTATTCAACTACTCATTGATCTTCACTTATATCTTTCGGAGTAGTTTGTTATTGCTCTAGTGCTTCACTTATATCTTTTAGAGCACGACGGTGGTTCTATTTTTAAGAAATAGATGAACTCTCATGCTTCACTTATATCCTTTTGAGAGTCTATTAGAACAACACGGTAATGTGCTTTGGCTATAAAACTAGCCTTCACATGATAGACATCCAAGATAAATGTAGTAAAAACTTTCATACTAAGTGCATTAAATATGAAGAGAAGTTGGATGCTTGATAATTGTTTTGAGACATGAGGATAGTGATATTAGAGTCATGCTAGTGGAGTTATTATGAAATTGAGAAATACTTGTGTTAAAGTTAGTGATTCCCGTAGCATGCACGCATGGTGAACCGCTATGTGACGAAGTTAGAGCATGAGGTATTTGTAGAGTGACAACCTTTGTGTGGAGGTCAGGGGCGGGCGATGGTTAACTCCTACCAACCTTCCCCCTAGGAGCATGCGTTGATTGCTTTGTTTTGATGACTCGTAATTTTTTGCAATAAGTATATGAGTTCTTATGACTAATGTTGAGTCCATGGATTATACGCACTCTCACCCTTCCACCATTGCTAGCCTCTCTTATGCCGCGCAACTTTCGCCGGTATCATACACCCACTATATATCCTTCCTCAGAACAGCCACCATATATCTTCCTCAAAACATCCACCATACCTACCTATCATGGCATTTCCATAGCCATTCCGAGATATATTGCCAAGCAACTTTCCACCGTTCCGTTCATATGACACGCTTCATATTGTCATATTGCCATGCATGATCATGTAGTTGACATCGTATTTTGGCAAAGCCACCATGCATAATTTTTCATACATGTCACTATTGATTCATTGCACATCCCGGTACACCGCCGGAGGCATTCATATGGACTCATACTATGTTCTAGTATCGAGTTGTAATTCAATATAAGTGTGAGGATGATCATTATTAGAGCATCGTTCCATGTGAGGAAAGGCCAATAAAAAAAGAGGTGGCCCAAAAAAATAGAGAGGGGCTAAAAAAAAGAGAGAAACCCCCTCCAAAAAAGAGAGAAAAGAGAGAAGGGACAATTGCTACTATCCTTTTCCACACTTGTGCTTCAAAGTAGCACCATGTTCTTCATGATAGAGAGTCTCATGTTTAGTCACTTTCATATACTAGTGGGAATTTTCATTATAGAACTTGGCTTGTATATTCCAACGACGGGCTTCCTCAAATGCCCTAGGTCTTTATGAGCAAGCAAGTTGGGTGCACACTCTTGCTACTTCTCGAGCTTGCGTTGTATTCCCTCGAAGAGGAAAGGGAGATGCAACACAGTAGCATAAGTATTTACCTCAGTTTTTGAGAACCAAGGTATCAATCCAGTAGGAGACCACGCGCGAGTCCCTCGCACCTGCACAAACAAATAAGAACTTCGCAGCCAACGCAATAAGGGGTTGTTAATCCCTTTACGGTCACTTACGAAAGTGAGATCTGATAGAGATGATAGTTTATATTTTTGGTATTTTTGTTTTTAAGAACAGAAAGTAAAAACGGAAAAAGTAAAGTAGATGTAGATTGATATGTTGAGAATAGACCCAGTGGCCGTAGTGTTCTCTAGTGGTTTCTCTCATGATAGCGATATTCTACGGCGGGTAAACAAATTACTGTCGAGCAATTGATAGAAAAACGAATAATTATGAGACTATCTAGGCATGATAATTGTATATAGGCATCACGTCCGAGACAAGTAGACTGACTCCTGCCTGCATCTACTACTATTACTCCACACATCGACCACTATCCAGCATGCATCTAGTGTATTGAGTTCATAAGAACAGAGTAACGCCTTAAGCAAGATGACATGATGTAGAGGGTTAAACTCAAGCAATATGATATAAACCCCATCTTTTTATCCTCGATGGCAACAATACAATACGTGCCTTGCTGCCCCTACTATCACTGGGAAAGGACACCGCAAGATTGAACCCAAAGCCAAGCACTTCTCCCATTGCGAGAACTATAGATCTAGTAGGCCAAACCAAACCAATAATTCGAAGAGACTTGCAAGGATATTATGAGCACACATAGAGAGTTCAGAAAAGAACCAAATATTTCTCATAGATAATCTTGATCATAAACTCACAATTCATAGGATCTCGACAAACACACCGGAAAAAGAGATTACATCGAATAGATCTCCTCGAAGACCGAGGAGAACTTTGTATTGAGATCCAGAGAGAGAGAAGAAGCCATCTAGATACTAGCAATGGACCCGAAGGTCTGTTGTAAACTACTTAATACTCATGGTGAGGGCGATGATGATGATGTAGAAGCACTCCGTGATGGATCCTCCCTTCGACGGAGCACCGTAACAGGCTCCAAGATGGGATCTCACGAGAACAGAAGGTTACAGCGGTGGAAGTAGGCTTATATAGGAGGAAGGATGACACTGGGGGACTCACGAGGGGCCCACGAGGCAGGGGGGCGCACCCCCAACCCTCGTGGGCACCTCGTGGCCCCTTTGCCGTGGTTCTCAAGTCTCCCGTGCGTGATTTTCTCCATAAATATCTCTCCCGGAGGTTTCATTTTGTTTGGACTCCGTTTGATATTCCTTTTCTACAAAACCCTGAAACTGGCAAAAACGGCAATCTGAACTGGGCCTTTGGGTTAGTAGGTTAGTCCCAAAAATGATATAAAAGTGTATGACAAAGCCCATTAAACATCCAAGACATCATAAATAATAGCATGGAACAATAAAAAATTATAGATACGTTTGAGACGTATCACACACCCACTTAGTTTATTTTGTTGAGCTTTCATACATTTTTAGCTGCAGTGCATCCGTTGCATGGCAATCCCTACTCACTCACATTTATATCTATTGATGGGCATCTCCATATCCCGTTGATACACCTAGTTGATGTGAGACTATCTCCCGCCTCTTTGTCTTCTCCACAACCACCACTCTATTCTACCCATAGTGCTATATCCATGGATCATGCTCATGTATTGCGTGAAAGTTGAAAGGTTTGAAAGAATAGAGTATGAAAACAAGTGCTTGGCTGAGTACGGTTGTTGGTCCCGGTTCGTCTGGACCTTTGACGAAAGTTTGACGAAAAGAGGATGACCGGCGGCAAAATATGGGGAGAAGGGACTCACCATCGGTGCCGGGTTCGCGTGGCTATACGGAACCTTTTCGTATTGCCAGTTATCTGGCAAGTTGGCCTTGGAGATGTCGTTCACCCCGCGCGCGACCTGCTCCGCCCTCAGCCGCAGCTTGGACATGCGGTAGGGGTCGTCGAGGCCCTTCATCTCGCCGATGAGATGAACGCGCTGCATCGGCGGCAGCACCCGTCGTGCGATGAAGGCGGTGACGAGGTCTCTGCCTTCGATGCCTTCCCGCTCCTTCATCACCACCACCCGCTCGCACAAGTTGAGCACCGCCTATGATGGCCACTTGGGGTAGTAGGACCAGTTTCGCTTCTCCTGCGGCAGCACGTCGGCAGGTTGATGCGGTCCGTGCCCAAGTTGCGGACGTAGAAGAAAGAATGCTGCCACTTCTTGGCAGAATCCTCCAGGGGCACGTTGGGGCGATCGTCCCTGGCCGCCGGTAGATGACGGCGGCTCCACACTCGGACATCTCCCTGGCCTTCGGCCCCTGCTGCTTCAGGGAGAAGAGGCGCGCGAAGTGGTCGATGGAGGGCTCGACTCTGACGTACGCCTCGTAGAGCGTGACGAAGCCGGAGAGCTGCACGATGGCCCCGGCTCCAAGATGGTGGGGCTGGAGCCCGTAAAACTCCAGGAATTCATGGAAGAAATCACTCACGGGTAGCCCAAACCCGCGCTTGAAGTGCGTGAAGAAGACCACGCGCTCCGAGCCTTCGGGGCGCGTCTCTCGCTCGTCTCACGGCTAGCAAACGGCAACCTCCGTCTCCGGCGGCAGACTCTTGGTGGTGCGGAGGCAGTTGATGTCGTCCTCGGAGATGGTCGAGCCCATCCACGAGCCCGACGGCAACGCCATCGACAAGAAGCACGAAGAAGAGAAAGAAGAAGGAGAGGATGACCTCTGCTCAAGAACGACGGGCGATGTAGTGTGCGGCCGTCGCGAGAGGCAGATGATGCAGGGAAAGACAGGAGGGCGCGGGAGAGAACAATCTCCGCCGGCCCCTCGACCCAATTTATAACCCATGGTTCGAACTGCGCCCACCTGTCCCACTTCCCGCAATAAATGCGCGCGTGCGTGCGCAATAACTGCCCCTAGAAGGGCAATCGGTTCGCGGACGCCACAATAAATCCGCACACATTGGCCAAAGTTGCACGGCTGCGGGCCCCGTCCCATCACGCGTGTGGACTGTCAGGCCTCCCCGGCTTCCGGGCACCACGTGGCGCCCGCACGGAACCCGAAAGATCATCCAAGATTCAGCGGACTCTTCGATTCCCGCTGTCGCCGAAACGGCGCGATCCGGCTTCCAGAAGCCGGCACACAGTGGGTGTTTTCGAGCACAGCCCTGGGCCCGCCTTCAAGGGAAAGAAAACTGTGAAGGCCCGATCACCCAAAGACGGCGGACCTTCACAGCTTCGGGGACTACTGTTGGGAGGATGATCCCCAGGAAGGCAACGGAAGTCGGATCCTTTTAAAAAAACAACGGGGCCGGCCTCGCCCCGCTATTCGCCTCTGACTTGGCCGGGTTGCTCGACCCGGCCAGGCCTCACGATCCAGCAAGATTCTCCAGTCCGGCCGCCCCCCGCAATCCGGCCCCGACGGCCCGCTCGAGGGATCCGAACTCGGCACGCCAAGACTTCCTCAACAAGCCAGACCGGCCCGTGGCGTGTTCCCCAATCCGGCCACGGGTCAGTGATACGTCCAAAACGTATCTATAATTTCTTCTTGCTCCATGCCACTTTTGGGTGATATTGCTATGATATTTATACACTTCCATACACTTTTGATCATATTTGGACTAACCTACTAATCCAGTGCACCCCGGTGCCAGTTTCTGTTTTCGGCTGTTTTTGTATTTCAGGTTTTCACATTACGAGAACTGTCAGGAAAAATCCAGAAAAATTATATAAAAAATCAGTGTTCCAGAACCTACCTTGCGCCCGAAGTACAGCCGGGGGGGCCACCAGGGCTCCAAGCGCCCTGGCGGCGCGCCCCCCCGGGCCGCGCCGGGGGTGCGCCTGGGCCCCCCGAGCCCCGTCTGGTGCCCCCCTTTGGCATATATTTAGAGCGTCCTTCGAAACCCTCGAGACGGGAACTCTTTTTCGCGATCTCATCTCTGTTCTGCCGCCGCCGCCGCTTCAAAGATTGGGAGCACCATGAGAACTCTTCCCGGCACCCTGCCGGAGGGGAGGATCACCATCGGAGCCTCTCCACCACCATGGACGCCTCCCGGATGAGTTGTGAGTAGTCTCCCTTGGACCATGAGTCCATGAACAGTAGCTATGTGATGTTCTCCTCCCGTTCTTGTGCTTCACTAATTAGTCCTCGTGAGCTGCCCTACATGATCGAGGCACATATGTAATCCTTATGTTGTTGCTATGATGAGTTTGCTGGGATCCGATGGATTATGAGATTATGTTCAGGTTGTGATTGAGTAATATATTTGATCTACCTCTTTTATATTTATGTTCATAAGTAATTCTTGCATGTTCTCCGTTGTTATTTATTGCTTTGGCCAAGTAATAGGTAGTGACTCGAAGAGGGAACGTTATGCTCGATTGTGGGTTCATGCCCCTCGATGACTAGCTTGAGTGACAGAAACATGAGTCTAGGGGATGTGCTGTTGCCACAAGGGGGAAAACAACGGTGCTTGTGCCCGCGGGTGCAAGGATTGTTTACTTTATGCAAAGTTCTTTTAATGCAGTTGTCTGTTGCATTGAGTTTACACTATGGGTGGGGCTCGCAACTTAATACCAGCGAGATGTTCTGGATAGATATCTCAAGGTGGATGATTAGTAGTAGATATTGATGGATTTCGGTCTACTTACTTTGGCGTACCGCCCATGCTTTGAACCTCAACCTTTCTTGCAATGTAGTCAGCATTGGTTTGCGTTCGTGGTCCTGTCAATTGCCCAGCTGTAATTCGTTTACCTCACATAGCTGTTTTATCGTCTTTTGGGAGAGAGACATCACTAGTGAACATCATGAGACTCCGGTCCATATTACCATCATTGATCACATCCGCTATTTACTTTTCGCTTTTACTTACTATTGCAAAACATTATCTATCACTACTATCATTTGCGTTTAATCCTTTGTGAACTACAAGGCCGGAGGGATTGACAACCTCTCTGTACTCGTTGGGAGCAAAGTTATTTGTATCTGTGTGCAGGTCCACATTGATTGCTAATATCTGGCGCCGTTAGTAGTTGACACCTACTTGTTGAACCTAGGAGTCTCTGGGGATTTGATCCTTGGCATCTTTGCTAAGGGAAAAACTTCCACAACACTGCATCTTACACCTTCCACTTGGGGTAACCAACGAGGGGTTAGAGGCCCATCAAGGAGTTTTTCAGGCGCCGTTGCCGGGGACTCCACTCTTCAGGATAGGGGAGTTGCATGCTATCTTTTACCTTTGCTTTTTAGTCTTGCTAGTTTACCTTTCAGTTTTTGCTTTAGTATCTTTTATCGTAAATCACAAAAATAGTTATCTCGTTCTTTAGTTGTCATTATGTCGGGTCCTTTTGTCTTTGACGAGGCAGAAGTTCTCACCTTTAAACAAAGAGGTGGGGAAAGTTTGAAAGATGCTTGGTATAGAATTAATGATTCACAAAAAAGAGCCACCAAGAAGCAACCTACTACTATCTTGTTTAGAAATTTTTATGTTGGAATTACTTCTTGGAATAGGTTTATTCTAGATACTGCTATCAATGGGAATTTCCTAGAGGCCCCAGTTTGGGAGTCTCTTAGTATTATTGAAAATCTTGTTGGGAATCTCCCTGTTGTTAGCATTCGAGAGGACATCACCCTAGCTCACATTATGAAAAAACTTGAAAAGATAGAGCTAGAGATGCCAAGCATTAATAAGATAAATGAGTTGGATCGTAAGATCCAAGGGAATTTGAATAGACTTGATAGCTCCATGCATAAAATTTTCAAAATTTTGGAGACCATCAAATTCCATGACTTGGACTCTTCTAGGATAGACAAGATTGAGGAAATGTTTGATACCCTAGGAACTACCTTCTCCTCGATCAAAACCAAAAAGGTAGAAACTCCGGCAAAGAGGGAGCCTAAGTTCGTTCACATTCCAAAGGCTCCCCGTTCTAAAAGTAATCCATCTATTGCCAAAGGGGTTGAAACTGTAAAGACCTTGGAAGAAAGACCTCTCTGTGATGAATTTATAAAAGAATCTTCCCTTGACTTTTATCCTTTTGGTCTTCTACCTAGAAGTATCTCTATGAGGCCCTTATTTGAGAGTCCTCTTAAGACTAGTTGTATTATTGAAGAGCTTTTTGATGATCTTGATGATGGTTCAATTGATACAACTTGATCTATATGCATTATGCCTAGCTTAAAGGCATAAAAGAAAGCGCTTTTGGGAGGCAGCCCACATGAATAAAAATTTTGCTTTTGTTGTGTCATGATGTTGTTTACTACAGTAGCATCATCATTGTATCTTTGCTTTTCATATTTGTGCCAAGTATAGCCTCTGATTGCTAGAAAGTTCAAAAGTTGTGAGGTGCTGTCCAGGAAACAGATTCTGTCCTTGGATAGAAAAATTTGTATAAAATCACCAGATCATCTTTTTGGTCTGAATTGTTTCGACAGCGTTCTCTATATAATTTTCTTTCGTGCGCCTGTTCTGAGTTTTTTTATTTGAGTTGCAGAAGTACCCCGAACAAATCAATTACTACCTGCTGTTCTGTTTTTCACAGATTCTGTCCTGTTTTGCCTTTCCTTCATTTTGCAAACCAAGAGCTTGCTTTTTCTTTGCAAAAACCTTTTGGCAATCTTGAGAAACAGTAGAACTTCAAGAATATCTTTATTTCCAGCAAGGTGCAATTATTTTATTAAGGGTACTAACCTCGCTAATCAGATTATGATGAGTTATGTATGAAGGGAGTTTTCAAGTGTGCGAGGGAAGATGATAAAAAGATTCAGGAGTGTCAAGCGCTCAAGCTTGGGGATGCCCCCGTGCACCCCCAAGAAATATTCAAGGAGACTCAAGCGTCTAAGCTTGGGGATGCCCCCATGCATCCCCTTCTCCATCAACATTATCAGTTCGTCTTTCGTTCCACTATATTTTTAACACTTCATGTGTTATGTGCTATGCTTGGAGCGTCTTGCTTTTAGTTTCCTTTTTAATTTTCCATAACGAGTCGGAACTCAGCGTTCTTTATGTGGGAGAGAAACACGCTCCACTTCTACCTAGAACACAACATAGAATTTTCATGTCTATCTTTGCTGTGTGTGTTCTTTGTCTTTTAATAGCTACTATCATGCTCTGCTCTTAGTATTCATGCTTATCTTTTTAAAGAGCTTTTGTTTAGTTGGTTGCTTGAACTCTCTTTAATTACCATGCTCACCTTATTAAGAGAGTTTTCTTCCGTTGCATTGGTTAATATGTCTATGATAAAGATGCTACATGCATAATGGTGCTTAGTAGTTCAGGTTTTCTTGTGGTTAGTCTCAAATAGCTGGGGGTTCCCAATGTGTTATTGGAGTACCAACATGATTTGTTTGCCTATGATGTGGTATGGTTTAGTAATATCTTCCTTCGAGAATTTATTTTGATTGACTTGGCGTATGCTCACGCATATTTAAGACTGTAAAGAAAGTCTGTCAAGCCTTGATGATCTTTTATTTCTGAGTAGCGATATAACTTCCATGCCTGATTCAATGTTGCTTTGTCGCTCTGCATGATTATGACCGTCATTGCTCTCTTAGTTGGTCGCTCCCAGTCTTTTGCTAACCTCCACCTGTACTAAGCGAACTAACTTTGCAATACATAGCTCATGGGAAAGTAGCTTAAAAACTATTGTGGTAAAGAATATGTTGCCTATGTATCTTATTTCTTATAAGTTGCTTGCTGAGCGGTAACCATGTTTCTGGGGACGCCATCAACTGTTACACTTTTGTTGAATATCATGTGAGTTGCTATGCATGTTCGTCTTGTCTGAAGTAAGGGTGATTTGCCATGGGTTGGTTGAGTATGCATATTGTTAGAGAAGAACATTGGGCCGCCAACCAAAGCCATGTATCATGGTGGAAGTTTTAGCTTGGACATTAATCCTCAATCTCTTATGAGAATATGCTTATGCATTAAAGAGGAGTCCATCATCTATTTTCTATGTTGTCCCGGTATGGATGTCCTCAAGTTGAGATCTATCAAAAACGAGAAATCAAATGCGATTTATCTCCTTGGACCTTTGTACAGGTGGCATAGAGGCACCCCTTTGTGACACTTGGTTGAAACATATGTAATGCAATGATAACCCATGGAAATCCGAGCTAATTAGGACAAGGTGCGAGCACTATTGGTATTCGATGCATGAGGCTTGCAACTTATAGGATGTCTTATGCATGACACATATGAAGTACTACTACCGTTGACAAAATTGCTTCTATGTTTTCAAAATAAAAAAAAGCTCTAGCACATAACCATTCTTTTACTTTTATGTTGAGTCTCCACCTTCTTTCTTCAAGCACCAACTACTGAGAGCATGATTGTCATTCTGAGTGTAATGTGCATTGTCCCAAAGTAGCATTGTCTTTTGCATGATTGTGATATCGTTTATTTTGAAATCATTGTATCTAGTCATCACTTAAACCTTGAAGGTGCCCCTGCATTTATGTTTTGCTTCACTAAAGGGGGCAAGCTAGATATCACTTTATCATATTTTCACGTCATGTTCATTGCAAATCTATTTGATGTTTCAATGTCATGTTGTGAAACTTTCAGTTCTTTGTGATTTTCTCATGAGGCAACTTAATTACTATAGAATCATTGTCTCAGTAAGCTTTTGTCATATGACTATAAAAAGTCCTATATGGTTAATAGCATGTCACCATAGAAATTATTCTTGTTATCATTTACCTACTCGAGGACGAGCAGGAATTAAGCTTGGGGATGTTGATACGTCCAAAACGTATCTATAATTTCTGCTTGCTCCATGCCACTTTTGGGTGATATTTGATACGTCCAAAACGTATGTATAATTTCTGCTTGCTCCATGCCACTTTTGGGTGATATTGCTATGATATTCATACACTTCCATACACTTTTGATCATATTTGGACTAACTTACTAATCCAGTGCACCCCAGTGCCAGTTTCTGTTTTCGGCTGTTTTTGTATTTCAGGTTTTCACGTTTCGAGAACTGCCCAGAAAAATCCAGAAAAATTATATAAAAAATCAGCGAACCGGAAGCAACACTGCGTCCGAAGGGCAGCCTGGGGGGGCCACAGGGGCTCTAGGCGCCCTATGGGCGTGCCCCCCCTGGGCCGCGCCGGGGGGGGGGGGGCGCCTCGGCCCCCCGAGGATCCCCCGGTGCCCTACTTTGGAATATATTTAAAGGACTCTCCGAAACCCTCAGAACAAGACTTCTTTTCGCGATCCCATCTCTGTTCCGCCGCCGCCGCCGCTTCCAAGATCGGGAGCACCAGGAGAACTCTTCCCGGCACCCTGCCGGAGGGGAGGATCACCACCGGGAGCTTCTCCACCACCATGGACGCCTCCCGGATGACTCGTGAGTAGTCTCCCTTGGACCATGAGTCCATGACTAGTAGCTATGTGATGTTCTCCTCCCGTTCTTGTGCTTCACTAATTAGTCCGTGTGAGCTGCCCTACATGATCGAGGCACCTATGTAATCCTTATGCTGTTGCTATGTTGAGTTTGCTGGGATCCGATGGATTATGAGATTATGTTCAGATTGATCTTGAGTAATATATTTGATTCACCTCTTTTATATTTTAGTTCATAAGTAATTCTTGCATGTTCTTCGTTGTTACTTATTGCTTTGGCCGAGTAGTAGGTAGTGACTCCAAGAGGGAACGTTATGCTTGATTGTGGGTTCATGCCCCTCGATGACTAGCTTGAGTGACAGAAACATGAGTCTAGGGGATGTGCTGTTGCCACAAGGGGGAAAACAACGGTGCTTGTGCCCGCGGGTGCAAGGATTGTTTACTTTACGCAAAGTTCTTTTAATGCAGTTGTATGTTGCATTGAGTTTACACTATGGGTGGGACTCGCAACTTAATACCAGCGAGATGTTCTGGATAGATATCTCAAGGTGGATGATTAGTAGTAGATATTGATGGATTTCGGTCTACTTACTTTGGCGTACCACCCATGCTTTGAACCTCAACCTTTCTTGCAATGTAGTCAGCATTGGTTTGCGTTCGTGGTCCTGTCAATTGCCCAGCTGTAATTTGTTTACCTCACATAGCTATTTTATCGTCTTTTGGGAGAGAGACATCACTAGTGAACATCATGAGACTCCGGTCCATATTACCATCATTGATCACATCCACTATTTATTTCCCGTTATTATTTACTATTGCAAAAACTATCTATCACTACTATCACTGCTTTTAATCCTTTGTGAACTACAAGGCCGGAGAGATTGACAACCTCTATGTACTCGTTGCGAGCAAAGTTATTTGTATCTGTGTGCAGGTCCACGTTGGTTCCTACTAATCTGGTGACGTAGCAATTGACACCTACTTGTTGAACCTAGGAGTCTCTGGGGATTCGATCCTTGGCATCTTTGCTAGGGGAAAACACTTCTACTTACGGCATCTTACACCTTCCACTTGGGGTAACCAACGAGGGATTCGAGGCCCATCAAGGAGTATTTTCTGGCGCCGTTGCCGGGGACTCCACTCTTCAGGATAGGGGAGTTGCATGCTATCTTTTACCTTTGCTTTTTAGTCTTGTTAGTTTACCTTTCATTTTTTGCTTTAGTCCTTTTTATCGAAAATCACAAAAATAGTTATCTTGCTTGCTTGCTACTATGGGTTCCACCGAGAACACCAAGTTGTGTGACTTCACTAGTCACAACAACGATGACTTTATCAGCACACCTATCACTACACCTGCCACTTCAGCACCTTCATATGAAATTAAACCTGCTTTACTTAACTTAGTCGTGAGAGAACAATTCTCTGGTGCTGGAGATGATGCTGCTTTACACTTGAACAACTTTGTTGAACTTTGTGATATGCAAAAGTACCAAGAAATAGATGGTAATATTGTTAAGCTTAAGCTTTTTCCTTTCTCCTTGAGAGGAGGAGCTAAAATTTGGTTTCAGTCTTTGCCTAGAAATAGCATAGATTCATGGGACAAGTGCAAAGATGCTTTTATCGGAAGATACTATCCACCTGCTAAAATTATCCAACTTAGAAGTAACATCATGAATTTTAAACAATTGGATAATGAACACGTTGCCCAAGCTTGGGAACGTATGAAATCTCTTATCAAGAACTGCCCTACTCACGGTTTGACTACTTGGATGGTTATCCAAACTTTTTATGCAGGCTTGAACTTTACCTCGCGGAACTTGTTAGACTCGGCCGCGGGAGGAACTTTTATGTCAACTACACTTGGTGCTGCCACAAAGCTTCTCGATGAGATGATGACCAACTATTCCCAATGGCACACCGAACGCGCTCCAACAAGTAGGAAGGTAAACTCTGTCGAGGAGATTTCCTCCCTCAATGAAAAAGTTGACTTGATCATGTCTCTACTTTCGAAGCAATCTACTGTTGATCCTCGTGATGTTCCTTTAAATTCTTTGATTGCTCAAGAACAAGTAGATGTTAACTTTATCTCTAGAAACAATTTTAACAACAACGCTTATAGGAGTAACTTTGGTAACAATTCTAGACCGTTCCCCTCTAACTCTTATGGGAACAACAATGCTTATCCTAGTACCAAGAACTCCAACACTGAACTAGAGACTATGCTTAGAGATTTCATCACTACCCAAAAAGCCTTTAATAAGAATGTAGAAGAGAAACTACATAAACTAGATGATCTTTCTTTTAAGGTAGACCACTTAGCCAATGAGGTAAAATTGCTAAAAATTGAAACTTCTCCTCTTAAGGAGAGGGAAGTCATCCCTATTAATGCTACTCAAGTGCAAATTAATGAAAACATTAGGATGATGGCTAAGCTTAAAGAGAGATAGGCTAGAGAAAGGGAGGAAGAGGAAAGAATTAAGAGCCTTCCTACCCACCACACTGTTGCTACTATCCAAGTTATTGAGGATGTTCACACTCTTAGCACCCAATGTACTCCTGGTCCCAATGGACCTATTAATGGTGATGCTATATCAACTACCAACCAAGTGAACCTTGAGGACACCACTACCACTTTACTTGATGCTCGTGACCTTGATTTTGATAATTGCACTCTTACCGAAGTTATTGATTTCCTTCACAAGATGTCTAGAGATCCCCGCACTAGCACGCTTAACCTTGCCTTCATAGAGCATATCACTAATGCTCTCATCAAAGCTAGGGAGGAGAAACTTAGAGTAGAAGCCTCCATACCTAGAAAGCTAGAAGATGGTTGGGATCCTATGATAAAAATTAATTTGAATGACTTCTCTTGTTATGCATTATGTGATGTTGGTGCTAGTACCTCTGTTATGCCCAAAAGGATATGTGATATGCTTAAATTGAAACCTTATGATTCTTGTTCTTTTGGTGTTCGTCTCGTTGATTCTTCCATAAAGAAACCTTTGGGGAGGATCGATGATGTTCTTATTGTTGTCAATGATAATTATGTGCCCGTTGATTTTACTATTATGGATATTGAATGTGATCCTTCATGTCCAATTATTTTGGGACGTCCCTTTTTGCGCACCGTTGGTGCTGTCATTGACATGAAAGAGGGTAATATAAAATTTCAGTTTCCTCTCAAGAAAGGGATGGAACACTTCCCTCGTAAGAAGGTCAAGTTACCTTTTGAGTCCGTTGTACGGGCTAGCTATTCTTTTACTTTTGATAAAACTTGATCTTTGCATTATGCCTAGCTTAAAGGCATAAAAGAAAGCGCTTTTGGGAGGCAGCCCACATGAATAATTTTTTTTGCTTTTGTTGTGTCTTGATGTTGTTTACTGCTGTAGCATCATCATTGTATCTTTGCTTTTCATATTTATGCCAAGTATAGCCTCTGATTGCTAGAAAGTTCAAAAGTTGTGAGGTGCTGTCCAGGAAACAGATTCTGTCCTTGGATAGAAAACTTTGTATAAAATCACCAGATCATCTTTTTGGTCTGAATTTTTTCGACAGAGTTCTCTATATAATTGTCTTTCGTGCGTCAGTTCTGAGTTTTTTGATTTGAGTTGCAGAAGTATCCCGAACAGGTCAATTACTGCCTGCTGTTCTGTTTTTCACAGATTCTGTCCTGTTTTGCCTTACCTTCACTTTGCAAATTAAGAACTTGCTTTTTCTTTGCAAAAACCTTTTGGAAATCTTGAGAAACAGTATAAATTCAAGAATATCCTTATTTCCAGCAAGGTATAATTATTTTATTAAGGGTACTAACCTCGCTAATCAGATTATGAATGAGTTATGTATGAAGGGAGTTTTCAAGTGTGCGAGGGAAGATGATAAAAAGATTCAGGAGTGTCAAGCACTCAAGCTTGGGGATGCCCCCGTGCACCCCCAAGAAATATTCAAGGAGACTCAAGCGTCTAAGCTTGGGGATGCCCCCGTGTATCCCCTTCTCCATCAACATTATCAGTTCGTCTTTCGTTCCGCTATATTTTTATCACTTCATGTGTTATGTGCTATGCTTGGAGCGTCTTGCTTTTAGTTTTCTTTTTAGTTTTTCATAACGAGTCGGAACCCAGCATTCCTTTATGTGGGAGAGAAACACGCTCCACCTCTACCTAGAACATTACATAGAATTTTCATGTCTATCTATGCTGTGTGTGTTCTTTGTCTTTTAATAGCTACTATCATACTCTGCTCTTAGTATTCATGCTTATCTTTTCAAGAGCTTTTATTTAGTTGGTTGCTTGAACTCTCTTTAATTACCATGCTCACCTTATTAAGAGAGTTTGCTTCCGTTGCATGGGTTAATGTGTCTATGATAAAGATGCTACTTTCATGATGGTGCTTAGTAGTTCAGGTTTTCTTTTGGTTAATCTCAAATTGCTGGGGGGTTCCCAATGTGTTATTGGAGTACCAACTTGGTTTGTTTGCCTATGATGTGGTATGGTTTAGTAATATCTTCCTTCGAGAATTTACTTTGATTGACTTGGCGTATGCTCACGAATATTAAAGACTGTAAAGAAAGTCTTTCAAGCCTTGATGATCTTTTATTTCTAAGTAGCGATATAACTACCATGCCTGATTCAATATTGCTTTGTCGCTCTGCATGATTATGACCGTCATTGCTCTCTTAGTTGGTCGCTCCCAGTCTTTTGCTAACCTCCACCTGTACTAAGCAAACTAACCATGCAATACATAGCTCATGGGAAAGTAGCCTAAAAACTATTGTGGTAAAGAATATGTTGCCTATGTATCTTATTTCTTATAAGTTGCTTGCTGAGCGGTAACCATGTTTCTGGGGACGCCATCAACTGTCACACTTTTGTTGAATATCATGTGAGTTGCTATGCATGTTCGTCTTGTCTGAAGTAAGGGTGATTTACCGTGGGTTGAATAACTATGCATATTGTTAGAGAAGAACATTGGGCCGCCAACCAAAGCCATGCATCATGGTGGAAGTTTTAGCTTGGACCTTAATCCTCAATCTCTCATGAGAATATTCTTATGCATTAAAGAGGAGTCCATCATCTATTTTCTATGTTGTCCCGGTATGGATGTCCTCAAGTTGAGATTTATCAAAAACGAGAAATCAAATGCGATCTATCTCCTTGGACCTTTGTACAGGTGGCATAGAGGTACCCCTTTGTGACACTTGGTTAAAACATATGCAATGCAATGATAACCCATGGGAATCCGAGCTATTTAGGACAAGGAGCGAGCACTATTGGTATTCGATGCATGAGGCTTGCAACTTATAAGATGTCTTATGCATGACACATATGAAGTACTACTACCGTTGACACAATTGCTTCCATGTTTTCAAATAAAAAGCTTTAGCACTTAACCTTTCTTTTACCTTTATGTTGAAGCACCAACTACTCAAAGCATGATTGTCATTCAGAGTGTAATGTGCATTGTCCCAAAGTAGCATTGTCTTTTGCATGATTGTGATATCGTTTATTCTGAAATGATTGTATCTAGTCATCACTTAAACCTTGAAGGTGCCCTTGCATTTATGTTTTGCATCACTAAAGGGGGCAAGCTAGATATCACTTTATCATATTTGCACATCATGTTCATTGCAAATCTTTTTGATGTTTCAGTTTCATATTGTAAAACTTTCAGTCATTTGTGATTTTCTCTTGAGACAACTTAATTACTTTAGAATCATTGTCTCAGTAAGCTGTTGTCATATGACTATGAGAAAGTCCTATATGGTTAATAGCATGTCACCATAGAAATTATTCTTGTTATCATTTACCTACTCGAGGACGAGCAGGAATTAAGCTTGGGGATGTTGATACGTCCAAAACGTATCTATAATTTCTGCTTACTCCATGCCACTTTTGGGTGATATTGCTATGATATTAATACACTTCCATACACTTTTGATCATATTTGGACTAACTTACTAATCCAGTGCACCCCAGTGCCAGTTTCTGTTTTCGGCTGTTTTTGTATTTCAGGTTTTCACGTTTCGAGAACTGCCCAGAAAAATCCAGAAAAATTATATAAAAAAATCAGCGAACCGGAAACAACACTGCATCCGAAGGGCAGCCTGGGGGGGTGCCACAGGGGCTCCAGGCGCCCTGTGGGGGCGCCCCCCCTGGGCCGCGCCGGGGGGGCGCCTCGCCCCCCCGAGGATCCCCTGGTGCCCTACTTTGGAATATATTTAAAGGACTCTCTGAAACCCTCAGAACAGGACTTCTTTTCGCGATCCCATCTCTGTTCCGCCGCCGCCGCCACTTCCAAGATCGGGAGCACCAGGAGTACTCTTCCCGGCACCCTGCCGGAGGGGAGGATCACCACCGGGAGCTTCTCCACCACCATGGACGCCTCCCGGATGACTCGTGAGTAGTCTCCCTTGGACCATGAGTCCATGACCAGTAGCTATGTGATGTTCTCCTCCCGTTCTTGTGCTTCACTAATTAGTCCTCGTGAGCTGCCCTACATGATCGAGGCACCTATGTAATCCTTATGCTGTTGCTATGTTGAGTTTGCTGGGATCCGATGGATTATGAGATTATGTTCAGATTGATCTTGAGTAATATATTTGATTCACCTCTTTTATATTTTAGTTCATAAGTAATTCTTGCATGTTCTCCGTTGTTACTTATTGCTTTGGCCGAGTAGTAGGTAGTGACTCCAAGAGGGGACGTTATGCTCGATTGTGGGTTCATGCCCCTCGATGACTAGCTTGAGTGACAGAAACATGAGTCTAGGGGATGTGCTGTTGCCACAAGGGGGAAAACAACGGTGCTTGTGCCCGCGGGTGCAAGGATTGTTTACTTTACGCAAAGTTCTTTTAATGCAGTTGTCTGTTGCATTGAGTTTACACTATGGGTGGGACTCGCAACTTAATACCAGCGAGATGTTCTGGATAGATATCTCAAGGTGGATGACTAGTAGCTATGTGATGTTCTCCTCCCGTTCTTGTGCTTCACTAATTAGTCCTCGTGAGCTGCCCTACATGATCGAGGCACCTATGTAATCCTTATGCTGTTGCTATGTTGAGTTTGCTGGGATCCGATGGATTATGAGATTATGTTCAGATTGATCTTGAGTAATATATTTGATTCACCTCTTTTATATTTTAGTTCATAAGTAATTATTGCATGTTCTCCGTTGTTACTTATTGCTTTGGCCGAGTAGTAGGTAGTGACTCCAAGAGGGAACGTTATGCTCGATTGTGGGTTCATGCCCCTCGATGACTAGCTTGAGTGACAGAAACATGAGTCTAGGGGATGTGCTGTTGCCACAAGGGGGAAAACAACGGTGCTTGTGCCCGCGGGTGCAAGGATTGTTTACTTTACGCAAAGTTCTTTTAATGCAGTTGTCTGTTGCATTGAGTTTACACTATGGGTGGGACTCGCAACTTAATACCAGCGAGATGTTCTGGATAGATTTCTCAAGGTGGATGATTAGTAGTAGATATTGATGGATTTCGGTCTACTTACTTTGGCGTACCGCCCATGCTTTGAACCTCAACCTTTCTTGCAATGTAGTCAGCATTGGTTTGCGTTCGTGGTCCTGTCAATTGCCCAGCTGTAATTCGTTTACCTCACATAGCTGTTTTATTGTCTTTTGGGAGAGAGACATCACTAGTGAACATCATGAGACTCCGGTCCATATTACCATCATTGATCACATCCGCTATTTACTTTTCGCTTTTACTTACTATTGCAAAACATTATCTATCACTACTATCATTTGCGTTTAATCCTTTGTGAACTACAAGGCCGGAGGGATTGGCAACCTCTCTGTACTCGCTGGGAGCAAAGTTATTTGTATCTGTGTGCAGGTCCACGTTGATTGCTAATATCTGGCGCCGTTAGCAGTTGACACCTACTTGTTGAACCTAGGAGTCTCTGGGGATTTGATCCTTGGCATCTTTGCTAAGGGAAAAACTTCCACAACACTGCATCTTATACCTTCCACTTGGGGTAACCAACGAGGGGTTAGAGGCCCATCAGTCAGCTCCCATCCCATCTCAACCGTACGGTGGGACGAGAAGCACCTACCGATGACCTAGGCAATAGTGCCTCGCCCATGCCCCTAGTCAGCCGGGGCATGGCAACAATTTAATCATCGTAGCCCATGACGCCGGCAGACGGTGACATGACGGAGCACGCCATGCCCAACTCAGCTCGGCCAATCCTTGGCGACCGACAAGACGGCACATAGTTCCCCCCATACCTGGCGGGCCCTGCGCCCGGGGAAACCGGCGAGCCGTGTACCCAGCGGGTCCCAGCGCCGGCTTCCCGGACGATGGCAATCCGGCCCCACGGTCGTGTAACTTTACCGTTGTATCCCTAGGGGGTTAGGCTATATAAAACCCCCCAAAGCCCTCATGCACGGGGAGGACGCATACGAGATCGAGAGAAGAACTAGAGAACAGGATAGACACACCCCGGGAGAAGCAGCCTAAGCCCTGACCTGTCTTCCTCCTGGTAAAATATCAACCATCTTCGGCAGGATTAAGGGTATTATCTCCCCGGAGAGCCCCAAACCTGGCTATGTCTTGCGTCCCGCGCTCGCTCATACCAACCCCGCTTCTAGAGTCCACCAGTGCCCTCGAGCCGCCTCCTATCTTTAGCCATCCCTTGGCATCTGTCGTGCGCCCACCACGACAGACACCGCAAGATTGAACCCAAAGCCAAGCACTTATCCCATTGCAAGAACTATAGACCTAGTAGGCCAAACCAAACCAATAATTCGAAGAGACTTGCAAGGATATTATAATCATACATAAAAGATTTCAGAAAAGAATCAAATATTGTTCGTAGATAATCTTGATCATAAACCCACAACTCATCGGATCTCGACAAACACACCGCAAAAAGATTACATCGAATAGATCTCCTCGAAGATCGAGGAGAACCTTGTATTGAGATCCAAAAAGAGAGAAGAAGCCATCTAGCTAATAACTATGGACCCGAAGGTCTGTGGTAAACTATGATCTTCATGATAGAGAGTCTCTTGTTTTGTCACTTCCATATACTAGTGGGAATTTTCATTATATAACTTGGCTTGTATATTCGAACGATGGGCTTCCTCAAATGCCCTAGGTCTTCGTGAGCAAGCAAGTTGGATGCACACCCACTTAGTTTCTTTTGTTGAACTTTCATACATTAATAGCTCTAGTGCATCCGTTGCATGGCAATCCCTACTCACTCACATTGATATCTATTGATGGGCATCTCCATATCCCATTGATATGCCTAGTTGATGTGAGACCATCTTCCTCTTTGTCTTCTCCACAACCACCACTCTATTCCACATAGTGCTATGTCCATGGCTCACGCTCATGTATTGCGTGAAATTTGAAAAAGTTTGAAAAAATTTAAGTATGAAACAAGTGCTTGGCTGAAACCGGGGTTGTGCATGATTTGAGTATTTTGTGTGACGAAGATGGAGCATAGCCTAACTATATGATTTTGTAGGGATGAACTTTCTTTGGCCATGTTATTTTGAGAAGACATGATTGCTTTGTTAGTATGCTTGAAGTATTACTATTCTTATGTCAATATAGACTTTTTTCTTGAATCTTTCGGATCTGAACATTGATACCACAATAAAGAGAATTGCATTGAGACTTATGTTGGTTAGCATTCCACATCAAATATTCTGTTTTTATCATTTACCTACTCAAGGACGAGTAGGAATTAAGCTTGGGGGTGCTTGATACGTCTCCAATGTATCTATAATTTTTTATTGTTCCATTTTATTATATATTTTGTTTTGGATGTTTAGTGGGACAATAGCATGGAACAATAAAAAATTATAGATATGTTGGAGACGTATCAGTTCTTATTTGTTTGTGCAGGTGCGAGGGACTCGCGCGTGGTCTCCTACTGGATTGATACCTTCGTTCTGAAAAACTGAGGGAAATACTTACTCTATTATGCTGCATCACCCTTTCCACTTCGGGGGAATACAACGCAAGCTCGAGAAGTAGCACACAACTCCTCCTCCCGGCACTCCTCGATCTCCGCCGTCTCCTGCATCTGGAGCTCCCGCTCGACGACCTCATGAGGAAGCATGTGCTCCATGGCCACCGCCGCCTTTTCAAACGTGTGTTGCATGTTGTAGTCCGAGGTGGCCAGGAATATCTTGGCATGTGCATCCTCGATCTTGGCGTGGATGGCCTTGACCCGGGCCAGGGCGACATCAGCGGCACGGACGATAGCTCGAGCGCTCTCGGTGTCTGCTGCCGCCGTTGCAGCAGCAGCTGCAGCCGTCTCGGCTGCTGCAGCTACCCTGTTGGCTGCCGCAGACCCCCTCTCGGTGGAAGCGGCCGCGCTCAATGCGGATGTGGCAGCACTCTCGGCCTAGGCGGCGACGCTCTCGGTGCAGGCGGCGGCGCTCGGGGGGACGCGACCATCGTACGGGCCTTCACGAACCATTTCCACAGCGTCATCTTTGCAAGAAGGTGGCGCGGGAATGGGGATTGGGATTCGTGGATTCGGGGGTTGTCGGCACTAGAGCAGACAAGCCTGTGAAGCTTAAGGAGGGAGACTTAAAGAGACCCAGATATTTTCATCGTAAACGGTTCCTAGAAAACAACTGTGTGTGATATTGTAGATATTATTTATTAGCTATGAAAGACGAATTTGGAGTAAAGTGCCAACGGATGGTGTTTTAAATGAACGAGAATTTTTGTAGTACTAATACAACTATCATGTCAAATTTTTGAAAATTTCAGGGGTCATTTGACCTTTTAAAACATTTAAGTGATTTTCTAGCCATTTAATGATCGTAATTGAAATTTGAACTACATGTACATGCAACAGCCAACCATAACTGTTTGAAAACTCATATTCATGTACTTGTGTGCGATTTAATTCCATGTGAAGTAAATTGGAAGGAATTTTCAAACATATTGGCCTAACGGCTATGACACAATTAAGCATGGAGTGACATGGCATTTTAGTTCCAAAAAAAATCAGAAACACATGAAACCTTGGTTGATGTAATGTCATGCCACCAAGATAATGTGGTAAAAAAATTGGCACGTTTGACGAAAGTTTGGACACACACCCCTCACAAACCGGAGCGACTCACTAGAAGGTTCGTGGTTCCGAGAGGGAACAATGCATGTTTGATGACGAACGGTAGATAGCTTCCTCTTACGGCCTTCAATTTTTTTCTATGTCTAATGTGCACTACTACAACTGTAATGTGATTTTTTTTATATTCTAGGGGTCATTTGACCTTTTAAAGTCATTTAAGTGATTTTTTTAGCCATTTAATGACCGTAATTGAATTTTGAACTATATCTACATGCAAAGCCTAACCAAAACGGTTTGAAAAGTCATATCTATGTAGTTGTGTGCGAGTTAATTCCATGTGCAGTAAATTAGAAGGAATTTTCAAACATATTGTTCTCACGACATGGACACATGCATACGTATGCATGGAGTGACATGGCATTTTAATTCCAAAAAATAAAAAAATGATCAGAAAAACATGAAACCTTGCTTGATGTAATGTCATGCCACCAAGATGATGTGGTAAAGAAATTGGCATGTTTGACGAATGTTTGGACACACACCCCTCACAAACCGGAGCAACTCGCTAGAAGGTTCCTGGTTCCGAGAGGGAACAATGCATGTTTGATGACGAACGGGAGATAGCTTCCTCTTACGGCCTTCAATTTTTTTCCTACATTTAATGTGAACTAATACAACTGTCATGTGAAACTTGGCAAATTTCAGGGGTCATTTGACCTTTTCAAGACATTTAAGTGATTTTATAACCATCTAATGACCGTAATTCAAATTTGAACTACATCTACATGCAACGCCTAACCATAACGGTTTAAAAAAAATCAAATTTTTGTGTACTTGTGTGCGTGTTAATTCCATGTGCTGTAAATTAGAAGGAATTTTCAAACATATTGGTCTCAAGGCATGGGCACATGCATGGAGTGCATGCCATGGCATTTTAATTCCAAAAAAGTAAAAAAATGATCAGAAAACATGAAACCTTACTTGATTTAATGTCATGCCACCAAGATGATGTGGTAAAGAAATTAGCTTGTTTGATGAACGTTTGGACACACACCGCTCACAAACCAGAGAAACTCGATAGAAGGTTCGTTTATTCCCGGAGGGTACAATGCATGTTTGATAACGTACGGCCCCCGTCGCCGACGCTCGAGCCCCCGCCCGCCAGCCGCACGACCCCGACATACTCCGCAACCGTGAGCAGAGCCGGCCCCCGATCGACGCCGAGCAGCACCTCCGCCGTACCATATGCCATCTCTCCCCTATTGATGCCGCCAACCGACCACCGCTCCTCCACTCCGCCGCCCCGCCACCGCCCCATGCCGTCGCCACACCCCTATAACCGCTCGCATCTGCTTAAGCGTGGGTCGCGGTCTCGCCGGCCGCCGATTCCCCGCTGGGCTGAGGCTTAATCTGCTTAAGCGTGGTTCACCGGAGGTGTGTCTCCGTCCGAGCGGCTGCGCCACCGAGGCAGTAGCGGTCGTCCCGGCCGCCACCCAGGAACCGCGGCCCTCCTTCGCAGACCGTCGGCATGGGCCGCCGCCCAGGCTCCACGAGTACAACGGCGACGAACAAGGTCCACCAAGGAGGCGAGGCCCTGCTGGCGCACCCAGCCGCCATCACCAGGGGCGCGGGCCGCCGAGGGGCTCAGCTGGGCGGCCGCCGCCTAGGGAGCAATCCAGTCACGCGCCGCCGACAGGCATGGCCCGCTCGCCCGTCGCTCTGCGGCGGGATGAGATTTCGATGATGAGGCATGGTCGCTGGGGGACATGGTCGGACGACGCCATGCCCAAGCCGCCCGCTGGCTTCCTCCTTGACGACCAGGGCCAATGGCCAGTGCATCGCTGCCGCTACCAAGCGCATCGTCACCCCCGTCAGGTGCTCCACATTCAGTTTTCTCTTAGCTAGCAGTTCATACTTGAAATGCATTATCCAAGTTCATCTTGCAAATGTGTGCAGATTGATGACGCAAATAATCGTCCACTGGAGTGCATAATTGGGAGGGTGTGCAGCAGCACGGAGGATCACGAGTGCTTTCTTCTCTGCCCGGACGACTGTAATGAATCACACTCTACAAATTAGTTGCAAACTTGCAATGTTTATAAGTGATTCCTCTCTTCTTTGATTACTTATATTTCGGGCCTCTGCAGGTGCTCAAGAGCACAAACTTCAGCGCTTGGATCATTGTATGTCACTAACTACATATATTACTCATTTGTAGTTCAAACATTGTTTCAATTGATGCTAGAAATATTTATATTAAATAAAGTAAATGCTGTGTGTTTCCATTTGATTGTAGGTTGATGATATTCTGGTTATGGTGTGTGGATTTGATTATTCTTACACAGCGTGCCCCACTACTTTCTTGTGGTGTAGGCGTTTCAGATAAGCTTGCTCAATAATACTCTAAATATAGGAATGCAGTGAGCAACACTATTGACCATGATAATTATTCGTCAAGATAATTATTATGAAGTTCAAGCTGGTATCATAAAAATATTTGGGATATTTATCTTCATGCCCACATTTGTTAGTTTTGCTCAGTTTTGCCCTCGTCGGCCTGAAATAGGCAAAAAAAATGTAAAAACGCAAACCAGAACCTCGTAACTAGAGTTCATGCAAAATTAATGCCTTGATTGCTAGGATTGTAGCCCACTAGGTTGTTCCGAATCCTATTTTGTAGAGTCTGCTATTTCATCGGTCTAAAAATTACGGCACCCCACTAGATGTATATTAAGATTAGCTTATTTTCCATCTGAAAAAAGATTAGCTTATTTTAGTATAGACTTTGTGATTTGCGGATAATGGAATTTCCATATTAATTAAGAAGTTGTGAATGCTATGAAATATGGATGGAAAGTTTTACTGCAAATCATGTATTTTTCTTTCAGTATTCAGTGTTTTGACATATGGATGTGCAAAATGAACTAAGCATTTATAAGTACAGAGTGCAAACAATATGATGTGTGTTGTTGCTCTCTGCCTGCTGAAAAGGTTTTCTGTATGCAAAATGTTCGACGAAATGGTGGAAATTTTGTGCACTGAATTGACTAAATTATTGTTGTTGGGGATTAATTACATACACATCGAGACTAAGATTTTACCATTAACTCAGACTGGAGTCTTCAGGGCTGGAGATGTCGTTAAGGCTCCCCTATTATCCGCGTCGTCTTTGTCGACTTCTGCAAGGTAGTTGAGAGGGCGCCCAAGATGGGGCGGTTCGTGGGGCCTCCGGCTGCAAAGGTGTGAGTTTTCTTCCTCCTGATTTCGAACAGTACTCTTTGGCGAAGTAGACCACTGGAGAAGCTTGTGCTCTACAATGCGATGGTGAATTACACACCGGCACATTTCCCGGAAGATGCTGATGCAGGAGAACCACCATATAAAAATCAGAGAAATGCTTTTTTAACACAAACCAGAGAAATTCTCAGTAAGTGCCACTTTGATGCAAACTTAAATCATATCGAAAAACCGTCGAATGCTATTTTAAACCTGAATTCTTTACTTGGGATATGATTATCTTCTTTATCGCCAACTAATGCGTTCAAATGTTCATCATATTATTAGTGGAAGTAATTTTGCATCGGTTGTTTGGACCGTTCAAGTTCAGCATCGAAACTTATGGCTGTTTGTTTTAGTTGGTTGTTTCCAAGCTTACACTTCATATTCTCAACTTCATCTCAGCCACTTTACACTTTCAAGCTTAAACAGAGTAGGTCACCTATATGTCAGGTCCACACATGTATAAATTTGTATGGAAAATGTTGTATACTTAGAATCTGTGCATACTAGAAAGGAAATTAGAGCATACATCTTGGTACCTCCAAAGAATATATATCAGATGTCTAAGTTTTCATATTTTTTATGCTTTGTTTCAGGATTGATGGGGAAGTTTGGGCTGCAGTTCAAGCTGGATCGTGACTTACATGGCTAGCCTGACCACAAATTATTCTAAGCTTGGTAGAAAACTCACTTATATGTTAGCGGTTAGAACTTCAGTCTAATTTCTACATGATTCTCAATGTGCAGAGTTTACTTGTGTTTACACCATTTTCTGTTAGGAATAATGTTGATTTGGATTCCTTTGCACTTTTCAGCCAACCTTGAAGCCTACCACATAACAAGCAGCACGGTTGTTGCATTACATAGATAATGTTTATTAGGTTTGAGGAGTTATGACCCTTTGTTGTTGTTCATTATTTGGGGAACTTTACCATACCATATTCTGAGTATTTAGTGTTGGGATTAAAGTCTAAGTGTGCCCACATGATTTCAATTATAAGCGGGTCTGAGGTACTTGATCCTTCCATTTTTTTCATTCATGGAGATTGGTGCATTTTAGTTGATATACTACTATGTTTCTATAATTGCTACATTTTCCTTCTGAATATAGGTCGAAGTAGGTACTGTTTTTTGTGCTCTTATTACTCTTTACTAATAGCGTGTTAACAAACATTATTTTTTATGTTTTAGTAGATGGCTTGCAGAGATGAGAAAATATATTGTATGGCCATTACTTTATACTCACTGGTTACCTCCCATCTAGAACTTAGTGTTAGTATCAAGTATAAACAAGATCTGTCACACATCACCCTGATGGTGTGTGTCCATGTTAAACATCACTGGCAGCACCCCCAATCCTTGTGACTTGAAACTCCTTTTTACATTGGTTTTAGTTCTATGCACTCATGGAATGGGAATGATCTAAATCTACCAAATTGCAGGGTTAGTTTTCGTTGTTTCATATTTTGACATTCTACTATGCGAAAACTCCCAAAATAATAACTTATTATGCTCATTCAGGATGGGGACCAGCTAAGGAAGTACTTCTTGGTGCACCTGCTCAATGACATTGACAATACTAAGACAATAGTGTATTTTTGGTCCATGCATATGATGCTACTTTAAAATGTTTTCTTAATTTCTAATATTTTTAAGTGCAACCAACAAAATTTATTTCTGTGTATGTTAATTCTTACATATATTTGTAATATTAGGCGAGACGTGCATTTGCACGTGCATGCTTACTAGTAAGAAAAGAATAGATGCAGAGGCCTCCTTGCTCATGGTTGTGTGACGCGGGCCGAACGGCCAGGACTGAAGCGCCGCTGGTGTCAGGAATGTGTGGGATGCAGGTGTTGGCTTGGTTGAACTTGAAGGAGGACAGGAGCCGTGACGAGGCACGTCCGGGCATGGCCACAACTACGCCATGGGTGCCCGGTGATGCTTGCCAGCGACAGGAGCAAGCAGCGACACCTGTTGGCTGCTACTGCAGTGGAGCGCCGGCGGGGTGCAGAAAATGGAGGGGAGTGCCACTCTCCTAGCTCGGTTGCTTTGGACATACTGGGCTTCCTGTGAACAGCAAGGTCGAGTCATCTCCTTGGCACACAGGGAAGGCGGCGAAGACGAGCAAGACGGCGACGGGGGAGGACTGGGCTACAGGGTTACGATGGGCATGCGGAAATAGGGCCTGAGGCTACTACGCGTGCATGGTCTGAGTGGAGCAATCGGCGGGTGCGTGGGACGCAAGCTACGTGTGTGAGTGGACGAACCAAAAGAGACAGGGCACGAGCTTGAGCTCGCTCCCCTGGTCGTCCATGGCGGACGGCCTTGAGTTCGAACGGGGCGTTGCCTACAAGCGCGAAAAAAACAAGCAGGGAAGGTGGGAAGAGAAGCGGCTGCTCACCATGGGGGTGATGGCTCGACGAGGACGCCAGGAGGTGAAGAAGAGGGCGACGAGGCACTGAAGACGACAATGCAACGCGCTGTCCATGAAGAAGAAGCAGGGGAGGTAGTCATCATGGAGTTGGCCGATCGAGGGCTCCACAGACTTGCTGCGGAGCCGAGGACGAAGTCGCTCCCCGAGGAAGAAGACGACGGCGTCGAGCTTGATCGCGCCGGAGTAGAGCTCGGGCATGGCGTTGGCGACGGCTTGGCATGGAGGGCTTACCTCGGCGGCGGGAGGAGGTAGAAGAGGGGAAAACGGAGCGAGGAGGACACCTTAGGGTTGGGGCAGGATTTTATAGGACAAAGGGAGCAGTTGCGGCCGTCAAATCGACCGGACTGCCGACGTGGAGGCTCAGGATGTCATGCCGTACAGGCAGAAGATGATCAACACATGAATGTGCTGGTGGGCTGCATTCAAAGGGATAAGTGGGCCGTGTGAGGGGCGGTTGGGCTGCTGCTAAAAGCTGGGCCGCTGCCTCTCTCCTTTCTCCCATCTCTTTCCTTTAAACTATTTTACTAGACAGTAAAATACCAAGGAAAATCCTAGTGAGTTAGGAGAGGTATTTGAGAGAGGTGAGAATATCATCGTGCTCCTGGAAATGCGCACTATTTTAATAAAATCGTTTGGGAAATTCTAGAGGTAAAAAAATAAAACAAGTTTGAATAAAATTCAAACTTGTGCCATTTTTGGACCCAACCAAAACAAGTTCATTTGATCTGAAATTTGTTAGAGGGGTTGTAGGCAAGGTTAAACAATATTGGGAAAATAATGAACATTTTCTGAACAAGGAAAATGTCACTTGAATTAAATGATGAATTTGAAAGGAGTGAGCTAGTGATGGAGTTTGCAAAGAAGATGGTTGGGCAAGATGCACACATAGAAGATGGAGGAAGGAGATCACCACAAAGAGAGAACAAATAAATGCAACACGCAAAAATAAAATGCAATGCTAACAAAAGATCATGATGCAAGGAACATGGATATGGCAACACACAACAAAGATTAAGGCAAACAAACAAGGATGGCACAATGCAAAATAATAAAAGATGAACATGATGCAAGAAGCAAAGTATGGAAATGGAATTCATCATGTTCATGGAAACAACATAGAGGAATGAAGTATGCAAAATAATTAAAATAATGCAACAAACAAAATAAGCACCTGACAACAACGAAAAATAAATGGAAGACAACTGGAGCATCGGTCTCGGGGCGTCACAAGGATGTTTTTAATCTCCAACCGCTGGGAATCCGAGACCTTCTTACTAAAATATATAGACGATTTATCGGTGTTTATGCGTTGTCCCAAGGCAGCGCAATATGTGTTCAGAAGATCTCTTATCCTGGCTGCACCTACACTTGTTGCTTCAAAGAATAAGAGGCTGTCATCGGCGAACAATAAATGATTAACAACCGGTGCGTTTGGTGCAACTGAGAGACCCCGGACCCCATTGTCATGTGCTTTAAGCAAACAGAAATAAGTAGGGGGATATCAGGTCACCCAGCCGTAATCCTCTTGATGGCCTGAAAGATTTCAAACTACAACCGTTAAAAAGGACCGAAAAGGAAACACACGAGACGCACCTCATTACTGTCTCCGTGAACCATGGGCTGATTCCCAATTTAAGCATTACTTCCTTCAAATAAAACCACTCTAGTCTGTCATACGCCTTCATCATATCCAGCTTTAGTGCACAGAACCTGTTGCCCTTAACTCTCCTTGTTTTTATGTAATGCAGGCATTCATATGCCGTGATGAAATTGTCTGTGATTAAGCGACTAGGAACGAACACTGATTTCTCCTTAGAAATAACTTCGGGGAGAATACTTTTCAACCTGTTTGCTAAGACCTTTGATGATATTTTGTAAATCACATTAAACATGCTTATAGGCCGAAATTGTCCTAAATTTTTTGGACTTGCTATCTTGGGAATAAGAACGATGAACGTTTGATTTATATCCTCCAGTGAGTCATCTCCATTGAGTACCCTGATGATCATACCTGTGACTTCCTCTCCACATAAATCCCAATGCCGCTGAAAAAAGTTTGCTGGAAAACCATCCGGACCCGGAGCTTTTGTTGGGAACATTTGGAACAAAGCGTTTTTCACCTCCTCATTTGTGTAAGGAGCGTTAAGACTTGCATTCATACGAGCATCAACTCCAGACGGTATGTGTGACAGAACCTCCTCCATCCCTATGGTTCCTTCCGATGAGTACAGATTCTCATAAAAATTAGTAGCCAGGTTGGCCAACTCTTCCGGATCATTACAAACTGAGCCATCTTGCCATCGCCAATTCCGCGGCAGTTCCAACAAAGGGTCCTCATTGGACTCGGCGGTCCTCCTCACGGGAGGCCGCCTGAATCGTTATATCCATCTCCTCAGCCACATTCTCTCCCTCCTGCCTTCTCCGCTTTACCACCAGGTCTTTCTCTGGTGTGGAAACCAGCGCCCCCATGCTGCTACTCACCGCTCCACTCTCCAACAATAAGACAGCGTCTGCCACTTTTCCCGCCAAGTGTGGTAATGCTTGGCCTCGTACATTGACAATGCCATCCTATGACACAAGTCGTTTCCTAGCAAATCTGTCATTCTCCCACGGGTAACGACTAGAACAAGGGTTAGCTACATTAGCTGCATATGAGCGCCCTTCTTCTCCAAATCTTCCTTCTCCCGGACCTCCTCTCCCTTGTCTGACTCCCCTCATACCTCTACCACCTATTCTGCCTCCTCTACCTCCTTCATCCATGCTTCCTCTCCCAACCTCCACATACCTAGGCGCATCATTGCTCCAAAGCAACCACTCCCCCCATTCACACGTTGCAGGGTCATGAATACCATCCCCACACTCCTCCACTGAATGCCCAATCAAGCCACAAAAATAATAGAAAACAGGAAGCTTTTCATAAAACACCGGGTACCTTTTGCTTCCCTTAAGTGATATTGGCACAAACCGGAGCAGAGGTTTGTTCACATCAACATAGACTCTGACCCGCCAAGTGCTTCCCGGATTAATTTTTCTTTCATTGACTATGACGGTGAAGGGTGGCTCCCCCACCTTTGCAGCCACCTTCTCTGCTAGTTCTTTCTTTGCCGTTAAACCATCTGTCAGACCCTAAATCCTCGCCCACAGTGGTATCTTATTCAACTTATACTCAAACGCATCAGTAAACCCATCATACTCTTGTATGATAATAGGTGCTGCATTGCGGAAAATCCACGGCCCCACCTCCATGATCCTCTTCCAGTTACCAAGGCAGTGACATTGCACGAGGAAGAGGTTCGGGCCTTTTATGTTGAAGGTCACACCTTGCGCAGATGCCCACGTGTTCCTCATCTGCCGCAGTAGGGTTGCTTGACTAAACGGCTTTGTTGTATGCACACGGAAAAGCCCCTAGCCAACGGACTCCCTTGATCAGATCATTGACTTCCCCGGACAGATCCAGGCCATCTTCCTCCTCCCCAGGAAGTTGCATCCCCGCAAATTGGTCCTCTAGATCCGCAGTGATTCTCCCCTTCCAGATCGATATCATCATCACCTGCACCCACATCACCGGCTTCCACCCTCGCATCATCCCCCCTAGCCTCCGCCGCCCTGCTTGTTTCTCCATCCTGTCCTCCCTCTACTTCTCTCTCCTTCTCCAGCACTACTCCAGTCTTCCCTAGACCCCCGCTCGACTCCATCTCATTTGGTAAATCAGCCATGCAGACCGAGATCTGACAGCTGTGTGAAGTTGCTCCGCCGCTTGCCGAAGGAATTCGGCCACCGGGGCGGTTTTTACGTGGACTCGGGACGTCGCCGTCAGAGGAGAGGTGGAACCCTAGATCGCCTAGGGGAAAAACAATTTTCAACACTTTTGTCAAACTAGCATACGTGACTACCTAGTTTCTTCGATTAATCTGCTAGGCTTCCAGGACTGCTAGTGCTAGACGCCCAAATAACAGACTTACAAAAAAGAAGGTTGGAGGCCCAATAGTAGGTCGATCGGAAGATTGGATACGGATCGCTTGATTCCAGCGATTGCAGACAAAGAGGCAGCGAACTGTCGTCTAGGTCTCGCGAGCGGCGATCGGAGATTGACGAAGGCCCTAGCAGTCGTGCAGGCGCCGATGTAGTTACCTCCGATCTAATCCCATTGATGGTCGTCTTGTTGTGTGAAGCTGCAATAGCCGTGAACGCGGTTCCGTTCATTGTTTCAATCAGGATCGAGCCATCGAGGAACACATCCAGGCCAAAACTACAGACCGTGTTTTAATCTCCAAGTGCAAGGTTCTATTTTCAATTCATTTTCTTTCTATTTGGATGATCTATTCATCTAACGACCGTACCTATTAGAAAGGATCACTTTTATAATTTGTTTGGTTCTGTGTTCCCGAATCTTCATCATGTCTCCTAACTAGAATTAGGAAGCATGGATCGGATGCTGCAAAGCGTAAGAAGAAACAAAAACTCGATTTGAGGCTCAACCTCTAACGGGTTCCCTTGATAGATATTTTGTGAAAGGACCCCAACATAATTCTGAAAATCAAACTAGAGATTTTAATGTTGATGATGGTCTTGATGATAATGCAACAGAGGATGAGGCTCCTGATGCAGAAATTGATGATGGTAATATTGCCAATGAAGGGGGTGATGATGTTGATACTGCCATTGAAGGTGATGATGTTGATACTGCCATTGAAGGTGATGATGTTAATACTGCCATTGAAGGTGATGATGTTGATACTGCTAATGAAGAAATACTAGACGGATGCTCCTTTTTGGTAGGACATGAGGTCCGTTCATTGCTATGCAATCTCTTTACCTTCTAGCATTAGTGTTGAAATATGCCTAAATAAGATAGCAATAAAGTAGAATTGAAATTATATAATAAAGTGAGAGTATTCTTTACATATATTAATTCTTCTTTTATGTGAATTGTCAAAATTTTAGGCCATATTTTGGTTTTCGCACGGGGCCCGGAATTTCTGGAGACCGCACTTATTTTTAAAAATAAAAGCCATATAGATGGATTATGACCGGTACAGGCACCGACGTAACGATGCTGGATGGGACAAAAAATTCACTAACTTTAAAAAAACATACATATAACTGTCCCTTCTATTTTTATGTTTGTTCCATTGACAATATTTACAATTTATTTCAAAGTCTCACATGTGCTCGACATTCATATTAAACCCACTTAACCCTATATATATTGGTTTTGTTTCTTATATCAAAATGGAACACGGGAATCGATCCTGAAGAACTTAAACCCCAAAGACAATGTTGTTGGGAGAGGTCGAAAACTCACCAAAATATATAAATATACACTTTAAACGAAGTGCACTTTCATTATTTTTAGAATTTTATGATGCAATATTTTTTATACACGTTGAATTTAGCATCCACTGTGTTTATATACAAGATGGGGAAATACTAGAAGGGTTGATATTTATAACAATACAATCATAAGTCGCATGCGACATCCACGAGGTGAATTATATATAGTTCATTTGATCAATATCTCTATATATAATAATGTTGTGCCGTGGCAACGCACGGGCATTTTACTTGTACACTTTAAAGACAAGGGCTATTTCCCGACTAACCGCCTCTAAAAAAATCTAGATACAGAAATCAAGAGTTAATTTGCCTTTAGTCTACAGTAAACAAAAAAATTAGGATACCCTTTTGCATCAAAAAATTAATACCAAGCATGCCTCAAATTGTTAAGAATTTCCTTCCATTCACCTCAATCTATATACTAGGAAATAGGCCGTTGCAAGAAAAGGAGGATGCTACGTACATCTTTGGAAACCTTTCAATTCCAGCTAAAAAAATAATCAAAGCAGGTATCTATTGTTTTAACATAAATGTGTCCTTATATATCTGTTAATACATTAATTCCTGCCAAAACATCAGGAAGGCATATCCACAATCTTGTATATTAATTAACTGCCGATTCCATTTTTGTCCTTCTATATAAATGACTATGCAAGGCTAGAGCTTACAGTATCCTTAAGCACACACCAAAGAAATAAGCGATTCTTCGCCGATCTCTTCGTCATGGCCCCCAAGAGCAACACTACCAGGATGGCTGCAATTTTCATGGTTCTTATGATCATGGCTTCCACCCGATCATCATCGTCTTGCTACGCCCATACAAGTAATAAGATATTTTTTTGTTTTGTTCATGTGTTGCCAAATTTTGTTGTCCTTTCGTGTCTCGGTTGGTTATTTTCGTCAATATTTAAGTCGTTGCACCTGTTTTGTTAACAAAAATCATCACTATTATACATACGTCAATTCATATTTCGTGGATGCATGTTGGGAGTTACATGGATTAATTATCAAAATTGCAGTTGAAGATGGAGAGAATTCTACACTGTGCTTCCATGTGGAAAATTGCCAGCGTGACAGTTGCCAGACCGCATGCCGCTTCAGCTCTAATCCCTCAACTGGGGCGTATTGCAAGCTCACTAATTACTGTTGTTGTGTCTAGCATAATGCTTCTTTTCTTGCTAGAGGAATAATTTTACTACATATTCATGCATATGTAGTATTGGTTACCAAAAAAATTATATATTTGAGCCTCTTATATTATGCGGTCCAGATTTGTTACTTTCTTGATGATAGAGCTAATGAATTGCAATTCACATGTCACAAATATCTTCCCCTAGACGCCCCTTGACATAAATTGTGTTTTACCTAGTTCATATTTTCCCTAAAATATGATTTACCTGGTGTTCGTAATCCAAGGCGAGGAATCGTATAGAACACAAATGTTCAATATGTTATGATGTCAATGGATTGAAAAGGGGAACTATATGCTTCCATGTGTACGAAGCAGAAGTGTTAATTATCGATGAGAGACTAGTGGGAGGAGATGCTATATACGTGGGAGTGATTACTAGAAGCACTGATTTAGGAAGGAAAAATTCAGCGCCTAACCATCGTATCAGATCGTACGAACAACACAATGTTAATCCAGCGGCCACCCAGGCGAAGGTACTAATAGTGCAGTCATACCAGAATTTGTCACAACCGCTAACTTGATCTTCTAGTACCATCGTACATACGATTGCCGGAGGTCTCTAGTTCATGTTGCCTGTTGCATATTTTTTGAACACTTACATAAGAGAAAAAAAGTGTAATTGGATCGGCCCATGCTGAGAGGGCGAGTTGACGTATTTCATAAACAATTCATCATACATACAAAAGTGAGTACTATTGTCAAAAGTCTATATTGCCCTTTAAACGTTTTGTGAGGGGGGTACCGAATCGGGTCTCGATAATTAATTATGTGCTTCTAGTAACAAACTAGTAACTTGTCCTAGAAATTACGCTAATTGTTTTGGTAGGTTGTGACTGCTTCCAACAAACAAACAAAAAAATAATGCTTCCCAAAAATTACATATTTTCTTCCGAGTTTTTTCATGGGACAGATGTGCTTTCGATAAATAAACAAATAAAGAAAATCAATTGCTTCTGGATGTTTTTCCTTAACAACTCAAACGTCATGGAAACATTTTGCTTCGATAGAAGCACATGGAATGGAAACATATTATTCAGAAAAATATGCTTCCAAAATAAAGGTACTCTAAAAATTCGTACCATATGTATATATGCTCAACTAAAAAACACAAGTGTATATATTCTCAATTGAAACTAGGACGTTTATACTAGAACATTGGGTTGTAGACAACATGTAATCCCTTGAAGCAGCACGCAGCAATGGTGGAAGCATACATGATTAGTATGTAAGAGATTCATTATTTGGGCGCATAGGAAGCCTAATGTGTTGTTGTTTGAAGCATGATTAGTATCTAACCGGAACTTTGGTGAACTGTTTACGAAGCATAAATGTTTCATGAAAACCTACACCTCTTGGTTATTGTGTAACCGAAGCTTTCATTCTTTTGGGCGGGGAGGAAAATAGAGACATGTTCGATACAAAATTAGTAAGATGGTGTAGCATACATGCGCAACCAACAAATACATCCACTTCAAACAAAATGAACATGTGCTTCCTATGACGTTGAAATTTGTTTCAATGGCCAACTTTCTGATATATGTATGCTTCCATCAACATTTTACTTATAAATGACATCATAATTTTCTTCCAAATATTTTTTTCTTCCCATATATATTGGACTTTGCTACCATAAAACAAGACATAAACAACGAAGCATAACAGGACGAAGCCCTTACTAGAACATGAGCATCGTCCAAAGATGGATTTCTTCCAGGAGTAGCGTAGGTTAGATCGGAGCGACAATGACGAGATCAGAACGACTTAGCTGGAGTGTGGTGGCTAGTCTGGGCCACAATAACAAAATGGAGACAAAAAAATTCCACACTTGCATCACCATGGAAGGCATGCATGCCAAGTTTTTTGCTTTCTCACATTATATGCATTCTCTAGGGTTTTCTCATTGAAAAACACTAAAATATTGCCCGCACATGACACAACATGTGTTTGGTGTACAAATGCATTCAAGTTTTGCATGGGGGACTACCTTGGGCATGCCCATACACTAGCAATATTTGGTGCCATTTCATGCACGACACAACCTACACCAGGTTCAACCGGGTTCGTTTAGGTTTGCTGGTACGACAAGTCTCGAACAGTTTTTTTCAGGTCCATAAACTGGAATCAATTTATTTCCACACACTGGCATCACCATGGAAGGCATGCATGCAAGTTTCATTGCTTTCTTACATTGTATGCATTTTCTATGGTTTGCCCCGTGAAAAAGGCCCTAAAATATTGCCGCATGTGACACAATGTGTGTTTGGTATCCGAATTCGTTCAAATTTTGCATTGAGGCCTTCCATGGGCATGCCCACGCGTTGGCAAAATTTGGTGTCATTTAATGCACGACAGGACCTACACCATGTTTGATCGGGATCGTTCGTGTCTGCTGGTAGGGTAAGTCTTGAACCAGGTTTTTTCTTCACATTAACCAAATGGAGCCAAAAAAATTCCTCACACAGGCATCACCATGGAAGGCATGTTCATTGAATTTTGACATTATATGCATTTCTAGAGTTTTCCAAGTGAAAAAAATCCTAAAATACTACCCGCACAAGACGCAACATGTGTTTGATGTTCAAATCATTTGAAATTTGGCATTGAGGCCCTCAACGGGCATGCCCAGATGCTGGCAAAAGTTGGTGTCATTTCATGCACGACAGGACCTACACAATGTTTAATCGGGACCGATCGGGTCTGTCGTTAATGTAAGTCCCGGACCAATATTTTTACATTAACCCAATAGAGACAAAATAGTTCCACACATTGGCATCGCCATGGAAGGCATTCATGATAGGTTTATTGCTTTCTGATATTATATGCATTTTCTATGGTTTTCCCAGTGAAAACGCCTAAAATACTGCCCGCACTTGACACAACATTCGTTCGGGCATCTGAATTCGTCCAAATTTTGCTTTGGGGACTGCCTTGGGCATGCCCACACGCTGGCAAATGTTGGCGTCATTTATCCATAGTCCAAAAAAATACTAACTTAGGAGTGTTCTAGACTAGGCGAGACGGGTGCACCGTGAGCATGTAGTTCGAGACGGGTGCATCCGTGACCATGTAGTTTTCTCTAATTTGAGTGCCTATGTTATTTGAAATTTTCGCCATCATCAATCAACATGAACCTTTTCTTATATCCAAAGAATTTTTTGAAATTTGTCAACAATTTTAGAAATTTCAATCGGTTACAAATTTTTTATAAACTTGAACACTTTTCTCCAAATTGTGAACAAATTCTCAACAATTGATGTTGCGCACAAATTTCAAACCACATAGTTTTCTAAATATTTATCAAATTTTTGAAACTCAAACATTTGTTAAATTTGTGAACAAAATTTTTCGAAAAGAGGAACATTTTTTTTAAATTCCCTAATAGTTTTCATAACTGTAAAGAATATTTTAAAACAACAACATTTTATGGCATTCCAAAAAAATCAATTTTTAACAGGTTCAAAAAGAATAATAAATTTGAAAAAATAAAAAAATGAATTAATAAAAAAAGTAAATGAAAAAATAGAAACAATAAAATATGCTCAACCTTGGTTCAACTAGGTGACGACATCGCTCCCGTCTGATTCCTGTTGGGCCAACCCAATCGTTCACGGATTTAAAAAACTTCATCGATTTTGAAAACAAAATTTCACGAATTTGAAAAAATATTGCAAGCTTTGAAAAATGTTTGTAAAATTTAAAAGGGTTTATGCATCGTAAAAAAGTTTACGGATTTGAAAACAAAGTTCGTGAATTTAAGAAAATATTCACGAATTTGAAAAGTTCACGGATTTAAGAAAAAAGTTGATGATTTTAATATTGAAAATAAAATGAAAAAAGAGCAGAATAAAAAAATAGAAGGAAAACGAGATAGACAAACACCGAAATAATAAAACCACAACATGTTTCGAAAGATGTTCAGAAATTATTCATGTTTCAAAAAATTGTTCAAATTCAAAACATATTCGCTAAAATTTCGTTCATAATGTCAAAACTATTCGGCATTTCAAAATTGTTCACATATTTTTTTACAATAAAAGTTTTGATTTATTAAGAAAATATTTCATATATATTAACGCTCTTGTGTTTTCTTATATATTTTGGTGCTACAAAATACCATGAATACTGGTGGGAAGAAGTGGTTAGCAACACTTGCCTTTTAAGTGGGAGGTCTTGAGTTCTAGTCCTCATGAGCTCATCTTTCTCTTAGTATTTTTACATCACTTATATTGAACGTGGTAGGAGCGACATGGTTTAATGGGCCGGCCCAATCGCGAGGTGCAACTCTTATACGATCTCTGGCGACGTACTTAAAAGACCACCTTGCCCTTTATTATGAAGGGGTATGGGTAATCTAAACCGTTGATGTGTTTAGGGGGGTATACCGAAGCAGAAGTGTTTTAATATAGTAATTATATCCATGTGTTAGCTTTCTTGCACATTTGATTTGTACTTTTTTTCTTTGTACTATACTAAAAATTAGATTGTTCAAGTGTGGAGGAGTGTAGCTCTTTGCTCTAGGTGGATGTTCAATCGTACCCAGTCTCCACTAAATATCAATATACAAAAACAGTGTTGCCTACTAAAAATCTATGGTCGGAAATCTATCTATATAAAGTCGAATATATTGCACCGACACTACTACAAGATGGTCCAAACGCGACACTACGAACAGAGACCCTTCGATGAAACTGCGTGCGATGCCATAATCGCAAACGGCGGTGTAAAAAATCCCTTAAAAAGGTGCAAAATGTTTGCACTGACGGATACATCAAACACGGTTCAGATTTTAGTTGCGTGTGTGATGTAGGGCATACAGTTCAGTTCAATTAACTATTTGCGATGAGGAGGAACAAAAAACGGGCAGCCAGATAAAGGTGTGTGCAATATGATATGAGGGTGAAATGATGATACCATGCCAACTTTCAAACTTTTTAGAGTTCATTTGTAGTGCTTTTTCAATTTCAGGGTCATTTAGCTCAAAACAATAATTAAATGCATGAAAAATAGCAAATGATGTCAGATAGTGTTCAAAGTTGATGACGTGGCTTTGAATGGTGCATACTGAACGCACAAAAAGTCTGGAGTTGACATAAGTTATTAAAAATGAAATGATTTTGTAACAGATGAGTTTTCGTCCAAAACCATGATACTTCGAAAAAGATTGTCCAGTTTGTACACGAAGTGCATCCAGTTTTTGCAGTAAGTCTCTCTACTTTTTGGCACATGCTATGTGGGTGAAATGATGATACCATGCCAAGTTTCAAACTTTTCAGAGTACATTTGTAGTGACTTTTAATTTCAGGGTCGCCATTTAGCTCGAAAAAAGCATTAAATGCATGAAAATAGCAAATGATGTCAGATAGGGTTGAAAGTCGATGACGTGTCTTTAAATGGTACATACTGAACACACACAAAGTCTGGAGTTGAAATAAGTTATTAAAAACGAAATGTCTTTATAATAGATGAGTTTTCGTTCGAAACTCTGATAGTTCAAAAGAGATTGTCCAGTTTGTACACGAAGTGCAACCAGTTTTTGTAGTAACCCTCTCTACATTTTTGCACATGCTATGTGTATGAAATAATAATACCATGACAACTTTCAACCTTTTTAGAGTTCATTTGTAGTGCTTTTCAATTTCGTGGTTATTTAGCTCAAAAAAATCACTAAATGCATGAAAAATAGCAAATGATGTCAGATAGGGTTGAAAGTTGAGGACATGGGTTTGAATGGTGCATACTGAACGCACAAAAAGTCCGGAGTTGTAATAAGTTATTAAAAATGAAATGCCTTTGTACCACATGAGTTTTCATCCGGAACCCTAATACTCCAAAAGAGATTGTCTAGTTTGTACACGAAATGCATCCAGTTTTTGCCGTAACCCTCTCTAATGTTTTGCACATGATATGAGGGTGAAATGATGATACCATGCCAACTTTCAAACTTTTCAGAGTTCATTTGTAGTGATTTTCAATTTCAGGGTCATTTAGCTTAGAAAAATAATTAAATGCATGAAAAATGCGAAATGATGTCGGATAGGGTTGGAAATTTATGACGTGGCTTTGAACTGTGCATAATGAACGCACAAAAAGTCTGGAGTTGACATAAGTTATTAAAAATGAAATGATTTTGTAACAGATGAGTTTTCGTCCAAAACCATGATACTTCGAAAGAGATTGTCCAGTTTGTACACGAAGTGCATCCAGTTTTTGCAGTAAGTCTCTCTACTTTTTTGCACATGCTATGTGGGTGAAATGATGATACCATGCCAAGTTTCAAACTTTTCAGAGTACATTTGTAGTGATTTTTAATTTCAGGGTCGCCATTTAGCTCAAAAAAATCATTAAATGCATGAAAAATAGCAAATGATGTCAGATAGGGTTGAAAGTTGAGGACATGGGTTTGAATGGTGCATACTGAACGCACAAAAAGTCCGGAGTTGTAATAAGTTATTAAAAATGAAATGCCTTTGTACCAGATGAGTTTTCATTCGAAACCCTGATACTCCAAAAGAGATTGTCTAGTTTGTACACGAAATGCATCCAGTTTTTGCCGTAACCCTCTCTAATGTTTTGCACATGATATGAGGGTGAAATGACGATACCATGCCAACTTTCAAACTTTTCAGAGTTCATTTGTAGTGATTTTCAATTTCAGGGTCATTTAGCTTAGAAAAATTATTAAATGCATGAAAAATGCGAAATGATGTCGGATAGGGTTGGAAATTTATGACGTGGCTTTGAACTGTGCATACTGAACGCACAAAAAGTCTGGAGTTGAAATAAGTCATTTAAAATGAAATACGTTTGTAACAGATGAGTTTTCGTCCGAAACCCTGATATTTCAAAAGAGATTGTCCAGTTTGTACCCGAAAAGTATCCAGTTTTTGCATTAACCCTCTCTACTTTTTTACACATGCTATGCGGGTGAAATAATGATACCATGCCAACTTTCAACCTTTTCAGAGTTAATTTGTAGTGCTTTTCAATTTCAAGGCCATTTAGGTCAAAAAATCATTAAATGCATGAAAAATAGCAAATGATATTAGATAGGGTTGAAAATGTGGTCGTGGCTTTGAATGGTGCATACTGAACGCACAAAAAATCTGGAGTTGTAATAAGTTTAAAAAATGATATCCCTTTGTAATAGATGAGTTTTCGTCCGAAACCCTGGTACTTCGAAAGAGATTGTCCAGTTTGTACACGAAGTGCATCCAGTTTTTGTCGTAACACTCTCTGCTTTTTTGCACATGATATGAGGGTGAAATGATGATACCATGCTATCTTTGAAACTTTTCAGAGTTCATTTGTAGTGACTTTCAATTTCAGGGTCATTTAGCTCAAAAAAATCATTAAATGCATGAAAAATAGCAAATGATGTCAAATAGGGTTGAAAGTTGATGACGTGGCTTTGAATGGTGCATATTGAACACACAAAAAGTCTGGAGTTGAAATAAGTTATTAAAATGAAATGCCTTCGTAACAGATGAGTTTTCGTCTGAAACCCTGATACTTCGAAAGAAATTGTCCAGGTTGTACACGAAGTGCATCCAATTTTTCCAGTAACCCTCTCTAATTTTTTGCATATGCTATGTGGGTGAAATGATGATACAATGCCAACTTTCAAACTGATCATAATTCATTTTTAGTGCTTCCTGTGAACAGCAAGGTCGAGTCATCTCCTTGGCACACAGGGAAGGCGGCGAAGACGAGCAAGACAGCGACGGGGGAGGATGGGCTACAGGGTTACGACGGGCATGCGGAAATAGGGCCTGAGGCTACGACACGTGCATGGTCTGAGTGGAGCAATCGGCGGGTGCGTGGGACGCAAGCTACGTGTGTGAGTGGATGAACCAAAAGAGACAGGGCACGAGCTTGAGCTCGCTTCCCTGGTCATCCATGGCGGACGGCCTTGAGTTCGAACGGGGCGTTGCCTACAAGCGCGAAAAAAACAAGCAGGGAAGGTGGGAAGAGAAGCGGCTGCTCACCATGGGGGTGATGGCTCGACGAGGACGCCAGGAGGTGAAGAAGAGGGCGACGAGGCACTGAAGACGACGATGCAACGCGCTGTCCATGAAGAAGAAGCAGGGGAGGTAGTCATCATGGAGGAGGCCGATCGAGGGCTCCACGGATTTGACGCGGAGCCGAGGACGAAGTCGGGGACGCGTGCGTCGCTCCCCGAGGAAGAAGACGACGGCATCGAGCTTGATCGCGCCGGAGTAGAGCTCGGGCATGGCGTTGGCGACGGCTTGGCGTGGAGGGCTTACCTCGGCGGCGGGAGGAGGCAAAAGAGGGGAAAATGGAGCGAGGAGGAAACCTTAGGGTTGGGGCAGGATTTTATAGGACAAAGGGAGCAGCTGCGGCCGTCAAATCGACCGGACTGCCGACGTGGAGGCTCTGGATGTCATGCCGTATAGGGAGAAGACGATCAACACATGAAGGTGCTGGTGGGCTGCATTCAAAGGGATAAGTGGGCTGTGTGAGGGACGGTTGGGCTGCTGCTAAAAGCTGGGCCGCTGCCCTCTCTCCTTTCTCTCATCTCTTTCCTTTAAACTATTTTACTAGACAGTAAAATACCAAGGAAAACCCCAGGGAGTTAGGAGAGGTATTTGAGAGAGGTGAGAATATCATCGTGCTCCTGGAAATGCGCACTATTTTAATAAAATCGTTTGGGAAATTCTAGAGGTAGAAAAATAAAACAAGTTTGAATAAAATTCAAACTTGTGCCATTTTTGGACCCAACCAAAACAAGTTCATTTGATCTGAAATTTGTTAGAGGGGTTGTAGGCAAGGTTAAACAATATTGGGAAAATAATGAACATTTTCTGAACAAGGAAAATGTCACTTGAATTAAATGATGAATTTGAAAGGAGTGAGCTAGTGATGGAGTTTGCAAAGAAGATGGTTGGGCAAGATGCACACATAGAAGATGGAGGAAGGAGATCACCACAAAGAGAGAACAAATAAATGCAACACGCAAAAATAAAATAAAATTCTAACAAAAGATCATGATGCAAGGAACATGGATATGGCAAGACACAACAAAGATCAAGGCAAACAAACAAGGATGGCACAATGCAAAATAATAAAAGATGAACATGATGCAAGAAGCAAAGTATGGAAATGGAATTCATCATGATCATAGAAACAACATAGAGGAATGAAGTATGCAAAATAATTAAAATAATGCAACAAACAAAATAAGCACCTGACAACAACGAAAAATAAATGGAAGACAACTGGAGCATCGGTCTCGGGGCGTCACAATGATGTTTTTAATCTCCAACCGCTGGGAATCCGAGACCTTCTTACTAAAATATATGGACGATTTATCGGTGTTTATGCATTGTCCCAAGGCAGCGCAATATGTGTTCAGAAGATCTCTTATCCTGGCTGCACCTACACTTGTTGCTTCAAAGAATAAGAGGCTGTCATCGGTGAACAATAAATGATTAACAACCGGTGCGTTTGGTGCAACTGAGAGACCCCGGACCCCATTGTCATGTGCTTTAAGCAAACAAGATAGCCCTTTAGCTGCCAACAGAAATAAGTAGGGGGATATCAGGTCACCCAGCCGTAATCCTCTTGACGGCCTGAAAGATTTCAAACTACAACCGTTAAAAAGGACCGAAAAGGAAACAGACGAGACGCACCTCATTACTGTCTCCGTGAACCATGGGCTGATGCCCAATTTAAGCATTACTTCCTTCAAATAAAACCACTCTAGTCTGTCATACGCCTTCATCATATCCAGCTTTAGTGCACAGAACCTGTTGCCCTTAACTCTCCTTGTTTTTATGTAATGCAGGCATTCATATGCCGTGATGAAATTGTCTGTGATTAAGCGACTAGGAACGAACACCGATTGCTCCTTAGAAATAACTTCGGGGAGAATACTTTTCAACCTGTTTGCTAAGACCTTTGATGCTATTTTGTAAATCACATTAAACAGGCTTATAGGCCGAAATTGTCCTAAATTTTTTGGACTTGCTATCTTGGGAATAAGAACGATGAACGTTTGATTTATATCCTCCAGTGAGTCATCTCCATTGAGTACCCTGATGATCATACCTGTGACTTCCTCTCTACATAAATCCCAATGCCGCTGAAAAAAGTTTGCTGGAAAACCATCCGGACCCGGAGCTTTTGTTGGGAACATTTGGAACAAAGCGTTTTTCACTTCCTCATTTGTGTAAGGAGCGTTAAGACTTGCATTCATACGAGCATCAACTCCAGACGATATGTGTGACAGAACCTCCTCCAAACCTATGGTTCCTTCCGATGAGTACAGATTCTCATAAAAATTAGTAGCCAGGTTGGCCAACTCTTCCGGATCATTACAAACTGAGCCATCTTGCCATTGCAACTGAGTTATAGTGTTTTTAGCCCTGCACGCACTAGCTTTCTTTTGGAAATATTGCGTGTTACTATCCCCATCTGCCAACCAGCGTATGCGTGATCGCTGCCTCGTCATAATCTCCTCCATGTATGATAACTCCACAATATGATCCTGCACCTTCCTTTCTTATGTACTCGGTCCAACACGCAATGGATCAGCCCGTAGGGCAGCCAGCTGCTTTCGCAGCTCCCGGAGTTCAAGGCAAACAGACCCAAAGGTTGTCCGACCCCAGTGCTTCAACGAACCTGCAACATTTGTTAGTTTTGACGCTAGTTGGCTCATCGTAGTAGCTGGTTGATCCCTCTGCCAAGCTTGTTCAAGCGTAGCGCTGAAGGTTTCTTCCTGCTCCCACATGCATTCATAACGAAACGGTTTTTTCAGAGCCACTCTCAAGTTGCTTGCCTCTTATTTATTTAGTAGGAGGATAGGGCTGTGATCTGATTTAGCCACCATAAGATGTTCCAGTGATGCAAAGGGGAACATTGCTGGTCAGCTTGGGGTTGCAAGGGCCCGGTCCAACCGAACCCTACAGATATCCCCTCCCGATATTCTCTTCTCAAAAGTTCAGTCCAGCCCCTTATAGCCAAGATTTGCTAATTCACACACATCAACCGCCACCCTGAATCCTGCAATTTGAGCACTATCGCGCTCGTTCGGCCCCATCTGCTCTTCTGGCCTCAGTATCTCATTAAAATCACCAATACATGCCCATTGCAAGGTGTTTTCCCCTCGTAAAAACTTCATCGTGTCCTAGGTTTTGTAGCGTAAAGTTGTGTTCGCTGCGCCATAGAAACATGTAAGGCGCCAAGGATCTTTACCTGGTTCCTTCACAACTGAGTCTATGTGATACTAGGAAAAGCTTTTTATTTCCACATCGACACAATCCTTCCAATACAAGCATAAACCTCCACTACGACCACTACTCCCTACGCCGAAACTACCAGAAAAACCTAAACTACCAGCCAAGCCTTCCACCTGGTACTTTGCAATTTGTGTCTCAACAAAACAGAGTACCATCCGCACACACGCCGCCACGAGATCGCGGATCTCACGAACCGTCACGGGATCGCCAATTCCACGGCAGTTCCAACAAAGGGTCCTCATTGGACTTGGCGGTCCTCCTCACGGGAGGCCGCCTGAATCGTTATATCCATCTCCTCAGCCACATTCTCTCCCTCCTGCCTTCTCCGCTTTACCACCAGGTCTTTCTCTGGTGTGGAAACCAGCGCCGCCCTGCTGCTACTCACCGCTCCACTCTCCAAAAATAAGACAGCGTCTGCCACTTTTCCCGCCAAGTGTGGTAATGCTTGGCCGCGTACATTGACAATGCCATCCTGCGACACAAGTCGTTTCCTAGCAAATCTGTCATTCTCCCGCGGGTAATGACCAGAATAAGGGTTAGCAACATTAGCTGCATATGAGCGCCCTTCTTCTCCAAATCTTCCTTCTCCCGGACCTCCTCTCCCTTGTCTGACTCCCCTCATACCTCTACCACCCGTTCTGCCTCCTCTACCTCCTTCATCCATGCTTCCTCTCCCAACCTCCACATACCTAGGCGCATCATTGCTCCAAAGCAACCATTCCCCCCATTCACACGTTGCAGGGTCATGAATACCATCCCCACACTCCTCCACTGAATGCCCAATCAAGCCGCAAAAATAACAGAAAACAGGAAGCTTTTCATAAAACACTGGGTACCTTTTGCTTCCCTTAAGTGTTATTGGCACAAACCGGAGCAGAGGTTTGTTTACATCAACATAGACTCTGACCCGCAAAGTGCTTCCCGGATTAATTTTTCTTTCATTGACTATGACGGTGAAGGGTGGCTCCCCCACCTTTGCAGCCACCTTCTCTGCTAGTTCTTTCTTAGCCGTTAAACCATCTGGCAGACCCTAAATCCTCGCCCACAGTGGTATCTTATTCAACTTATACTCAGACACATCAGTAAACCCATCATACTCTTGTATGATAATAGGTGCTGCATTGCAGAAAATCCACGACCCCACCTCCATGATCCTCTTCCAGTTACCAAGGTAGTGACATTGCACGAGGAAGAGGTTCGGGCCTTTTATGTTGAAGGTCACACCTTGCGCAGATGCCCATATGTTCCTCATCTGCCGCAGTAGGGTTGCTTGACTAAACGGCTTCGTTGTATGCACACGGAAAAGCCCCTAGCCAACGGACTCCCTTGATCAGATCATTGACTTCCCCGGACAGATCCAGGTCATCTTCCTCCTCCCCATGAAGTTGCATCCCCGAAAATTGGTCCTCTAGATCCGCCCCCGGGCCATAGGGTCCCCAGTGATTCTCTCCTTCCTGATTGATATCATCATCACCTGCACCCACATCACCGGCTTCCACCCTCGCATCATCCCCCCTAGCCTCCGTCGCCCTGCTTGTTTCTCCGTCCTGTCCTCCCTCTACTTCTCTCTCCTTCTCCAGCACTACTCCTGTCTTCCCTAGACCCCCGCTCGACTCCATCTCCTTTGGTAAATCAGCCATGCAGACCGAGATCTGACAGATGTGTGAAGTTGCTCCGTCGCTTGCCGAACGAATCCGGCCACCGTGGCGGTTTTTACGTGGACTCGGGACGTCGCCGTCAGAGGAGATGTGGAACCCTAGATCGCCTAGGGGAAAAACAATTTTCAACACTTTTGTCAAACTAGCGTACGTGACTACCTAGTTTCTTTGATTAATCTGCTAGGCTTCCAGGACTGCTAGTGCTAGACGCCCAAATAACAGACTTACAAAAAAGAAGGTTGGAGGCCCAATAGTAGGTCGATCGGAAGATTGGATACGGATCGCTTGATTCCAGCGATTGCAGACAAAGAGGCAGCGAACTGTCGTCTAGGTCTCGCGAGCGGCGATCGGAGATTGACAAAGGCCCTAGCAGTCGTGCAGGCGCCGATGTAGTTACCTCCGATCTAATCCCATTGATGGTCGTCTTGTTGTGTGAAGCTGCAACAGCCATGAACCGCGGTTCCGTTCATTGTTTCAATCAGGATCGAGCCATCGAGGAACACATCCAGGCCAAAACTGCAGACCGTGTTTTGATCTCCAAGTGCAAAGTTCTATTCTCAATTCATTTTCTTTCTATTTGGATGATCTATTCATCTAACGACCGTACCTATTAGAAAGGATCACTTTTATAATTTGTTTGGTTCTGTGTTCCCGAATCTTCATCATGTCTACTAACTAGAATTAGGAAGAATGAACCGGATGCTGCAAAGCGTAAGAAGAAACAAAAACTCGATTTGAGGCTCAACCTCTAACGGGTTCCCTTGATAGATATTTTGTGAAAGGACCCCAACATAATTCTGAAAATCAAACTAGAGATTTTAATGTTGATGATGGTCTTGATGATAATGCAACAGAGGTTGAGGCTCCTGATGCAGAAATTGATGATGGTAATATTGCCAATGAAGGGGGTGATGATGTTGATACTGCCATTGAAGGTGATGATGTTGATACTGCCATTGAAGGTGATGATGTTAATACTGCCATTGAAGGTGATGATGTTGATACTGCTAATGAAGAAATACTAGACGGATGCTCCTTTTTGGTAGGACATGAGGTCCGTTCATTGCTATGCAATCTCTTTACCTTCTAGCATTAGTGTTGCAATATGCCTAAATAAGATAGCAATAAAGTAGAATTGAAATTATATAATAAAGTGAGAGTATTCTTTACATATATTAATTCTTCTTTTATGTGAATTGTCAAAATTTTAGGCCATATTTTGGTTTTCGCACGGGGCCCGGAATTTCTGGAGACCGCACTTATTTTCAAAAATAAAAGCCATATAGATGGATTATAACCGGTACAGGCATCGACGTAACGATGCTGGATGGGACAAAAAATTCACTAACTTTAAAAAAACATACATATAACTGTCCCTTCTATTTTTATGTTTGTTCCATTGACAATATTTACAATTTATTTCAAAGTCTCACATGTGCTCGACATTCATATTAAACCCACTTAACCCTATATATATTGGTTTTGTTTCTTATATGAAATGGAACACGGGAGTCGATCCTGATGAACTTAAACCCCAAAGACAATGTTGTTGGGAGAGGTCGAAAACTCGCCAAAATATATAAATATACACTTCAAACGAAGTGCACTTTCATTATTTTTAGAATTTTATGATGCAATATTTTTTATACACGTTGAATTTGGCATCCACTGTGTTTATATACAAGATGGGGAAATACTAGAAGGGTTGATATTTATAACAATACAATCATAAGTCGCATGCGACATCCACGAGGTGAATTATATATAGTTCATTTGATCAATATCTCTATATATAATAATGTTGTGCCGTGGCAACGCACGGGCATTTTACTTGTACACTTTAAAGACAAGGGCTATTTCCCGACTAACCGCCTCTAAAAAAATCTAGATACAGAAATCAAGAGTAAATTTGCCTTTAGTCTGCAGTAAACAAAAAAAATTAGGATACCCTTTTGCATCAAAAAATTAATACCAAGCATGCCTCAAATCGTTAAGAATTTCCTTCCATTCACCTCAATCTATATACTAGGAAATAGGCCGTTGCAAGAAAAGGAGGATGCTACGTACATCTTTGGAAACCTTTCAATTCCAGCTAAAAAAAATAATCAAAGCAGGTATCTATTGTTTTTACATAAATGTGTCCTTATATATCTGTTAATACATTAATTCCTGCCAAAACATCAGGAAGGCATATCCACAATATTGTATATTAATTAACTGCCGATTCCATTTTTGTCCCTCTATATAAATGACTATGCAAGGCTAGAGCTTACAGTATCCTTAAGCACACACCAAAGAAATAAGCGATTCTTCGCCGATCTCTTCATCATGGCCCCCAAGAGCAACGCTACCAGGATGGCTGCAATTTTCATGGTTCTTATGATCATGGCTTCCACCCGATCATCATCGTCTTGCTACGCCCATACAAGTAATAAGATATATTTTTGTTTTGTTCATGTGTTGCCAAATTTTGTTGTCCTTTCGCGTCTCGGTTGGTTATTTTCGTCAATATTTAAGTCGTTGCACCTGTTTTGTTAACAAAAATCATCACTATTATACATACGTCAATTCATATTTCATGGATGCATGTTGGGAGTTACATGGATTAATTATCAAAATTGCAGTTGAAGATGGAGAGAATTCTACACTGTGCTTCCATGTGGAAAATTGCCAGCGTGACAGTTGCCAGACCGCATGCCGCTTCAGCTCTAATCCCTCAACTGGGGCGTATTGCAAGCTCACTAATTACTGTTGTTGTGTCTAGCATAATGCTTCTTTTCTTGCTAGAGGAATAATTTTACTACATATTCATGCATATGTAGTATTGGTTACCAAAAAATTATATATTTGAGCCTCTTATATTATGCGGTCCAGATTTGTTACTTTCTTGATGATAGAGCTAATGAATTGCAATTCACATGTCACAAATATCTTCCCCTAGACGCCCCTTGACATAAATTGTGTTTTACCTAGTTCATATTTTCCCTAAAATATGATTTACCTGGTGTTCGTAATCCAAGGCGAGGAATCGTATAGAACACAAATGTTCAATATGTTATGATGTCAATGGATTGAAAAGGGGAACTATATGCTTCCATGTGTATGAAGCAGAAGTGTTAATTATCGATGAGAGACTAGTGGGAGGAGATGCTATATACGTGGGAGTGATTACTAGAAGCACTGATTTAGGAAGGAAAAATTCAGCGCCTAACCATCGTATCAGATCGTACGAACAACACAATGTTAATGCAGCGGCCACCCAGACGAAGGTACTAATAGTGCAGTCATACCAGAATTTGTCACAACCGCTAACTTGATCTTCTAGTACCATCGTACATACGATTGCCGGAGGTCTCTAGTTCATGTTGCCTGTTGCATATTTTTTGAATACTTACATAAGAGAAAAAAAAAGTGTAATTGGATCGGCCATGCTGAGAGGGCGAGTTGACGTATTTCATAAACAAGTCATCATACATACAAAAGTGAGTACTATTGTCAAAAGTCTATATTGCCCTTTAAACGTTTTGTGAGGGGGGTACCGAATCGGGTCTCGATAATTAATTATGTGCTTCTAGTAAAAAACTAGTAACTTGTCCTAGAAATTACGCTAATTGTTTTGGTAGGTTGTGACTGCTTCCAACAAACAAACAAAAAAATAATGCTTCCCAAAAATTACATATTTTCTTCCGAGTTTTTTCATGGGACAGATGTGCTTTCGATAAATAAACAAATAAAGAAAATCAATTGCTTCTGGATGTTTTTCCTTAACAACTCAAACGTCATGGAAACATTTTGCTTCGATAGAAGCACATGGAATGGAAACATATTATTCAGAAAAATATTCTTCCAAAATAAAGGTACTCTAAAAATTCGTACCATATGTATATATGCTCAACTAAAAAACACAAGTGTATATATTCTCAATTGAAACTAGGACGTTTATACTGAAACATTGGGTTGTAGACAACATGTAATCCCTTGAAGCAGCACGCAGCAATGGTGGAAGCATACATGATTAGTATGTAAGAGATTCATTATTTGGGCGCATAGGAAGCCTAATGTGTTGTTGTTTGAAGCATGATTAGTATCTAACCGGAACTTTGGTGAACTGTTTACGAAGCATAAATGTTTCATGAAAACCTACACCTCTTGGTTATTGTGTAACCGAAGCTTTCATTCTTTTGGGCGGGGAGGAAAATAGAGACATGTTCGATACAAAATTAGTAAGATGGTGTAGCATACATGCGCAACCAACAAATACATCCACTTCAAACAAAATGAACATGTGCTTCCTATGACGTTGAAATTTGTTTCAATGGCCAACTTTCTGATATATGTATGCTTCCATCAACATTTTACTTGTAAATGACATCATAATTTTCTTCCAAATATTTTTTTCTTCCCATATATATTGGACTTTGCTACCATAAAACAAGACATAAACAACGAAGCATAACAGGACGAAGCCCTTACTAGAACATGAGCACCGTCCAAAGATGGATTTCTTCCAGGAGTAGCGTAGGTTAGATCGGAGCGACAATGACGAGATCAGAACGACTTAGCTGGAGTGTGGTGGCTAGTCTGGGCCACAATAACCAAATGGAGACAAAAAAATTCCACACTTGCATCACCATGGAAGGCATGCATGCCAAGTTTTTTGCTTTCTCACATTATATGCATTCTCTAGGGTTTTCTCACTGAAAAACACTAAAATATTGCCCGCACATGACACAACATGTGTTTGGTGTACAAATTCATTCAAGTTTTGCATGGGGGACTACCTTGGGCATGCCCATACACTAGCAATATTTGGTGCCATTTCATGCACGACACAACCTACACCATGTTCAACCGGGTTCGTTTAGGTTTGCTGGTACGACAAGTCTCGAACAGTTTTTTTCAGGTCCATAAACTGGAATCAATTTATTTCCACACACTGGCATCACCATGGAAGGCATGCATGCAAGTTTCATTGCTTTCTTACATTGTATGCATTTTCTATGGTTTGCCCCGTGAAAAAGGCCCTAAAATATTGCCGCATGTGACACAATGTGTGTTTGGTATCCGAATTCGTTCAAATTTTGCATTGAGGCCTTCCATGGGCATGCCCACGCGTTGGCAAAATTTGGTGTCATTTAATGCACGACAGGACCTACACCATGTTTGATCGGGATCGTTCGTGTCTGCTGGTAGGGTAAGTCTTGAACCAGGTTTTTTCTTCACATTAACCAAATGGAGCCAAAAAAATTCCTCACACAGGCATCACCATGGAAGGCATGTTCATTGAATTTTGACATTATATGCATTTCTAGAATTTTCCAAGTGAAAAAAATCCTAAAATACTACCCGCACAAGACGCAACATGTGTTTGATGTTCAAATCATTTGAAATTTGGCATTGAGGCCCTCAACGGGCATGCCCAGATGCTGGCAAAAGTTGGTGTCATTTCATGCACGACAGGACCTACACAATGTTTAATCGGGACCGATCGGGTCTGTCTTTAGTGTAAGTCCCGAACCAATATTTTTACATTAACCCAATAGAGACAAAACAGTTCCACACATTGGCATCGCCATGGAAGGCATTCATGATAGGTTTATTGCTTTCTGATATTATATGCATTTTCTATGGTTTTCCTAGTGAAAACCCCTAAAATACTGCCCGCACTTGACACAACATTCGTTCGGGCATCTGAATTCGTCCAAATTTTGCTTTGGGGACTGCCTTGGGCATGCCCACACGCTGGCAAATGTTGGCGTCATTTATCCATAGTCCAAAAAAATACTAACTTAGGAGTGTTCTAGACTAGGCAAGACGGGTGCATCCGTGAGCATGTAGTTCGAGACGGGTGCATCCGTGACCATGTAGTTTTCTCTAATTTGAGTGCCTATGTTATTTGAAATTTTCGCCATCATCAATCAACATGAACCTTTTCTTATATTCAAAGAATTTTTTGAAATTTGTCAACAATTTTTGAAATTTCAATCGGTTACAAATTTTTTATAAACTTGAACACTTTTCTCCAAATTGTGAACAAATTCTCAACAATTGATGTTGCGCACAAATTTCAAACCACATAGTTTTCTAAATATTTATCAAATTTTTGAAACTCAAACATTTGTTAAATTTGTGAACAAAAATTTTCGAAAAGAGGAACATTTTTTTTAAATTCCCTAATAGTTTTCATAACTGTAAAGAATATTTTAAAACAACAACATTTTATGGCATTCCAAAAAAATCAATTTTTAACAGGTTCAAAAAGAATAATAAATTTGAAAAAAAAAATGAATTAATAAAAAAAAGTAAATGAAAAAATAGAAACAATAAAATATGCTCAACCTTGGTTCAACTAGGTGACGACATCGCTCCCGTCTGATTCCTGTTGGGCCAACCCAATCGTTCGCGGATTTAAAAAACTTCATCGATTTTGAAAACAAAATTTCACGAATTTGAAAAAATATTGCAAGCTTTGAAAAATGTTTGTAAAATTTAAAAGGGTTTATGCATCGTAAAAAAGTTTACGGATTTGAAAACAAAGTTCGCGAATTTAAGAAAATATTCACGAATTTGAAAAGTTCACGGATTTAAGAAAAAAGTTGATGATTTTAATATTGAAAATAAAATGAAAAAAGAGCAGAATAAAAAAATAGAAGGAAAACGAGATAGACAAACACCGAAATAATAAAACCACAACATGTTTCGAAAGATGTTCAGAAATTATTCATGTTTCAAAAAATTGTTCAAATTCAAAACATATTCGTTAAAATTTCGTTCATAATGTCAAAACTATTCGGCATTTCAAAATTGTTCATATATTTTTTTGCAATAAAAGTTTTGATTTATTAAGAAAATATTTCATATATATTAACGCTCTTGTGTTTTCTTATATATTTTGGTGCTACAAAATACCATGAATACTGGTGGGAAGAAGTGGTTAGCAACACTTGCCTTTTAAGTGGGAGGTCTTGAGTTCTAGTCCTCATGAGCTCATCTTTCTCTTAGTATTTTTACATCACTTATATTGAACGTGGTAGGAGCGACATGGTTTAATGGGCTGGCCCAATCGCGAGGTGCAACTCTTATACGATCTCTGGCGACGTACTTAAAAGACCACCTTGCCCTTTATTATGAAGGGTATGGGTAATCTAAACCGTTGATCTGTTTAGGGGGTATACCGAAGCAGAAGTGTTTTAATATAGTAATTATATCCATGTGTTAGCTTTCTTGCACATTTGATTTGTACTTTTTTTCTTTGTACTATACTAAAAATTAGATTGTTCAAGTGTGGAGGAGTGTAGCTCTTTGCTCTAGGTGGATGTTCAATCGTACCCAGTCTCCACTAAATATCAATATACAAAAACAGTGTTGCCTACTAAAAATCTATGGTCGGAAATCTATCTATATAAAGTCGAATATATTGCACCGACACTACTACAAGATGGTCCAAATGCGACACTACGAACAGAGACCCTTCGATGAAACTGTGTGCGATGTCATAATCGCAAACGGCGGTGTAAAAAATCCCTTAAAAAGGTGCAAAATGTTTGCAATGACGGATACATCAAACACGGTTCAGATTTAGTTGCGTGTGCGATGTAGGGCATACAGTTCAGTTCAATTAACTATTTGCGATGAGGAGGAACAAAAAAACGGGCAGCCAGATAAAGGTGTGTGCAATATGATATGAGGGTGAAATGATAATACCATGCCAACTTTCAAACTTTTTAGAGTTCATTTGTAGTGCTTTTTCAATTTCAGGGTCATTTAGCTCAAAACAATAATTAAATGCATGAAAAATAGCAAATGATGTCAGATAGGGTTCAAAGTTGATGACGTGGCTTTGAATGGTGCATACTGAACGCACAAAAAGTCTGGAGTTGACATAAGTTATTAAAAATGAAATGATTTTGTAACAGATGAGTTTTCGTCCAAAACCATGATACTTCGAAAGAGATTGTCCAGTTTGTACACGAAGTGCATCCAGTTTTTGCAGTAAGTCTCTCTACTTTTTTGCACATGCTATGTGGGTGAAATGATGATACCATGCCAAGTTTCAAACTTTTCAGAGTACATTTATAGTGAGTTTTAATTTCAGGGTCGCCATTTAGCTCGAAAAAAGCATTAAATGCATGAAAATAGCAAATGATGTCAGATAGGGTTGAAAGTCGATGACGTGTCTTTAAATGGTACATACTGAACACACACAAAGTCTGGAGTTGAAATAAGTTATTAAAAACGAAATGCCTTTATAACAGATGAGTTTTCGTTCGAAACTCTGATAGTTCAAAAGAGATTGTCCAGTTTGTACACGAAGTGCAACCAGTTTTTGTAGTAACCCTCTCTACATTTTTGCACATGCTATGTGTGTGAAATGATAATACCATGACAACTTTCAACCTTTTTAGAGTTCATTTGTAGTGCTTTTCAATTTCGGGGTTATTTAGCTCAAAATAATCATTAAATGCATGAAAAATAGCAAATGATGTCAGATAGGGTTGAAAGTTGAGGACATGGGTTTGAATGGTGCATACTGAATGCACAAAAAGTCCGGAGTTGTAATAAGTTATTAAAAATGAAATGCCTTTGTACCAGATGAGTTTTCATCCGGAACCCTAATACACCAAAAGAGATTGTCTAGTTTGTGCACGAAATGCATCCAGTTTTTTCCGTAACCCTCTCTAATGTTTTGCACATGATATGAGGGTGAAATGATGATACCATGCCAACTTTCAAACTTTTCAGAGTTCATTTATAGTGATTTTCAATTTCAGGGTCATTTAGCTTAGAAAAATTATTAAATGCATGAAAAATGCGAAATGATGTCGGATAGGGTTGGAAATTTATGACGTGGCTTTCAACTGTGCATACTGAACGCACAAAAAGTCTGGAGTTGACATAAGTTATTAAAAATGAAATGATTTTGTAACAGATGAGTTTTCGTCCAAAACCATGATACTTCGAAAGAGATTGTCCAGTTTGTACACGAAGTGCATCCAGTTTTTGCAGTAAGTTTCTCTACTTTTTTGCACATGCTATGTGGGTGAAATGATGATACCATGCCAAGTTTCAAACTTTTCAGAGTACATTTGTAGTGATTTTTAATTTCAGGGTCGCCATTTAGCTCAAAAAAATCATTAAATGCATGAAAAATAGCAAATGATGTCAGATAGGGTTGAAAGTTGAGGACATGGGTTTGAATGGTGCATACTGAACGCACAAAAAGTCCAGAGTTGTAATAAGTTATTAAAAATGAAATGCCTTTGTACCAGATGAGTTTTAATCCGAAACCCTGATACTCCAAAAGAGATTGTCTAGTTTGTACACGAAATGCATCCAGTTTTTGCCGTAACCCTCTCTAATGTTTTGCACATGATATGAGGGTGAAATGATGATACCATGCCAACTTTCAAACTTTTCAGAGTTCATTTGTAGTGATTTTCAATTTTAGGGTCATTTTGCTTATAAAAATTATTAAATGCATGAAAAATGCGAAATGATGTCGGATAGGGTTGGAAATTTATGACGTGGCTTTGAACTGTGCATACTGAACGCACAAAAATTCTGGAGTTGAAATAAGTCATTCAAAATGAAATACGTTTGTAGCAGATGAGTTTTCGTCCGAAACCCTGATATTTCAAAAGAGATTGTCCAGTTTGTACCCGAAAAGTATCCAGTTTTTGCATTAACCCTCTCTACTTTTTTACACATGCTATGTGGGTGAAATGATGATACCATGCCAACTTTCAACCTTTTCAGAGTTAATTTGTAGTGCTTTTCAATTTCAAGGCCATTTAGGTCAAAAAATCATTAAATGCATGAAAAATAGCAAATGATATTAGATAGGGTTGAAAATGTGGTCGTGGCTTTGAATGGTGCATACTGAACGCACAAAAAATCTGGAGTTGTAATAAGTTTAAAAATGATATCCCTTTGTAATAGATGAGTTTTCGTCCGAAACCCTGGTACTTCGAAAGAGATTGTCCAGTTTGTACACGAAGTGCATCCAGTTTTTGTCGTAACACTCTCTGCTTTTTTGCACATGATATGAGGGTGAAATGATGATACCATGCTATCTTTGAAACTTTTCAGAGTTCATTTGTAGTGACTTTCAATTTCAGGGTCATTTAGCTCAAAAAAATCATTAAATGCATGAAAAATAGGAAATGATGTCAAATAGGGTTGAAAGTTGATGACGTGGCTTTGAATGGTGCATATTGAACACACAAAAAGTCTGGAGTTGAAATAAGTTATTAAAATGAAATGCCTTCGTAACAGATGAGTTTTCGTCTGAAACCCTGATACTTCGAAAGAAATTGTCCAGTTTGTACACGAAGTGCATCCAATTTTTCCAGTAACCCTCTCTAATTTTTTGCATATGCTATGTGGGTGAAATGATGATACAATGCCAACTTTCAAACTGATCATAATTCATTTTAGTGCTTCCTGTGAACAGCAAGGTCGAGTCATCTCCTTGGCACACTGGGAAGGCGGCGAAGACGAGCAAGACGGCGACAGGGGAGGATGGGCTACAGGGTTACGACGGGCATGCGGAAATAGGGCCTGAGGCTACTACGCGTGCATGGTCTGAGTGGAGCAATCGGCGGGTGCGTGGGACGCAAGCTACGTGTGTGAGTGGACGAACCAAAAGAGACAGGGCACGAGCTTGAGCTCGCTCCCCTGGTCATCCATGGCGGACGGCCTTGAGTTCGAACGGGGTGTTGCCTACAAGCGCGAAAAAAACAAGCAGGGAAGGTGGGAAGAGAAGCGGCTGCTCACCATGGGGGTGATGGCTCGACGAGGACGCCAGGAGGTGAAGAAGAGGGCGACGAGGCACTGAAGACGACGATGCAACGCGCTGTCCATGAAGAAGAAGCAGGGGAGGTAGTCATCATGGAGGAGGCCGATCGAGGGCTCCACGGATTTGACGCGGAGCCGAGGACGAAGTCGGGGACGCGTGCGTCGCTCCCCGAGGAAGAAGACGACGGCGTCGAGCTTGATCGCGCCGGAGTAGAGCTCGGCCATGGCGTTGGCGACGGCTTGGCGTGGAGGGCTTACCTCGGCGGCGGGAGGAGGCAGAAGAGGGGAAAACGGAGCGAGGAGGAAACCTTAGGGTTGGGGCAGGATTTTATAGGACAAAGGGAGCAGCTGCGGCCGTCAAATCGACCGGACTGCCGACGTGGAGGCTCTGGATGTCATGCCGTACAGGGAGAAGACGATCAACACATGAAGGTGCTGGTGGGCTGCATTCAAAGGGATAAGTGGGTTGTGTGAGGGACGGTTGGGCTGCTGCTAAAAGCTGGGCCACTGCCCTCTCTCCTTTCTCCCATCTCTTTCCTTTAAACTATTTTACTAGACAGTAAAATACCAAGGAAAACCCCAGGGAGTTAGGAGAGGTATTTGAGAGAGGTGAGAATATCATCGTGCTCCTGGAAATGCGCACTATTTTAATAAAATCGTTTGGGAAATTCTAGAGGTAGAAAAATAAAACAAGTTTGAATAAAATTCAAACTTGTGCCATTTTTGGACCCAACCAAAACAAGTTCATTTGATCTGAAATTTGTTAGAGGGGTTGTAGGCAAGGTTAAACAATATTGGGAAAATAATGAACATTTTCTGAACAAGGAAAATGTCACTTGAATTAAATGATGAATTTGAAAGGAGTGAGCTAGTGATGGAGTTTGCAAAGAAGATGGTTGGGCAAGATGCACACATAGAAGATGGAGGAAGGAGATCACCACAAAGAGAGAACAAATAAATGCAACACGGAAAAATAAAATAAAATGCTAATAAAAGATCATGATGCAAGGAACATGGATATGGCAAGACACAACAAAGATCAAGGCAAACAAACAAGGATGGCACAATGCAAAATAATAAAAGATGAACATGATGCAAGAAGCAAAGTATGGAAATGGAATTCATCATGATCATGGAAACAACATAGAGGAATGAAGTATGCAAAATAATTAAAATAATGCAACAAAAAAAATAAGCACATGACAACAACGAAAAATAAATGGAAGACAACTGGAGCATCGGTCTCGGGGCGTCACAATGATGTTTTTAATCTCCAACCGCTGGGAATCCGAGACCTTCTTACTAAAATATATGGACGATTTATCGGTGTTTATGCATTGTCCCAAGGCAGCGCAATATGTGTTCAGAAGATCTCTTATCCTGGCTGCACCTACACTTGTTGCTTCAAAGAATAAGAGGCTGTCATCGGCGAACAATAAATGATTAACAACCGGTGCGTTTGGTGCAACTGAGAGACCCCGGACCCCATTGTCATGTGCTTTAAGCAAACAAGATAGCCCTTCAGCTGCCAACAGAAATAAGTAGGGGGATATCAGGTCACCCAGCCGTAATCCTCTTGATGGCCTGAAAGATTTCAAACTACAACCGTTAAAAAGGACCGAAAAGGAAACAGACGAGACGCACCTCATTACTGTCTCCGTGAACCATGGGCTGATGCCCAATTTAAGCATTACTTCCTTCAAATAAAACCACTCTAGTCTGTCATACGCCTTCATCATATCCAGCTTTAGTGCACAGAACCTGTTGCCCTTAACTCTCCTTGTTTTTATGTAATGCAGGCATTCATATGCCGTGATGAAATTGTCTGTGATTAAGCGACTAGGAACGAACACCGATTGCTCCTTAGAAATAACTTCGGGGAGAATACTTTTCAACCTGTTTGCTAAGACCTTTGATGCTATTTTGTAAATCACATTAAACAGGCTTATAGGCCGAAATTGTCCTAAATTTTTTGGACTTGCTATCTTGGGAATAAGAACAATGAACGTTTGATTTATATCCTCCAGTGAGTCATCTCCATTGAGTACCCTGATGATCATACCTGTGACTTCCTCTCCACATAAATCCCAATGCCGCTGAAAAAGGTTTGCTGGAAAACCATCCGGACCCGGAGCTTTTGTTGGGAACATTTGGAACAAAGCGTTTTTCACTTCCTCATTTGTGTAAGGAGCATTAAGACTTGCATTCATACGAGCATCAACTCCAGACGATATGTGTGACAGAACCTCCTCCATCCCTATGGTTCCTTCCGATGAGTACAGATTCTCATAAAAATTAGTAGCCAGGTTGGCCAACTCTTCCGGATCATTACAAACTGAGCCATCTTGCCATTGCAACTGAGTTATAGTGTTTTTAGCCCTGCGCGCACTAGCTTTCTTTTGGAAATATTGCGTGTTACTATCCCCTTCTGCCAACCAGCGTATGCGTGATCGCTGCCTCGTCATAATCTCCTCCATGTATGATAACTCCACAATATGATCCTGCACCTTCCTTTCTTATGTACTCGGTCCAACACGCAATGGATCAGCCCGTAGGGCAGCCAGCTACTTTCGCAGCTCCCGGAGTTCAAGGCAAACAGACCCAAAGGTTGTCCGACCCCAGTGCTTCAACGAACCTGCAACATTTGATAGTTTTGACGCTAGTTGGCTCATCGTAGTAGCTGGTTGATCCCTCTGCCAAGCTTGTTCAAGCGTAGCGCTGAAGGTTTCTTCCTGCTCCCACATGCATTCATAACGAAACGGTTTTTTCAGAGCCACTCTCAAGTTGCTTGCCTCTTATTTATTTAGTAGGAGGATAGGGCTGTGATCTGATTTAGCCACCATAAGATGTTCCAGTGATGCAAAGGGGAACATTGCTGGTCAGCTTGGGGTTGCAAGGGCCCGGTCCAACCGAACCCTACAGATATCCCCTCCTGATATTCTCTTCTCAAAAGTTCAGTCCAGCCCCTTATAGCCAAGATTTGCTAATTCACACACATCAACCGCCACCCTGAATCCTGCAATTTGAGCACTATCGCGCTCGTTCGGCCCCATCTGCTCTTCTGGCCTCAGTATCTCATTAAAATCACCAATACATGCCCATTGCAAGGTGTTTTCCCCTCGTAAAAACTTCATCGCGTCCTAGGTTTTGTAGCGTAAACTTGTGTTCGCTGCGCCATAGAAACATGTAAGGTGCCAAGGATCTTTACCTGGTTCCTTCACAACTGAGTCTATGTGATACTAGGAAAAGCTTTTTATTTCCACATCGACACAATCCTTCCAATACAAGCATAAACCTCGACTAGGACCACTACTCCCTACGACGAAACTACCAGAAAAACCTAAACTACCAGCCAAGCCTTCCACCTGGTACTTTGCAATTTGTGTCTCAACAAAACAGAGTACCATCCGCACACACGCCTCCACGAGATCGGGTATCTCACGAACCGTCACGGGATCGCCAATTCCGCGGCAGTTCCAACAAAGGGTCCTCATTAGACTTGGAGGTCCTCCTCACGGGAGGCCGCCTGAATCGTTATATCCATCTCCTCAGCCACATTCTCTCCCTCCTGCCTTCTCCGCTTTACCACCAGGTCTTTCTCTGGTGTGGAAACCAGCGCCGCCCTGCTGCTACTCACCGCTCCACTCTCCAAAAATAAGACAGCGTCTGCCACTTTTCCCGCCAAGTGTGGTAATGCTTGGCCGCGTACATTGACAATGCCATCCTGCGACACAAGTCGTTTCCTAGCAAATCTGTCATTCTCCCGCGGGTAATGACCAGAATAAGGGTTAGCTACATTAGCTGCATATGAGCGCCCTTCTTCTCCAAATCTTCCTTCTCCCGGACCTCCTCTCCCTTGTCTGACTCCCCTCATACCTCTACCACCCGTTCTGCCTCCTCTACCTCCTTCATCCATGCTTCCTCTCCCAACCTCCACATACCTAGGCGCATCATTGCTCCAAAGCAACCATTCCCCCCATTCACACGTTGCAGGGTCATGAATACCATCCCCACACTCCTCCACTGAATGCCCAATCAAGCCACAAAAATAACAGAAAACAGGAAGCTTTTCATAAAACACCGGGTACCTTTTGCTTCCCTTAAGTGTTATTGGCACAAACCGGAGCAGAGGTTTGTTCACATCAACATAGACTCTGACCCGCAAAGTGCTTCCCGGATTAATTTTTCTTTCATTGACTATGACGGTGAAGGGTGGCTCCCCCACCTTTGCAGCCACCTTCTCTGCTAGTTCTTTCTTAGCCGTTAAACCATCTGGTAGACCCTAAATCCTCGCCCACAGTGGTATCTTATTCAACTTATACTCAGACACATCAGTAAACCCATCATACTCTTGTATGATAATAGGTGCTGCATTGCGGAAAATCCACGGCCCCACCTCCATGATCCTCTTCCAGTTACCAAGGTAGTGACATTGCACGAGGAAGAGGTTCGGGCCTTTTATGTTGAAGGTCACACCTTGCGCAGATGCCCACATGTTCCTCATCTGCCGCAGTAGGGTTGCTTGACTAAACGGCTTCGTTGTATGCACACGGAAAAGCCCCTAGCCAACGGACTCCCTTGATCAGATCATTGACTTCCCCGGACAGATCCAGGTCATCTTCCTCCTCCCCATGAAGTTGCATCCCCGAAAATTGGTCCTCTAGATCCGCCCCCGGGCCATAGGGTCCCTAGTGATTCTCTCCTTCCTGATCGATATCATCATCACCTGCACCCACATCACCGGCTTCCTCCCTCGCATCATCCCCCCTAGCCTCCGTCGCCCTGCTTGTTTCTCCATCCTGTCCTCCCTCTACTTCTCTCTCCTTCTCCAGCACTACTCTTGTCTTCCCTAGACCCCCGCTCGACTCCATCTCCTTTGGTAAATCAGCCATGCAGACCGAGATCTGACAGCTGAGTGAAGTTGCTCCGCCGCTTGCCGAACGAATCCGGCCACCGGGGCGGTTTTTACATGGACTCGGGACGTCGCCGTCAGAGGAGATGTGGAACCCTAGTTCGCCTAGGGGAAAAACAATTTTCAACACTTTTGTCAAACTAGCGTACGTGACTACCTAGTTTCTTTGATTAATCTGCTAGGCTTCCAGGACTGCTAGTGCTAGACGCCCAAATAACAGACTTACAAAAAAGAAGGTTGGAGGCCCAATAGTAGGTCGATCAGAAGATTGGATACGGATCGCTTGATTCCAGCGATTGCAGACAAAGAGGCAGCGAACTGTCGTCTAGGTCTCGCGAGCGACGATCGGAGATTGACGAAGGCCCTAGCAGTCGTGCAGGCGCCGATGTAGTTACCTCCGATCTAATCCCATTGATGGTCGTCTTGTTGTGTGAAGCTGCAACAGCCATGAACCGCGGTTCCGTTCATTGTTTCAATCAGGATCGAGCCATCGAGGAACACATCCAGGCCAAAACTGCAGACCGTGTTTTGATCTCCAAGTGAAAGGTTCTATTTTCAATTCATTTTCTTTCTATTTGGATGATCTATTCATCTAACGACCGTACCTATTAGAAAGGATCACTTTTATAATTTGTTTGGTTCAGTGTTCCCGAATCTTCATCATGTCTACTAACTAGAATTAGGAAGAATGAACCGGATGCTGCAAAGCGTAAGAAGAAACAAAAACTCGATTTGAGGCTCAACCTCTAACGGGTTCCCTTGATAGATATTTTGTGAAAGGACCCCAACATAATTCTGAAAATCAAACTAGAGATTTTAATGTTGATGATGGTCTTGATGATAATGCAACATAGGTTGAGGCTCTTGATGCAGAAATTGATGATGGTAATATTGCCAATGAAGGGGGTGATGATGTTGATACTGCCAATTGAAGGTGATGATGTTGATACTGCCATTGAAGGTGATGATGTTGATACTGCCATTGAATGTGATGATGTTGATACTGCTAATGAAGAAATACTAGACGGATGCTCCTTTTTGGTAGGACATGAGCTCCGTTCATTGCTATGCAATCTCTTTACCTTCTAGCATTAGTGTTGCAATATGCCTAAATAAGATAGAAATAAAGTAGAATTGAAATTATATAATAAAGTGAGAGTATTCTTTACATATATTAATTCTTCTTTTATGTGAATTGTCAAAATTTTAGGCCATATTTTGGTTTTCGCACGGGGCCCGGAATTTCTGGAGACCGCACTTATTTTCAAAAATAAAAGCCATATAGATGGATTATAACCGGTACAGGCACCGACGTAACGATGCTGGATGGGACAAAAAATTCACTAACTTTAAAAAAACATACATATAAATGTCCCTTCTATTTTTATGTTTGTTCCATTGACAATATTTACAATTTATTTCAAAGTCTCACATGTGCTCGACATTCATATTAAACCCACTTAACCCTATATATATTGGTTTTGTTTCTTATATGAAATGGAACACGGGAGTCGATCCTGATGAACTTAAACCCCAAAGACAATGTTGTTGGGAGAGGTCGAAAACTCGCCAAAATATATAAATATACACTTTAAACGAAGTGCACTTTCATTATTTTTAGAATTTTATGATGCAATATTTTTTATACACGTTGAATTTGGCATCCACTGTGTTTATATACAAGATGGGGAAATACTAGAAGGGTTGATATTTATAACAATACAATCATAAGTCGCATGCGACATCCACGAGGTGAATTATATATAGTTCATTTGATCAATATCTCTATATATAATAATGTTGTGCCGTGGCAACGCACGGGCATTTTACTTGTACACTTTAAAGACAAGGGCTATTTCCCGACTAACCGCCTCTAAAAAATCTAGATACAGAAATCAAGAGTTAATTTGCCTTTAGTCTGCAGTAAACAAAAAAAAATTAGGATACCCTTTTGCATCAAAAAATTAATACCAAGCATGCCTCAAATCGTTAAGAATTTCCTTCCATTCACCTCAATCTATATACTAGGAAATAGGCCGTTGCAAGAAAAGGAGGATGCTACGTACATCTTTGGAAACCTTTCAATTCCAGCTAAAAAAAATAATCAAAGCAGGTATCTATTGTTTTTACATAAATGTGTCCTTATATATCTGTTAATACATTAATTCCTGCCAAAACATCAGGAAGGCATATCCACAATCTTGTATATTAATTAACTGCCGATTCCATTTTTGTCCCTCTATATAAATGACTATGCAAGGCTAGAGCTTACAGTATCCTTAAGCACACACCAAAGAAATAAGCGATTCTTCGCCGATCTCTTCGTCATGGCCCCCAAGAGCAACGCTACCAGGATGGCTGCAATTTTCATGGTTCTTATGATCATGGCTTCCACCCGATCATCATCGTCTTGCTACGCCCATACAAGTAATAAGATATATTTTTGTTTTGTTCATGTGTTGCCAAATTTTGTTGTCCTTCCGCGTCTCGGTTGGTTATTTTCGTCAATATTTAAGTCGTTGCACCTGTTTTGTTAACAAAAATCATCACTATTATACATACGTCAATTCATATTTCGTGGATGCATGTTGGGAGTTACATGGATTAATTATCAAAATTGCAGTTGAAGATGGAGAGAATTCTACACTGTGCTTCCATGTGGAAAATTGCCAGCGTGACAGTTGCCAGACCGCATGCCGCTTCAGCTCTAATCCCTCAACTGGGGCGTATTGCAAGCTCACTAATTACTGTTGTTGTGTCTAGCATAATGATTCTTTTCTTGCTAGAGGAATAATTTTACTACATATTCATGCATATGTAGTATTGGTTACCAAAAAATTATATATTTGAGCCTCTTATATTATGCGGTCCAGATTTGTTACTTTCTTGATGATAGAGCTAATGAATTGCAATTCACATGTCACAAATATCTTCCCCTAGACGCCCCTTGACATAAATTGTGTTTTACCTAGTTCATATTTTCCCTAAAATATGATTTACCTGGTGTTCGTAATCCAAGGCGAGGAATCGTATAGAACACAAATGTTCAATATGTTATGATGTCAATGGATTGAAAAGGGGAACTATATGCTTCCATGTGTACGAAGCAGAAGTGTTAATTATCGATGAGAGACTAGTGGGAGGAGATGCTATATATGTGGGAGTGATTACTAGAAGCACTGATTTAGGAAGGAAAAATTCAGCGCCTAACCATCGTATCAGATCGTACGAACAACACAATGTTAATCCAGCGGCCACCCAGGCGAAGGTACTAATAGTGCAGTCATACCAGAATTTGTCACAACCGCTAACTTGTTCTTCTAGTACCATCGTACATACGATTGCCGGAGGTCTCTAGTTCATGTTGCCTGTTGCATATTTTTTGAACACTTACATAAGAGAAAAAAAAGTGTAATTGGATCAGCCCATGCTGAGAGGGCGAGTTGACGTATTTCATAAACAATTCATCATACATACAAAAGTGAGTACTATTGTCAAAAGTCTATATTGCCCTTTAAACGTTTTGTGAGGGGGGTACCGAATCGGGTCTCGATAATTAATTATGTGCTTCTAGTAACAAACTAGTAACTTCTCCTAGAAATTACGCTAATTGTTTTGGTAGGTTGTGACTGCTTCCAACAAACAAACAAAAAAAATAATGCTTCCCAAAAATTACATATTTTCTTCCGAGTTTTTTCATGGGACAGATGTGCTTTCGATAAATAAACAAATAAAGAAAATCAATTGCTTCTGGATGTTTTTCCTTAACAACTCAAACATCATGGAAACATTTTGCTTCGATACAAGCACATGGAATGGAAACATATTATTCAGAAAAATATGCTTCCAAAATAAAGGTACTCTAAAAATTCGTACCATATGTATATATGCTCAACTAAAAAACACAAGTGTATATATTCTCAATTGAAACTAGGACGTTTATACTGAAACATTGGGTTGTAGACAACATGTAATCCCTTGAAGCAGCACGCAGCAATGGTGGAAGCATACATGATTAGTATGTAAGAGATTCATTATTTGGGCGCATAGGAAGCCTAATGTGTTGTTGTTTGAAGCATGATTAGTATCTAACCAGAACTTTGGTGAACTGTTTACGAAGCATAAATGGTTCATGAAAACCTACACCTCTTGGTTATTGTGTAACCGAAGCTTTCATTCTTTTGGGCGGGGAGGAAAATAGAGACATGTTCGATACAAAATTAGTAAGATGGTGTAGCATACATGCGCAACCAACAAATACATCCACTTCAAACAAAATGAACATGTGCTTCCTATGACGTTGAAATTTGTTTCAATGGCCAACTTTCTGATATATGTATGCTTCCATCAACATTTTACTTATAAATGACATCATAATTTTCTTCCAAATATTTTTTTCTTCCCATATATATTGGACTTTGCTACCATAAAACAAGACATAAACAACGAAGCATAACAGGACGAAGCCCTTACTAGAACATGAGCACCGTCCAAAGATGGATTTCTTCCAGGAGTAGCGTAGGTTAGATCGGAGCGACAATGACGAGATCAGAATGACTTAGCTGGAGTGTGGTGGCTAGTCTGGGCCACAATAACCAAATGGAGACAAAAAAATCCCACACTTGCATCACCATGGAAGGCATGCATGCCAAGTTTTTTGCTTTCTCACATTATATGCATTCTCTAGGGTTTTCTCACTGAAAAACACTAAAATATTGCCCGCACATGACACAACATGTGTTTGGTGTACAAATTCATTCAAGTTTTGCATGGGGGACTACCTTGGGCATGCCCATACACTAGCAATATTTGGTGCCATTTCATGCACGACACAACCTACACCATGTTCAACCGGGTTCGTTTAGGTTTGCTGGTACGACAAGTCTCGAACAGTTTTTTTCAGGTCCATAAACTGGAATCAATTTATTTCCACACACTGGCATCACCATGGAAGGTATGCATTTTCTATGGTTTGCCCCGTGAAAAAGGCCCTAAAATATTGCCGCATGTGACACAATGTGTGTTTGGTATCCGAATTCGTTCAAATTTTGCATTGAGGCCTTCCATGGGCATGCCCACGCGTTGGCAAAATTTGGTGTCATTTAATGCACGACAGGACCTACACCATGTTTGATCGGGATCGTTCGTGTCTGCTGGTAGGGTAAGTCTTGAACCAGGTTTTTTCTTCACATTAACCAAATGGAGCCAAAAAAATTCCTCACACAGGCATCACCATGGAAGGCATGTTCATTGAATTTTGACATTATATGCATTTCTAGAGTTTTCCAAGTGAAAAAAATCCTAAAATACTACCCGCACAAGACGCAACATGTGTTTGATGTTCAAATCATTTGAAATTTGGCATTGAGGCCCTCAACGGGCATGCCCAGATGCTGGCAAAAGTTGGTGTCATTTCATGCACGACAGGACCTACACAATGTTTAATCCGGACCGATCGGGTCTGTCGTTAGTGTAAGTCCCGAACCAATATTTTTACATTAACCCAATAGAGACAAAACAGTTCCACACATTGGCATCGCCATGGAAGGCATTCATGATAGGTTTATTACTTTCTGATATTATATGCATTTTCTATGGTTTTCCCAGTGAAAACCCCTAAAATACTGCCCGCACTTGACACAACATTCGTTCGGACATCTGAATTCGTCCAAATTTTGCTTTGGGGACTGCCTTGGGCATGCCCACACGCTGGCAAATGTTGGCGTCATTTATCCATAGTCCAAAAAAATACTAACTTAGGAGTGTTCTAGACTAGGCGAGACGGGTGCATCCGTGAGCATGTAGTTCGAGACGGGTGCATCCGTGACCATGTAGCTTTCTCTAATTTGAGTGCCTATGTTATTTGAAATTTTCGCCATCATCAATCAACATGAACCTTTTCTTATATCCAAAGAATTTTTTGAAATTTGTCAACAATTTTTGAAATTTCAATCGGTTACAAATTTTTTATAAACTTGAACACTTTTCTCCAAATTGTGAACAAATTCTCAAGAATTGATGTTGCGCACAAATTTCAAACCACATAGTTTTCTAAATATTTATCAAATTTTTGAAACTCAAACATTTGTTAAATTTGTGAACAAAATTTTTCGAAAAGAGGAACATTTTTTTTAAATTCCCTAATAGTTTTCATAACTGTAAAGAATATTTTAAAACAACAACATTTTATGGCATTCCAAAAAAAAATCAATTTTTTAACAGGTTCAAAAAGAATAATAAATTTGAAAAAATAACAAAATGAATTAATAAAAAAAAGTAAATGACAAAATAGAAACAATAAAATATGCTCAACCTTGGTTCAACTAGGTGACGACATCGCTCCCGTCTGATTCCTGTTGGGCCAACCCAATCGTTCGCGGATTTAAAAAACTTCATCGATTTTGAAAACAAAATTTCACGAATTTGAAAAAATATTGCAAGCTTTGAAAAATGTTTGTAAAATTTAAAAGGGCTTATGCATCGTAAAAAAGTTTACGGATTTGAAAACAAAGTTCGTGAATTTAAGAAAATATTCACGAATTTGAAAAGTTCACGGATTTAAGAAAAAAGTTGATGATTTTAATATTGAAAATAAAATGAAAAAAGAGCAGAATAAAAAAATAGAAGGAAAACGAGATAGACAAACACCGAAATAATAAAACCACAACAAGTTTCGAAAGATGTTCAGAAATTATTCATGTTTCAAAAAATTGTTCAAATTCAAAACATATTCGCTAAAATTTCGTTCATAATGTCAAAACTATTCGGCATTTCAAAATTGTTCACATATTTTTTTGCAATAAAAGTTTTGATTTATTAAGAAAATATTTCATATATATTAACGCTCTTGTGTTTTCTTATATATTTTGGTGCTACAAAATACCATGAATACTGGTGGGAAGAAGTGGTTAGCAACACTTGCCTTTTAAGTGGGAGGTCTTGAGTTCTAGTCCTCATGAGCTCATCTTTCTCTTAGTATTTTTACATCACTTATATTGAACGTGGTAGGAGCGACATGGTTTAATGGGCCGGCCTAATCGCGAGGTGCAACTCTTATACGATCTCTGGCGACGTACTTAAAAGACCATCCGGCCCTTTATTATGAAGGGGTATGGGTAATCTATACCGTTGATGTGTTTAGGAGGGTATACTGAAGCAGAAGTGTTTTAATATAGTAATTATATCCATGTGTTAGCTTTCTTGCACATTTGATTTGTACTTTTTTTCTTTGTACTATACTAAAAATTAGATTGTTCAAGTGTGGAGGAGTGTAGCTCTTTGCTCTAGGTGGATGTTCAATCGTACCCAGTCTCCACTAAATATCAATATACAAAAACAGTGTTGCCTACTAAAAATCTATGGTCGGAAATCTATCTATATACAGTCGAATATATTGCACCGACACTACTACAAGATGGTCCAAACGCGACACTACGAACAGAGACCCTTCGATGAAACTGTGTGCGATGTCATAATCGCAAACGACGGTGTAAAAAATCCCTTAAAAAGGTGCAAAATGTTTGCAATGACGGATACATCAAACACGGTTCAGATTTTAGTTGCGTGTGCGATGTAGGGCATACAATTCAGTTCAATTAACTATTTGCGATGAGGAGGAACAAAAGAAACGGGCAGCCAGATAAAGGTGTGTGCAATATGATATGAGGGTGAAATGATGATACCATGCCAACTTTCAAACTTTTTAGAGTTCATTTGTAGTGCTTTTTCAATTTCAGGGTCATTTAACTCAAAACCATAATTAAATGCATGAAAAATAGCAAATGATGTCAGATAGGGTTCAAAGTTGATGACGTGGCTTTGAATGGTGCATACTGAACGCACAAAAAGTCTGGAGTTGACATAAGTTATTAAAAATGAAATGATTTTGTAACAGATGAGTTTTCGTCCAAAACCATGATACTTCGAAAGAGATTGTCCAGTTTGTACACGAAGTGCATCCAGTTTTTGCAGTAAGTCTCTCTACTTTTTTGCACATGCTATGTGGGTGAAATGATGATACCATGCCAAGTTTCAAACTTTTCAGAGTACATTTATAGTGATTTTTAATTTCAGGGTCGCCATTTAGCTCGAAAAAAGCATTAAATGCATGAAAATAGCAAATGATGTCAGATAGGGTTGAAAGTCGATGACGTGTCTTTAAATGGTACATACTGAACACACACAAAGTCTGGAGTTGAAATAAGTTATTAAAAACGAAATGCCTTTATAACAGATGAGTTTTCGTTCGAAACTCTGATAGTTCAAAAGAGATTGTCCAGTTTGTACACGAAGTGCAACCAGTTTTTGTAGTAACCCTCTCTACATTTTTGCACATACTATGTGTGTGAAATGATAATACCATGACAACTTTCAACCTTTTTAGAGTTCATTTGTAGTGCTTTTCAATTTCGGGGTTATTTAGCTCAAAAAAATCATTAAATGCATGAAAAATAGCAAATGATGTCAGATAGGGTTGAAAGTTGAGGACATGGGTTTGAATGGTGCATACTGAACGCACAAAAAGTCCGGAGTTGTAATAAGTTATTAAAAATGAAATGCCTTTGTACCAGATGAGTTTTCATCCGGAACCCTAATACTCCAAAAGAGATTGTCTAGTTTGTGCACGAAATGCATCCAGTTTTTGCCGTAACCCTCTCTAATGTTTTGCACATGATATGAGGGTGAAATGATGATACCATGCCAACTTTCAAACTTTTCAGAGTTCATTTGTAGTGATTTTCAATTTCAGGGTCATTTAGCTTAGAAAAATTATTAAATGCATGAAAAATGCGAAATGATGTCGAATAGGGTTGGAAATTTATGATGTGGCTTTGAACTGTGCATACTGAACGCACAAAAAGTCTGGAGTTGACATAAGTTATTAAAAATGAAATGATTTTGTAACAGATGAGTTTTCGTCCAAAACCATGATACTTCGAAAGAGATTGTCCAGTTTGTACACGAAGTGCATCCAGTTTTTGCAGTAAGTCTCTCTACTTTTTTGCACATGCTATGTGGGTGAAATGATGATACCATGCCAAGTTTCAAACTTTTCAGAGTACATTTGTAGTGATTTTTAATTTCAGGGTCGCCATTTAGCTCAAAAAAATCATTAAATGCATGAAAAATAGCAAATGATGTCAGATAGGGTTGAAAGTTGAGGACATGGGTTTGAATGGTGCATACTGAACGCACAAAAAGTCCGGAGTTGTAATAAGTTATTAAAAATGAAATGCCTTTGTACCAGATGAGTTTTCATCCGAAACCCTGATACTCCAAAAGAGATTGTCTAGTTTGTACACGAAATGCATCCAGTTTTTGCCGTAACCCTCTCTAATGTTTTGCACATGATATGAGGGTGAAATGATGATACATTGCCAACTTTCAAACTTTTCAGAGTTCATTTGTAGTGATTTTCAATTTCAGGGTCATTTAGCTTAGAAGAATTATTAAATGCATGAAAAATGCGAAATGATGTCGGATAGGGTTGGAAATTTATGACGTGGCTTTGAACTGTGCATACTGAACGCACAAAAAGTCTGGAGTTGAAATAAGTCATTCAAAATGAATTACGTTTGTAACAGATGAGTTTTCGTCCGAAACCCTAATATTTCAAAAGAGATTGTCCAGTTTGTACCCGAAAAGTATCCAGTTTTTGCATTAACCCTCTCTACTTTTTTACACATGCTATGTGGGTGAAATGATGATACCATGCCAACTTTCAACCTTTTCAGAGTTAATTTGTAGTGCTTTTCAATTTAAAGCCATTTAGGTCAAAAAATCATTAAATGCATGAAAAATAGCAAATGATATTAGATAGGGTTGAAAATGTGGTCGTGGCTTTGAATGGTGCATACTGAACGCACAAAAAATCTGGAGTTGTAATAAGTTTAAAAAATGAAATCCCTTTGTAATAGATGAGTTTTCGTCCGAAACCCTGGTACTTCGAAAGAGATTGTCCAGTTTGTACACGAAGTGCATCCAGTTTTTGTCGTAACACTCTCTGCTTTCTTGCACATGATATGAGGGTGAAATGATGATACCATGCTATCTTTGAAACTTTTCAGAGCTCATTTGTAGTGACTTTCAATTTCAGGGTCATTTAGCTCAAAAAAATCATTAAATGCATGAAAAATAGGAAATGATGTCAAATAGGATTGAAAGTTGATGACGTGGCTTTGAATGGTGCATATTGAACACACAAAAAGTCTGGAGTTGAAATAAGTTATTAAAATGAAATGCCTTCGTAACAGATGAGTTTTCGTCTGAAACCCTGATACTTCGAAAGAAATTGTCCAGTTTGTACACGAAGTGCATCCAATTTTTCCAGTAACCCTCTCTAATTTTTTGCATATGCTATGTGGGTGAAATGATGATACAATGCCAACTTTCAAACTGATCATAATTCATTTTTAGTGCTTCCTGTGAACAGCAAGGTCGAGTCATCTCCTTGGCACACAGGGAAGGCGGCGAAGACGAGCAAGACGGCGACGGGGGAGGATGGGCTACAGGGTTACGACGGGCATGCGGAAATAGGGCCTGAGGCTACTACGCGTGCATGGTCTGAGTGGAGCAATCGGCGGGTGCGTGGGACGCAAGCTACGTGTGTGAGTGGACGAACCAAAAGAGACAGGGCACGAGCTTGAGCTCGCTCCCCTGGTCATCCATGGCGGACGGCCTTGAGTTCGAACGGGGCGTTGCCTACAAGCGCGAAAAAACAAGCAGGGAAGGTGGGAAGAGAAGCGGCTGCTCACCATGGGGGTGATGGCTCGACGAGGACGCCAGGAGGTGAAGAAGAGGGCGACGAGGCACTGAAGACGACGATGCAACGCGCTGTCCATGAAGAAGAAGCAGGGAGGTAGTCATCATGGAGGAGGCCGATCGAGGGCTCCACGGATTTGACGCGGAGCCGAGGACGAATTCGGGGACGCGTGCGTCGCTCCCCGAGGAAGAAGACGACGGCGTCGAGCTTGATCGCGCCGGAGTAGAGCTCGGGCATGGCGTTGGCGACGGCTTGGCGTGGAGGGCTTACCTCGGCGGCGGGAGGAGGCAGAAGAGGGGAAAACGGAGCGAGGAGGAAACCTTAGGGTTGGGGCAGGATTTTATAGGACAAAGGGAGCAGCTGCGGCCGTGAAATCGACCGGACTGCCAACGTGGAGGCTCTGGATGTCATGCCGTACAGGGAGAAGACGATCAACACATGAAGGTGCTGGTGGGCTGCATTCAAAGGGATAAGTGGGCTGTGTGAGGGACGGTTGGGCTGCTGCTAAAAGCTGGGCCGCTGCCCTCTCTCCTTTCTCCCATCTCTTTCCTTTAAACTATTTTACTAGACAGTAAAATACCAAGGAAAACCCCAGGGAGTTAGGAGAGGTATTTGAGAGAGGTGAGAATATCATCGTGCTCCTGGAAATGCGCACTATTTTAATAAAATCGTTTGGGAAATTCTAGAGGTAGAAAAATAAAACAAGTTTGAATAAAATTCAAACTTGTGCCATTTTTGGACCCAATCAAAACAAGTTCATTTGATCTGAAATTTGTTAGAGGGGTTGTAGGCAAGGTTAAACAATATTGGGAAAATAATGAACATTTTCTGAACAAGGAAAATGTCACTTGAATTAAATGATGAATTTGAAAGGAGTGAGCTAGTGATGGAGTTTGCAAAGAAGATGGTTGCACAAGATGCACACATAGAAGATGGAGGAAGGAGATCACCACAAAGAGAGAACAAATAAATGCAACACGCAAAAAATAAAATAAAATGCTAACAAAAGATCATGATGCAAGGAACATGGATATGGCAAGACACAACAAAGATCAAGGCAAACAAACAAGGATGGCACAATGCAAAATAATAAAAGATGAACATGATGCAAGAAGCAAAGTATGGAAATGGAATTCATCATGATCATGGAAACAACATAGAGGAATGAAGTATGCAAAATAATTAAAATAATGCAACAAAAAAATAAGCACCTGACAACAACGAAAAATAAATGGAAGACAACTGGAGCATCGGTCTCGGGGCGTCACAATGATGTTTTTAATCTCCAACCGCTGTGAATCCGAGACCTTCTTACTAAAATATATGGACGATTTATCGGTGTTTATGCATTGTCCCAAGGCAGCGCAATATGTGTTCAGAAGATCTCTTATCCTGGCTGCACCTACACTTGTTGCTTCAAAGAATAAGAGGCTGTCATCGGCGAACAATAAATGATTAACAACCGGTGCGTTTGGTGCAACTGAGAGACCCCGGACCCCATTGTCATGTGCTTTAAGCAAACAAGATAGCCCTTCAGCTGCCAACAGAAATACGTAGGGGGATATCAGGTCACCCAGTCGTAATCCTCTTGATGGCCTGAAAGATTTCAAACTACAACCGTTAAAAAGGACCGAAAAGGAAACAGACGAGACGCACCTCATTACTGTCTCCATGAACCATGGGCTGATGCCCAATTTAAGCATTACTTCCTTCAAATAAAACCACTCTAGTCTGTCATACGCCTTCATCATATCCAGCTTTAGTGCACAGAACCTGTTGCCCTTAACTCTCCTTGTTTTTATGTAATGCAGGCATTCATATGCCGTGATGAAATTGTCTGTGATTAAGCGACTAGGAACGAACACCGATTGCTCCTTAGAAATAACTTCGGGGATAATACTTTTCAACCTGTTTGCTAAGACCTTTGATGCTATTTTGTAAATCACATTAAACAGGCTTATAGGCCGAAATTGTCCTAAATTTTTTGGACTTGCTATCTTGGGAATAAGAACGATGAACGTTTGATTTATATCATCCAGTGAGTCATCTCCATTGAGTACCCTGATGATCGTACCTGTGACTTCCTCTCCACATAAATCCCAATGCCGCTGAAAAAGGTTTGCTGGAAAACCATCCGGACCCGGAGCTTTTGTTGGGAACATTTGGAACAAAGCGTTTTTCACTTCCTCATTTGTGTAAGGAGCGTTAAGACTTGCATTCATACGAGCATCAACTCCAGACGATATGTGTGATAGAACCTCCTCCATCCCTATGGTTCCTTCCGATGAGTACAGATTCTCATAAAAATTAGTAGCCAGGTTGGCCAACTCTGTCGAATCATTACAAACTGAGCCATCTTGCCATTGCAACTGAGTTATAGTGTTTTTAGCCCTGCGCGCACTAGCTTTCTTTTGGAAATATTGCGTGTTACTATCCCCTTCTGCCAACCAGCGTATGCGTGATCGCTGCCTCGTCATAATCTCCTCCATGTATGATAACTCCACAATATGATCCTGCACCTTCCTTTCTTATGTACTCGGTCCAACACGCAATGGATCAGCCCGTAGGGCAGCCAGCTACTTTCGCAGCTCCCGGAGTTCAAGGCAAACAGACCCAAAGGTTGTCCGACCCCAGTGCTTCAACGAACCTGCAACATTTGTTAGTTTTGACGCTAGTTGGCTCATCGTAGTAGCTGGTTGATCCCTCTGCCAAGCTTGTTCAAGCGTAGCGCTGAAGGTTTCTTCCTGCTCCCACATGCATTCATAACGAAACGGTTTTTTCAGAGCCACTCTCAAGTTGCTTGCCTCTTATTTATTTAGTAGGAGGATAGGGCTGTGATCTGATTTAGCCACCATAAGATGTTCCAGTGATGCAAAGGGGAACATTGCTGGTCAGCTTGGGGTTGCAAGGGCCCGGTCCAACCGAACCCTACAGATATCCCCTCCTGATATTCTCTTCTCAAAAGTTCAGTCCAGCCCCTTATAGCCAAGATTTGCTAATTCACACACATCAACCGCCACCCTGAATCCTGCAATTTGAGCACTATCGCGCTCGTTCGGCCCCATCTGCTCTTCTGGCCTCAGTATCTCATTAAAATCACCAATACATGCCCATTGCAAGGTGTTTTCCCCTCGTAAAAACTTCATCGCGTCCTAGGTTTTGTAGCGTAAACTTGTGTTCGCTGCGCCATAGAAACATGTAAGGCGCCAAGGATCTTTACCTGGTTCCTTCACAACTGAGTCTATGTGATACTAGGAAAAGCTTTTTATTTCCACATCGACACAATCCTTCCAATACAAGCATAAACCTCCACTAGGACCACTACTCCCTACGTCGAAACTACCAGAAAAACCTAAACTACCAGCCAAGCCTTCCACCTGGTACTTTGCAATTTGTGTCTCAACAAAACAGAGTACCATCCGCACACACGCCTCCACGAGATCGCGGATCTCACGAACCGTCACGGGATCGCCAATTCCGCGGCAGTTCCAACAAAGGGTCCTCATTGGACTTGGCGGTCCTCCTCACGGGAGGCCGCCTGAATCGTTATATCCATCTCCTCAGCCACATTCTCTCCCTCCTGCCTTCTCCGCTTTACCACCAGGTCTTTCTCTGGTGTGGAAACCAGCGCCGCCCTGCTGCTACTCACCGCTCCACTCTCCAAAAATAAGACAGCGTCTGCCACTTTTCCCGCCAAGTGTGGTAATGCTTGGCCGCGTACATTGACAATGCCATCCTGCGACACAAGTCGTTTCCTAGCAAATCTGTCATTCTCCCGCGGGTAATGACCAGAATAAGGGTTAGCTACATTAGCTGCATATGAGCGCCCTTCTTCTCCAAATCTTCCTTCTCCCGGACCTCCTCTCCCTTGTCTGACTCCCCTCATACCTCTACCACCCGTTCTGCCTCCTCTACCTCCTTCATCCATGCTTCCTCTCCCAACCTCCACATACCTAGGCGCATCATTGCTCCAAAGCAACCACTCCCCCCATTCACACGTTGCAGGGTCATGAATACCATCCCCACACTCCTCCACTGAATGCCCAATCAAGCCACAAAAATAACAGAAAACAGGAAGCTTTTCATAAAACACCGGGTACCTTTTGCTTCCCTTAAGTGTTATTGGCACAAACCGGAGCAGAGGTTTGTTCACATCAACATAGACTCTGACCCGCAAAGTGCTTCCCGGATTAATTTTTCTTTCATTGACTATGGCGGTGAAGGGTGGCTCCCCCACCTTTGCAGCCACCTTCTTTGCTAGTTCTTTCTTAGCCGTTAAACCATCTGGCAGACCCTAAATCCTCGCCCACAGTGGTATCTTATTCAACTTATACTCAGACACATCAGTAAACCCATCATACTCTTGTATGATAATAGGTGCTGCATTGCGGAAAATCCACGGCCCCACCTCCATGATCCTCTTCCAGTTACCAAGGCAGTGACATTGCACGAGGAAGAGGTTCGGGCCTTTTATGTTGAAGGTCACACCTTGCGCAGATGCCCACATGTTCCTCATCTGCCGCAGTAGGGTTGCTTGACTAAACGGCTTCGTTGTATGCACACGGAAAAGCCCCTAGCCAACGGACTCCCTTGATCAGATCATTGACTTCCCCGGACAGATCCAGGTCATCTTCCTCCTCCTCATGAAGTCGCATCCCCGAAAATTGGTCCTCTAGATCCGCCCCCGGGCCATAGGGTCCCCAGTGATTCTCTCCTTCCTGATCGATATCATCATCACCTGCACCCACATCACCGGCTTCCACCCTCGCATCATCCCCCCTAGCCTCCGTCGCCCTGCTTGTTTCTCCGTCCTGTCCTCCCTCTACTTCTCTCTCCTTCTCCAGCACTACTCCTGTCTTCCCTAGACCCCCGCTCGACTCCATCTCCTTTGGTAAATCAGCCATGCAGACCGAGATCTGACAGCTGTGTGAAGTTGCTCCGCCGCTTGCCGAACGAATCCGGCCACCGGGGCGGTTTTTACGTGGACTCGGGACGTCGCCGTCAGAGGAGATGTGGAACCCTAGATCGCCTAGGGGAAAAACAATTTTCAACACTTTTGTCAAACTAGCGTACGTGACTACCTAGTTTCTTTGATTAATCTGCTAGGCTTCCAGGACTGCTAGTGCTAGACGCCCAAATAATATACTTACAAAAAAGAAGGTTGGAGGCCCAATAGTAGGTCGATCGGAAGATTGGATACGGATCGCTTGATTCCAGCGATTGCAGACAAAGAGGCATCGAACTGTCGTCTAGGTCTCGCGAGCGGTGATCGGAGATTGACGAAGGCCCTAGCAGTCGTGCAGGCGCCGATGTAGTTACCTCCGATCTAATCCCATTGATGGTCGTCTTGTTGTGTGAAGCTGCAACAGCCATGAACCGCGGTTCCGTTCATTGTTTCAATCAGGATCGAGCCATCGAGGAACACATCCAGGCCAAAACTGCAGACCGTGTTTTAATCTCCAAGTGCAAGGTTCTATTTTCAATTCATTTTCTTTCTATTTGGATGATCTATTCATCTAACGACCGTACCTATTAGAAAGGATCACTTTTATAATTTGTTTGATCCTGTGTTCCCGAATCTTCATCATGTCTACTAACTAGAATTAGGAAGCATGAATCGGATGCTGCAAAGCGTAAGAAGAAACAAAAACTCGATTTGAGGCTCAACCTCTAACGGGTTCCCTTGATAGATATTTTGTGAAAGGACCCCAACATAATTCTGAAAATCAAACTAGAGATTTTAATGTTGATGATGGTCTTGATGATAATGCAACAGAGGTTGAGGCTCCTGATGCAGAAATTGATGATGGTAATATTGCCAATGAAGGGGGTGATGATGTTGATACTGCCATTGAAGGTGATGATGTTGATACTGCCATTGAAGGTGATGATGTTGATACTGCCATTGAAGGTGATGATGTTGATACTGCTAATGAAGAAATACTAGACGGATGCTCCTTTTTGGTAGGACATGAGGTCCGTTCATTGCTATGCAATCTCTTTACCTTCTAGCATTAGTGTTGCAATATGCCTAAATAAGATAGCAATAAAGTAGAATTGAAATTATATAATAAAGTGAGAGTATTCTTTACATATATTAATTCTTCTTTTATGTGAATTGTCAAAATTTTAGGCCATATTTTGGTTTTCGCACGGGGCCCGGAATTTTTGGAGACCGCACTTATTTTCAAAAATAAAAGCCATATAGATGGATTATAACCGGTACAGGCACCGACGTAACGATGCTGGATGGGACAAAAAATTCACTAACTTTAAAAAAACATATATATAACTGTCCCTTCTATTTTTATGTTTGTTCCATTGACAATATTTACAATTTATTTCAAAGTCTCACATGTGCTCGACATTCATATTAAACCCACTTAACCCTATATATATTGGTTTTGTTTCTTATATGAAATGGAACACGGGAGTCGATCCTGATGAACTTAAACCCCAAAGACAATGTTGTTGGGAGAGGTCGAAAACTCGCCAAAATATATAAATATACACTTTAAACGAAGTGCACTTTCATTATTTTTAGAATTTTATGATGCAATATTTTTTATACACGTTGAATTTGGCATCCACTGTGTTTATATACAAGATGGGGAAATACTAGAAGGGTTGATACTTATAACAATACAATCATAAGTCGCATGCGACATCCACGAGGTGAATTATATATAGTTCATTTGATCAATATCTCTATATATAATAATGTTGTGCCGTGGCAACACACGGGCATTTTACTTGTACACTTTAAAGACAAGGGCTATTTCCCGACTAACCGCCTCTAAAAAAATCTAGATACAGAAATCAAGAGTTAATTTGCCTTTAGTCTACAGTAAACAAAAAAAAATTAGGATACCCTTTTGCATCAAAAAATTAATACCAAGCATGCCTCAAATCGTTAAGAATTTCCTTCCATTCACCTCAATCTATATACTAGGAAATAGGCCGTTGCAAGAAAAGGAGGATGCTACGTACATCTTTGGAAACCATTCAATTCCAGCTAAAAAAAATAATCAAAGCAGGTATCTATTGTTTTTACATAAATGTGTCCTTATATACCAGTTAATACATTAATTCCTGCCAAAACATCAGGAAGGCATATCCACAATCTTGTATATTAATTAACTACCGATTCCATTTTTGTCCCTCTATATAAATGACTATGCAAGGCTAGAGCTTACAGTATCCTTAAGCACACACCAAAGAAATAAGCGATTCTTCGCCGATCTCTTCGTCATGGCCCCCAAGAGCAACGCTACCAGGATGGCTGCAATTTTCATGGTTCTTATGATCATGGCTTCCACCCGATCATCATCGTCTTGCTACGCCCATACAAGTAATAAGATATTTTTTTGTTTTGTTCATGTGTTGCCAAATTTTGTTGTCCTTTCGCGTCTCGGTCGGTTATTTTCGTCAATATTTAAGTCGTTGCACCTGTTTTGTTAACAAAAATCATCACTATTATACATACGTCAATTCATATTTCGTGGATGCATGTTGGGAGTTACATGGATTAATTATCAAAATTGCAGTTGAAGATGGAGAAAATTCTACACTGTGCTTCCATGTGGAAAATTGCCAGCGTGACACTTGCCAGACCGCATGCCGCTTCAGCTCTAATCCCTCAACTGGGGCGTATTGCAAGCTCACTAATTACTGTTGTTGTGTCTAGCATAATGCTTCTTTTCTTGCTAGAGGAATAATTTTACTACATATTCATGCATATGTAGTATTGGTTACCAAAAAATTATATATTTGAGCCTCTTATATTATGCGGTCCAGATTTGTTACTTTCTTGATGATAGAGCTAATGAATTGCAATTCACATGTCACAAATATCTTCCCCTAGACGCCCCTTGACATAAATTGTGTTTTACCTAGTTCATATTTTCCCTAAAATATGATTTACCTGGTGTTCGTAATCCAAGGCGAGGAATCGTATAGAACACAAATGTTCAATATGTTATGATGTCAATGGATTGAAAAGGGGAACTATATGCTTCCATGTGTACGAAGCAGAAGTGTTAATTATCGATGAGAGACTACTGGGAGGAGATGCTATATACGTGGGAGTGATTACTAGAAGCACTGATTTAGGAAGGAAAAATTCAGCGCCTAACCATCGTATCAGATCGTACGAACAACACAATGTTAATCCAGCGGCCACCCAGACGAAGGTACTAATAGTGCAGTCATACCAGAATTTGTCACAACCGCTAACTTGATCTTCTAGTACCATCGTACATACGATTGCCGGAGGTCTCTAGTTCATGTTGCCTGTTGCATATTTTTTGAATACTTACATAAGAGAAAAAAAAGTGTAATTGGATCGGCCCATGCTGAGAGGGCGAGTTGACGTATTTCATAAACAAGTCATCATACATACAAAAGTGAGTACTATTGTCAAAAGTCTATATTGCCCTTTAAACGTTTTGTGAGGGGGGTACCGAATCGGGTCTCGATAATTAACTAGATCATCGAATGCGCGCGTTGCTGCGCCAATCCATTTTGGCACTATAGAATCAATGATTGATGCAATTATATGCAAGAGTAGTATTTTGATTACGTGGTATAAATATGAAAATAAATTCAAGGGTATTGGTTTTGATCATGTGATATAATTACCACACCCATGAATCATGGTTTTTGACCAGTGCTTTGTTACCTGAATATGTTGATTAATAATTTTTGTATGAATATGTTAGAAGGTAAGAAGGTTGGTAAGTTTCGATTTTGTAAAAGAATGACAAGGGTTCTAGAGGGACAGGAAGCAAGAGAGGCAAGGCAAAAAATGTTGGCACTCAAATACTTTATGGATAACTACAACAGCTATGAAGTATAACAGCTATGAAGTATACATGAGGAGCGAGCACAAGTAGTATCCAGTACTGGTGAATAGTTCTGAAGAATTAATATTGCAAAAACTTACCACCAAGGTGTGATCAAACTTAAAGAATCACTTTAAATTACCAAGTGGGCGGAGGTTTCTCAACATATTGATGTCTCAGTTTTACAAAAGAAGGCAACTGCATATATTAGAAATTTGATCTCTAGCCTACGTGTTGTATAGTAGCAACAACCATTGTACGCCATGAATTAAAAAATGTATAATCTTTTTAATGATGTATGGTTCAATCTTTTTAATGATGTAGGATTCATTCCTTGTTAACATACATCAGATGAACCAATCTTATGAATAGAATATATACTGGGGAAACCTATGCTTCATTAGTGTTCAAAGGTGAATCGAACAAATTCACAATCGAGATAGTTATTTTAAAGGATAAAAGGATGAAGTATATGAACATAGATCAACTTGGATAAGATACCTACATGGATGAGCTATGAAAGTGGCCATAAACTGTAACCTTGATATTATAAATAATACTCCCTCCGTTCCTAAATATTTGTCTTTCTAGAGATTTCAGCAAATGACTACATACAAAACAAAATGAGTGAATCTACACTCTAAAATATGTCTAAATACATCCGTATGATGTAGTCCATTTTAAATGTCTAGAAAGACAAATATTTGGGAACGGAGGGTGTATTTGACAAGTATGGAATTTCATACTTCGATTTCCCCCAAAGTGATATAGTACTCGATAGTTCCAGCTGTTAGCCCTTCCCTGCAGTCTCATCTCAAGGAAAAAGAACCAACTTTAAGGATACATGCAAATATAAAGGAGTAGAAGATATATAACCAATTGGTACACATGAAAAAAAATATTGGACCAAAAAAACACAATGCTGTCTAGCTTCAGGAGGTAAATAACTATGATAATGTTATTTACATGATATTTTAGTATTTATATCCCATCTCGCATCGAGGTGATCTCCTCGGATACGAAGGACTCTTCCTTGAACAATACAGTACAGTATATGCAGTTTAGCATTCATATGGAATACAAAATTAAATAAATTTGAATTAGAAAGTGAAAAGTGAATACTGCACTTCTAATATCATGTCGAAATTTGACTGGTCCGTCAGATATACAGTTTTTGACTGAACTATACTATTTTGGGATACTTCCCTGAATATTACTGGTACAGTACATCATTCCTTCTCACTAAGTTTCTATAGAAATTTGGAGCTGCCATTGTACCGACATTATCATTGCATGGACTCCTTTCAATTCATTCTTCCTAGATACCCACTCCCTGCCTATATATCCATCAGGACAAAAAAGTAAATGTTACTGAAAAATCAACAGTAACATCAGAGATAGCAGATTACAAGTGAGGGAAGAGAGCCCATCAAATATACAGTTTCAGACTGAACTATACTGTTTTGAGACACTTCCCTGAATAGTACTTGTACAGTACATCATTCATTCTCAATTTGTTTCTGAAGAAATTTGAAGTTGCCATTGTACTCACATTATCATTGCATCGATTCTTTTCAATTCATTATTCCTAGATACCCACTCCATGCATATTGTAATGTCCATCTGCAGGAACAAATAAATGATACTGAAAATTCAATAGGAACATCAAAGATTGTAGATAACGAGTGAGAGAAGAAAGCACATCGACCAAAGAGAAAATTACCCGAAATTGCGAGGTTTTTGGGCACACACAGAACGGTGGCGAGTCAGGCCAAAGCGAAGGTGCACGTGGCAGATGTGTCGCTTCGCATCTGGTCAACCGTCCCACTGCTTGGTTATCCGTAGATGCCTAGGGTGCAGACTTACACTCCATGGTCGCACCATCGGTCAACACAAAAGGTGAATGGGGGAGCGCCGCCCACAATATGGACGTGGGAAAAACGCCACAACGCCCATCCGCATCGATGCGAAGGAGGAAGGCCAACCCGATAGATGAGGAGGGCGTGGTGGCAGCTTTCACCGTTGTTGACGACGTCGCCATCGCCTCTAGCGCATGGCAGACAGGCAGAGTCTCGGGCAAGTCGACGCCAGCGGCGCTAGGTTTCTCGAGGGCGACGGGAAGGAAGGGGAACGAGGCGAACGCCAATACCAGGAAGAGAGGGCCCTTCGTTGCAACAGGTAGCTAATGGGCTGCGAGAAACAAGTCGGACGACCCAATAATAGCCCGATTAACCACAGAGCTCCGAAAAAGTTACGAGAATAGCTGCCCCTACGACATGCAGCCCATCTCGCGGAAGGAATATCGAACGGCCATAAACGTCCAGCACGTGAAATCGAACGGCCGAGAACGCAGAGCGCGTGAGAGGGCTGGGTTTAGGTTCGGTTTTACTGTTCTTAATTATGTGCTTCTAGTAAAAAACTAGTAACTTGTCCTAGAAATTACGCTAATTGTTTTGGTAGGTTGTGACTGCTTCCAACAAACAAACAAAAAAATAATGCTTCCCAAAAATTACATATTTTCTTTCGAGTTTTTTCATGGGACAGATGTGCTTTCGATAAATAAACAAATAAAGAAAATCAATTGCTTCTGGATGTTTTTCCTTAACAACTCAAACGTCATGGAAACATTTTGCTTCGATAGAAGCACATGGAATGGAAACATATTATTCAGAAAAATATGCTTCCAAAATAAAGGTACTCTAAAAATTCGTACCATATGTATATATGCTCAACTAAAAAACACAAGTGTATATATTCTCAATTGAAACTAGGACGTTTATACTGAAACATTGGGTTGTAGACAACATGTAATCCCTTGAAGCAGCACGCAGCAATGGTGGAAGCATACATGACTAGTATGTAAGAGAATCATTATTTGGGCGCATAGGAAGCCTAATGTGTTGTTGTTTGAAGCATGATTAGTATCTAACCGGAACTTTGGTGAACTGTTTACGAAGCATAAATGTTTCATGAAAACCTACACCTCTTGGTTATTGTGTAACCGAAGCTTTCATTCTTTTGGGCGGGGAGGAAAATAGAGACATGTTCGATACAAAATTAGTAAGATGGTGTAGCATACATGCGCAACCAACAAATACATCCACTTCAAACAAAATGAACATGTGCTTCCTATGACGTTGAAATTTGTTTCAATGGCCAACTTTCTGATTGATGTATGCTTCCATCAACATTTTACTTATAAATGACATCATAATTTTCTTCCAAATATTTTTTTCTTCCCATATATATTGGACTTTGCTACCATACAACAAGACATAAACAACGAAGCATAACAGGACGAAGCCCTTACTAGAACATGAGCACCGTCCAAAGATGGATTTCTTCCAGGAGTAGCGTAGGTTAGATCGGAGCGACAATGACGAGATCAGAACGACTTAGCTGGAGTGTGGTGGCTAGTCTGGGCCACAATAACCAAATGGAGACAAAAAATTCCACACTTGCATCACCATGGAAGGCATGCATGCCAATTTTTTTGCTTTCTCACATTATATGCAATATCTAGGGTTTTCTCACTGAAAAACACTAAAATATTGCCCGCACATGACACAACATGTGTTTGGTGTACAAATTCATTCAAGTTTTGCATGGGGGACTACCTTGGGCATGCCCATACACTGGCAACATTTGGTGCCATTTCATGCACGACACAACCTACACCATGTTCAACCGGGTTCGTTTAGGTTTGCTGGTACGACAAGTCTCGAACAGTCTTTTTTAGGTCCATAAACTGGAATCAATTTATTTCCACACACTGGCATCACCATGGAAGGCATGCATGCAAGTTTCATTGCTTTCTTACATTGTATGCATTTTCTAGGGTTTGCCCCGTGAAAAAGGCCCTAAAATATTGCCGCATGTGACACAATGTGTGTTTGGTATCCGAATTCGTTCAAATTTTGCATTGAGGCCTTCCATGGGCATGCCCACGCGTTGGCAAAATTTGGTGTCATTTAATGCATGACAGGACCTACACCATGTTTGATCGGGATCGTTCGTGTCTGCTGGTAGGGTAAGTCTTGAACCAGGTTTTTTCTTCACATTAACCAAATGGAACCAAAAAAATTCCTCACACAGGCATCACCATGGAAGGCATCTTCATTGAATTTTGACATTATATGCATTTCTAGAGTTCTCCAAGTGAAAAAAATCCTAAAATACTACCCGCACAAGACGCAACATGTGTTTGATGTTCAAATCATTTGAAATTTGGCATTGAGGCCCTCAATGGGCATGCCCAGATGCTGGCAAAAGTTGGTGTCATTTCATGCACGACAGGACCTACACAATGTTTAATCCGGACCGATCGGGTCTGTCGTTAGTGTAAGTCCCGAACCAATATTTTTACATTAACCCAATAGAGACAAAACAGTTCCGCACATTGGCATCGCCATGGAAGGCATTCATGATAGGTTTATTGCTTTCTGATATTATATGCATTTTCTATGGTTTTCCCAGTGAAAACCCCTAAAATACTGCCCGCACTTGACACAACATCCGTTCGGGCATCTGAATTCGTCCAAATTTTGCTTTGGGGACTGCCTTGGGCATGCCCACACGCTGGCAAATGTTGGCGTCATTTATCCATAGTCCAAAAAAATACTAACTTAGGAGTGTTCTAGACTAGGCGAGACGGGTGCATCCGTGAGCATGTAGTTCGAGACGGGTGCATCCGTGACCATGTAGTTTTCTCTAATTTGAGTGCCTATGTTATTTGAAATTTTCGCCATCATCAATCAACATGAACCTTTTCTTATATCCAAAGAATTTTTTGAAATTTGTCAACAATTTTAGAAATTTCAATCGGTTACAAATTTGTTATAAACTCAAACACTTTTCTCCAAATTGTGAACAAATTCTCAACAATTGATGTTGCGCACAAATTTCAAACCACATAGTTTTCTAAATATTTATCAAATTTTTTAAACTCAAACATTTGTTAAATTTGTGAGCAAAAAATTTCGAAAAGAGGAACATTTTTTTTAAATTCCCTAATAGTTTTCATAACTGTAAAGAATATTTTAAAACAACAACATTTTATGGCATTCCAAAAAAATCAATTTTTTAACAGGTTCAAAAAGAATAATAAATTTGAAACAATAAAAAAATGAATTAATAAAAAAAAGTAAATGAAAAAATAGAAACAATAAAATATGCTCAACCTTGGTTCAACTAGGTGACGACATCGCTCCCGTCTGATTCCTGCTGGGCCAACCCAATCGTTCGCGGATTTAAAAAACTTCATCGATTTTGAAAACAAAATTTCACGAATTTGAAAAAATATTGCAAGCTTTGAAAAATGTTTGTAAAATTTAAAAGGGTTTATGCATCGTAAAAAAGTTTACGGATTTGAAAACAAAGTTCGTAAATTTAAGAAAATATTCACGAATTTGAAAAGTTCATGGATTTAAGAAAAAAGTTGATGATTTTAATATTGAAAATAAAATGAAAAAAGAGAAGAATAAAAAAATAGAAGGAAAACGAGATAGACAAACACAGAAATAATAAAACCACAATATGTTTCGAAAGATGTTCAGAAATTATTCACGTTTCAAAAAATTGTTCAAATTCAAAACATATTCGCTAAAATTTCGTTCATAATGTCAAAACTATTCGGCATTTCAAAATTGTTCACATATTTTTTTGCAATAAAAGTTTTTGATTTATTAAGAAAATATTTCATATATATTAACGCTCTTGTGTTTTCTTATATATTTTGGCGCTACAAAATGCCATGAATACTGGTGGGAAGAAGTGGTTAGCAACACTTGCCTTTTAAGTGGGAGGTCTTGAGTTCTAGTCCTCATGAGCTCATCTTTCTCTTAGTATTTTTACATCACTTATATTGAACGTGGTAGGAGCGACATGGTTTAATGGGCCGGCCCAATCGCGAGGTGCAATTCTTATACGATCTCTGGCGACGTACTTAAAAGACCACCTTGCCCTTTATTATGAAGGGGTATGGGTAATCTAAACCGTTGATGTGTTTAGGGGGTATACCGAAGCAGAAGTGTTTTAATATAGTAATTATATCCATGTGTTAGCTTTCTTGCACATTTGATTTGTACTTTTTTCTTTGTACTATACTAAAAATTAGATTGTTCAAGTGTGGAGGAGTGTAGCTCTTTGCTCTAGGTCGATGTTCAATCGTACCCAGTCTCCACTAAATATCAATATACAAAAACAGTGTTGCCTACTAAAAATCTATGGTCGGAAATCTATCTATATACAGTCGAATATATTGCACCGACACTACTACAAGATGGTCCAAATGCGACACTACGAACAGAGACCCTTCGATGAAACCGTGTGCGATGTCATAATCGCAAATGGCGGTGTAAAAAATCCCTTAAAAAAGGTGCAAAATGTTTGCAATGATGGATACATCAAACACGGTTCAGATTTTAGTTGCGTGTGCGATGTAGGGCATACAATTCAGTTCAATTAACTATTTGCGATGAGGAGGAACAAAAGAAACGGGCAGCCAGATAAAGGTGTGTGCAATATGATATGAGGGTGAAATGATGATACCATGCCAACTTTCAAACTTTTTAGAGTTCATTTGTAGTGCTTTTTCAATTTCAGGGTCATTTAGCTCAAAACAATAATTAAATGCATGAAAAATAGCATATGATGTCAGATAGGGTTCAAAGTTGATGACGTGGCTTTGAATGGTGCATACTGAACGCACAAAAAGTCTGGAGTTGACATAAGTTATTAAAAATGAAATGATTTTGTAACAGATGAGTTTTCGTCCAAAACCATGATACTTCGTAAGAGATTGTCTAGTTTGTACACGAAGTGCATCCAATTTTTGCAGTAAGTCTCTCTACTTTTTTGCACATGCTATGTGGGTGAAATGAGGATACCATGCCAAGTTTCAAACTTTCCAGAGTTCATTTGTAGTGATTTTTAATTTTAGGGTCGCCATTTAGCTCAAAAAAAGCATTAAATGCATGAAAATAGCAAATGATGTCAGATAGGGTTGAAAGTCGATGACGTGTCTTTGAATGGTACATACCGAAAACACACAAAGTCTGGAGTTGAAATAAGTTATTAAAAACGAAATGCCTTTATAACAGATGAGTTTTCGTTCGGAACTCTGATAGTTCAAAAAAGATTGTCCAGTTTGTACACGAAGTGCAACCAGTTTTTGTAGTAACCCTCTCTACATTTTTGCACATGCTATGTGTGTGAAATGATAATACCATGACAACTTTCAACCTTTTTAGAGTTAATTTGTAGTGCTTTTCAATTTCGGGGTTATTTAGCTCAAAAAAATCATTAAATGCATGAAAAATAGCAAATGATGTCAAATAGGGTTGAAAGTTGAGGACATGGGTTTGAATGGTGCATACTGAATGCACAAAAAGTCCGGAGTTGTAATAAGTTATTAAAAATGAAATGCCTTTGTACCAGATGAGTTTTCATCCGATACCCTGATACTCCAAAAGAGATTGTCTAGTTTGTACACGAAATACATCCAGTTTTTGCCGTAACCCTCTCTAATGTTTTGCACATGATATGAGCGTGAAATGATGATACCATGCCAACTTTCAAACTTTTCAGAGTTCATTTGTAGTGATTTTCAATTTCAGGGTCATTTAGCTTAGAAAAATTATTAAATGCATGAAAAATGCGAAATGATGTCGGATAGGGTTGGAAATTTATGACGTGGCTTTGAACTATGCATACTGAACGCACAGAAATTCTGGAGTTGAAATAAGTCATTCATAATGAAATACGTTTGTAATAGATGAGTTTTCGTCCGAAACCCTGATATTTCAAAAGAGATTGTCCAGTTTGTACCCGAAAAGTATCAAGTTTTTGCATTAACCCTCTCTACTTTTTTACACATGCTATGTGGGTGAAATGATGATACCATGCCAACTTCCAACCTTTTCAGAGTTCATTTGTAGTGCTTTTCAATTTTAAGGCCATTTAGGTCAAAAAATCATTAAATGCATGAAAAATAGCAAATGATATTAGATAGGGTTGAAAATGTGGTCGTGGCTTTGAATGGTGCATACTGAATGCACAAAAAATCTGGAGTTGTAATAAGTTTAAAAAATGAAATGCCTTTGTAATAGATGAGTTTTCGTCCGAAACCCTGGTACTTCGAAATAGATTGTCCAGTTTGTACGCGAAGTGCATCCAGTTTTTGTCATAACACTCTCTGTTTTTTTGCACATGATATGAGGGTGAAATGATGATACCATTCTATCTTTGAAACTTTTTAGAGTTCATTTGTAGTGACTTTCAATTTCAGGGTCATTTAGCTCAAAAAAATCATTAAATGCATGAAAAATAGCAAATGATGTCAAATAGGGTTGAAAGTTGATGACATGGCTTTGAATGGTGCATACTGAACACACAAAAAGTCTGGAGTTGAAACAAGTTATTAAAAATGAAATGCCTTTGGAACAGATGAGTTTTCGTCTGAAACCCTGATACTTCGAAAGAAATTGTCCAGTTTGTACACGAAGTGCATCCAATTTTTCCAGTAACCCTCTCTAATGTTTTGCATATGCTATGTGGGTGAAATGATGATATAATGCCAACTTTCAAACTGATAATAATTCATTTTTAGTGCTTCCTGTGAACAGCAAGGTCGAGTCATCTCCTTGGCACACAGGGAAGGCGGCGAAGACGAGCAAGACGGCGACGGGGGAGGACGGCGCTACAGGGTTACGACAGGCATGCGGAAATAGGGCCTGAGGCTACTACGCGTGCATGGTCTGAGTGGAGCAGTCGGCGGGTGCGTGGGACGCAAGCTACGTGTGTGAGTGGACGAACCAAAAGAGACAGGGCACGAGCTTGAGCTCGCTCCCCTGGTCATCCATGGCGGACGGCCTTGAGTTTGAACGGGGCGTTGCCTACAAGCGCGAAAAAAACAAGCAGGGAAGGTGGGATGAGAAGCGGCTGCTCACCATGGGGGTGATGGCTCGACGAGGACGCCAGGAGGTGAAGAAGAGGGCGACGAGGCACTGAAGACGACGATGCAACGCGCTGTCCATGAAGAAGAAGCAGGGGAGGTAGTCATCATGGAGGAGGCCGACCGAGGGCTCTACGGACTTGCTGCGGAGCCGAGGACAAAGTCGGGGACGCGTGCGTCGCTCCCCGAGGAAGAAGACGACGGCGTCGAGCTTGATCGCGCCGGAGTAGAGCTCGGGCATGGCATTAGCGACGGCTTGGCGTGGAGGGCTTACCTCGGCGGCGGGAGGAGGCAGAAGAGGGGAAAACGGAGCGAGGAGGAAACCTTAGGGTTGGGGCAGGATTTTATAGGGCAAAGGGAGCAGCTGCGGCCGTCAAATCGACCGGACTGCCGACGTGGAAGCTCTGGATGTCATGCCGTACAGGGAGAAGACGATCAACACATGAAGGTGCTCGTGGGCTGCATTCAAAGGGATAAGTGGGCGGTGTGAGGGACGGTTGGGCTGCTGCTAAAAGCTGGGCCGCTGCCCTCTCTCCTTTCTCCCATCTCTTTCCTTTAAACTATTTTACTAGACAGTAAATTACCAAGGAAAACCCCAGGGAGTTAGGAGAGGTATTTGAGAGAGGTGAGAATATCATCGTGCTCCTGGAAATGCGCACTATTTTAATAAAATCGTTTGGGAAATTCTAGAGGTAGAAAATTAAAACAAGTTTGAATAAAATTCAAACTTGTGCCATTTTTGGACCCAACCAAAACAAGTTCATTTGATCTGAAATTTGTTAGAGGGGTTGTAGGCACGGTTAAACAATATTGGGAAAATAATGAACATTTTCTGAACAAGGAAAATGTCACTTGAATTAAATGATGAATTTGAAAGGAGTGAGCTAGTGATGGAGTTTTCAAAGAAGATGGTTGGGCAAGATGCACACATAGAAGATGGAGGAAGGAGATCACCACAAAGAGAGAACAAATAAATGCAACACGCAAAAATAAAATGCAATGCTAACAAAAGATCATGATGCAAGGAACATGGATATGGCAAGACACAACAAAGATCAAGGCAAACAAACAAGGATGGCACAATGCAAAATAATAAAAGATGAACATGATGCAAGAAGCAAAGTATGGAAATGGAATTCATCATGATCATGGAAACAACATAGAGGAATGAAGTATGCAAAATAATTAAAATAATGCAACAAACAAAATAAGTACCTGACAATAATGAAAAATAAATGGAAGACAACTGGAGCATCGGTCTCGGGGCGTCACAAGGATGTTTTTAATCTCCAACTGCTGGGAATCCGAGACCTTCTTACTAAAATATATGGACGATTTATCGGTGTTTATGCGTTGTCCCAAGGCAGCGCAATATGTGTTCAGAAGATCTCTTATCCTGGCTGCACCTACACTTGTTGCTTCAAAGAATAAGAGGCTGTCATCGGCGAACAATAAATGATTAACAACCGGTGCGTTTGGTGCAACTGAGAGACCCCGGACCCCATTGTCATGTGCTTTAAGCAAACAAGATAGCCCTTCAGCTGCCAACAGAAATAAGTAGGGGGATATCAGGTCACCCAGCCGTAATCCTCTTGATGGCCTGAAAGATTTCAAACTACAACTGTTAAAAAGGACCGAAAAGGAAACAGACGAGACGCACCTCATTACTGTCTCCGTGAACCATGGGCTGATTCCCAATTTAAGCATTACTTCCTTCAAATAAAACCACTCTAGTCTGTCATACGCCTTCATCATATCCAGCTTTAGTGCACAGAACCTGTTGCCCTTAACTCTCCTTGTTTTTATGTAATGCAGGCATTCATATGCCGTGATGAAATTGTCTGTGATTAAGCGACTAGGAACGAACACCGATTGCTCCTTAGAAATAACTTCGGGGAGAATACTTTTCAACCTGTTTGCTAAGACCTTTGATGCTATTTTGTAAATCACATTAAACAGGCTTATAGGCCGAAATTGTCCTAAATTTTTTGGACTTGCTATCTTGGGAATAAGAACGATGAACGTTTGATTTATATCCTCCAGTGAGTCATCTCCATTGAGTACCCTGATGATCATACCTGTGACTTCCTCTCCACATAAATCCCAATGCCGCTGAAAAAAGTTTGCTGGAAAACCATCCGGACCCGGAGCTTTTGTTGGGAACATTTGGAACAAAGCGTTTTTCACTTCCTCATTTGTGTAAGGAGCGTTAAGACTTGCATTCATACGAGCATCAACTCCAGACGGTATGTGTGACAGAACCTCCTCCATCCCTATGGTTCCTTCCGATGAGTACAGATTCTCATAAAAATTAGTAGCCAGGTTGGCCAACTCTTCCGGATCATTACAAACTGAGCCATCTTGCCATCGCCAATTCCGCGGCAGTTCTAACAAAGGGTCCTCATTGGACTCGGCGGTCCTCCTCACGGGAGGCCGCCTGAATCGTTATATCCATCTCCTCAACCACATTCTCTCCCTCCTGCCTTCTCCGCTTTACCACCAGGTCTTTCTCTGGTGTGGAAACCAGCGCCCCCCTGCTGCTACTCACCGCTCCACTCTCCAAAAATTAGACAGCGTCTGCCACTTTTCCCGCCAAGTGTGGTAATGCTTGGCCGCGTACATTGACAATGCCATCCTACGACACAAGTCGTTTCCTAGCAAATCTGTCATTCTCCCACGGGTAACGACCAGAACAAGGCTTATCTACATTAGCTGCATATGAGCGCCCTTCTTCTCCAAATCTTCCTTCTCCCGGACCTCCTCTCCCTTGTCTAACTCCCCTCATACCTCTACCACCTGTTCTGCCTCCTCTACCTCCTTCATCCATGCTTCCTTTCCCAACCTCCACATACCTAGGCGCATCATTGCTCCAAAGCAACCACTCCCCCCATTCACACGTTGCAGGGTCATGAATACCATCCCCACACTCCTCCACTGAATGCCCAATCAAGCCACAAAAATAACAGAAAACAGGAAGCTTTTCATAAAACACCGGGTACCTTTTGCTTCCCTTAAGTGTTATTGGCACAAACCGGAGCAGAGGTTTGTTCACATCAACATAGACTCTGACCCGCAAAGTGCTTCTCGGATTAATTTTTCTTTCATTGACTATGACGGTTAAGGGTGGCTCCCCCACCTTTGCAGCCACCTTCTCTGCTAGTTCTTTCTTAGCCGTTAAACCATCTGGCAGACCCTAAATCCTCGCCCACAGTGGTATCTTATTCAACTTATACTCAGACGCATCAGTAAACCCATCATACTCTTATATGATAATAGGTGCTGCATTGCGGAAAATCCACGGCCCCACCTCCATGATCCTCTTCCAGTTACCAAGGCAGTGACATTGCACAATGAAGAGGTTCGGGCCTTTTATGTTGAAGGTCACACCTTGCGCAGATGCCCACGTGTTCCTCATCTGCCGCAGTAGGGTTGCTTGACTAAACGGCTTCGTTGTATGCACACGGAAAAGCCCCTAGCCAACGGACTCCCTTGATCAGATAATTGACTTCCCCGGACAGATCCAGGCCATCTTCCTCCTCCCCATGAAGTTGCATCCCCGCAAATTGGTCCTCTAGATCCGCCCCCGGGCCATAGGGTCCCCAGTGATTCTCCCCTTCCAGATCGATATCATCATCACCTGCACCCACATCACCGGCTTCCACCCTCGCATCATCCCCCCTAGCCTCCGCCGCCCTGCTTGTTTCTCCATCCTGTCCTCCCTCTACTTATCTCTCCTTCTCCAGCACTACTCCTGTCTTCCCTAGACCCCCGCTCGACTCCATCTCCTTTGGTAAATCAGCCATGCAGACCGAGATCTGATAGCTGTGTGAAGTTGCTCCGCCGCTTGCCGAAGGAATCCGGCCACCGGGGCGGTTTTTACGTGGACTCGGGACGTCGCCGTCAGAGGAGAGGTGGAACCCTAGATCGCCTAGGGGAAAAACAATTTTCAACACTTTTGTCAAACTAGCGTACGTGACTACCTAGTTTCTTTGATTAATCTGCTAGGCTTCCAAGACTGCTAGTGCTAGACGCCCAAATAACAGACTTACAAAAAAGAAGGTTGGAGGCCCAATAGTAGGTCGATCGGAAGATTGGATACGGATCGCTTGATTCCAGCGATTGCAGACAAAGAGGCAGCGAACTGTCGTCTAGGTCTCGCGAGCGGCGAGCGGAGATTGACGAAGGCCCTAGCAGTCGTGCAGGCGCCGATGTAGTTACCTCCGATCTAATCCCATTGATGGTCGTCTTGTTGTGTGAAGCTGCAATAGCCGTGAACCGCGGTTCCGTTCATTGTTTCAATCAGGATCGAGCCATTGATGAACACATCCAGACAAAAACTACAGACCGTGTTTTAATCTCCAAGTGCAAGGTTCTATTTTCAATTCATTTTCTTTCTATTTGGATGATCTATTCATCTAACCACCGTACTTATTAGAAAGGATCACTTTTATAATTTGTTTGGTTCAGTGTTCCCGAATCTTCATCATGTCTACTAACTAGAATTAGGAAGCATGGATCGGATGCTGCAAAGCGTAAGAAGAAACAAAAACTCGGTTTGAGGCTCAACCTCTAACGGGTTCCCTTGATAGATATTTTGTGAAAGGACCCCAACATAATTCTGAAAATCAAACTAGAGATTTTAATGTTGATGATGGTCTTGATGATAATGCAACAGAGGTTGAGGCTCCTGATGCAGAAATTGATGATGGTAATATTGCCAATGAAGGGGGTGATGATGTTGATACTGCCATTGAAGGTGATGATGTTGATACTGCCATTGAAGGTGATGATGTTAATACTGCCATTGAAGGTGATGATGTTGATACTGCTAATGAAGAAATACTATACGGATGCTCCTTTTTGGTAGGACATGAGGTCCGTTCATTGCTATGCAATCTCTTTACCTTCTAGCATTAGTGTTGAAATATGCCTAAATAAGATAGCAATAAAGTAGAATTGAAATTATATAATAAAGTGAGAGTATTCTTTACATATATTAATTCTTCTTTTATGTGAATTGTCAAAATTTTAGGCCATATTTGGTTTTCGCACGGGGCCCGGAATTTCTGGAGACCGCACTTATTTTTAAAAATAAAAGCCATATAAATGGATTATGACCGGTACAGGCACCGACGTAACGATGCTGGATGGGACGAAAAATTCACTAACTTTAAAAAAACATACATATAACTGTCCCTTCTATTTTTATGTTTGTTCCATTGACAATATTTACAATTTATTTCAAAGTCTCACATGTGCTCGACATTCATATTAAACCCACTTAACCCTATATATATTGGTTTTGTTTCTTATATGAAATGGAACACGGGAATCGATCCTGATGAACTTAAACCCCAAAGACAATGTTGTTGGGAGAGGTCGAAAACTCACCAAAATATATAAATATACACTTTAAACGAAGTGCACTTTCATTATTTTTAGAACTTTATGATGCAATATTTTTTATACACGTTGAATTTGGCATCCACTGTGTTTATATACAAGATGGGGAAATACTAGAAGGGTTGATATTTATAACAATACAATCATAAGTCGCATGCGACATCCACGAGGTGAATTATATATAGTTCATTTGATCAATATCTTTATATATAATAATGTTGTGTCGTGGCAACGCACGGGCATTTTACTTGTACACTTTAAAGACAAGGGCTATTTCCCGGCTAACCGCCTCTAAAAAAATCTAGATACAGAAATCAAGAGTTAATTTGCCTTTAGTCTACAGTAAACAAAAAAATTAGGATACCCTTTTGCATCAAAAAATTAATACCAAGCATGCCTCAAATCGTTAAGAATTTCCTTCCATTCACCTCAATATATATACTAGGAAATAGGCCGTTGCAAGAAAAGGAGGATGCTACGTACATCTTTGGAAACCTTTCAATTCCAGCTAAAAAAATAATCAAAGCAGGTATCTATTGTTTTTACATAAATGTGTCCTTATATATCTGTTAATACATTAATTCCTGCCAAAACATCAGGAAGGCATATCCACAATCTTGTATATTAATTAACTGCCAATTCCATTTTTGTCCCTCTATATAAATGACTATGCAAGGCTAGAGCTTACAGTATCCTTAAGCACACACCAAAGAAATAAGCGATTCTTCGCCGATCTCTTCGTCATGGCCCCCAAGAGCAACGCTACCAGGATGGCTGCAATTTTCATGGTTCTTATGATCATGGCTTCCACCCGATCATCATCGTCTTGCTACGCCCATACAAGTAATAAGATATTTTTTTGTTTTGTTCAGGTGTTGCCAAATTTTGTTGTCCTTTCGCATCTCGGTTGGTTATTTTCGTCAATATTTAAGTCGTTGCACCTGTTTTGTTAACAAAAATCATCACTATTATTAATACGTCAATTCATATTTCGTGGATGCATGTTGGGAGTTACATGGATTAATTATCAAAATTGCAGTTGAAGATGGAGAGAATTCTACACTGTGCTTCCATGTGGAAAATTGCAAGCGTGACAGTTGCCAGACCGCATGCCGCTTCAGCTCTAATCCCTCAACTGGGGCGTATTGCAAGCTCACTAATTACTGTTGTTGTGTCTAGCATAATGCTTCTTTTCTTGCTAGAGGAATAATTTTACTACATATTCATGCATATGTAGTATTGGTTACCAAAAAATTATATATTTGAGCCTCTTATATTATGCGGTCCAGATTTGTTACTTTCTTGATGATAGAGCTAATGAATTGCAATTCACATGTCACAAATATCTTCCCCTAGACGCCCCTTGACATAAATTGTGTTTTACCTAGTTCATATTTTCCCTAAAATATGATTTACCTGGTGTTCGTAATCCAAGGCGAGGAATCGTATAGAACACAAATGTTCAATATGTTATGGTGTCAATGGATTGAAAAGGGGAACTATATGCTTCCATGTGTACGAAGCAGAAGTGTTAATTATCGATGAGAGACTAGTGGGAGGAGATGCTACATACGTGGGAGTGATTACTAGAAGCACTGATTTAGGAAGGAAAAATTCAGCGCCTAACCATCGTATCAGATCGTACGAACAACACAATGTTAATCCAGCGGCCACCCAGGCGAAGGTACTAATAGTGCAGTCATACCAGAATTTGTCACAACCGCTAACTTGATCTTCTAGTACCATCGTACATACGATTGCCGGAGGTCTCTAGTTCATGTTGCCTGTTGCATATTTTTTGAACACTTACATAAGAGAAAAAAAAGTGTAATTGGATCGGCCCATGCTGAGAGGGCGAGTTTACGTATTTCATAAACAATTCATCATACATACAAAAGTGAGTATTATTGTCAAAAGTCTATATTGCCCTTTAAACATTTTGTGAGGCGGTACCGAATCGGGTCTCGATAATTAATTATGTGCTTCTAGTAACAAACTAGTAACTTGTCCTAGAAATTACGCTAATTGTTTTGGTAGGTTGTGACTGCTTCCAACAAACAAACAAAAAAATAATGCTTCTCAAAAATTACATATTTTCTTCCGAGTTTTTTCATGGGACAGATGTGCTTTCGATAAATAAACAAATAAAGAAAATCAATTGCTTCTGGATGTTTTTCCTTAACAACTCAAACGTCATGGAAACATTTTGCTTCGATAGAAGCACATGGAATGGAAACATATTATTCAGAAAAATATGCTTCCAAAATAAAGGTACTCTAAAAATTCGTACCATATGTATATATGCTCAACTAAAAAACACAAGTGTATATATTCTCAATTGAAACTAGGACGTTTATACTGAAACATTGGGTTGTAGACAACATGTAATCCCTTGAAGCAGCACGCAGCAATGGTGGAAGCATACATGATTAGTATGTAAGAGATTCATTATTTGGGCGCATAGGAAGCGTAATGTGTTGTTGTTTGAAGCATGATTACTATCTAACCGGAACTTTGGTGAACTGTTTACGAAGAATAAATGTTTCATGAAAACCTACACCTCTTGGTTATTGTGTAACCGAAGCTTTCATTCTTTTGGGCGGGGAGGAAAATAGAGACATGTTCGATACAAAATTAGTAAGATGGTGTAGCATACATGCGCAACCAACAAATACATCCACTTCAAACAAAATGAACATGTGCTTCCTATGACGTTGAAATTTGTTTCAATGGACAACTTTCTGATTGATGTATGCTTCCATCAACATTTTACTTATAAATGACATCATAATTTTCTTCCAAATATTTTTTTCTTCCCATATATATTGGACTTTGCTACCATACAACAAGACATAAACAACGAAGCATAACAGGACGAAGCCCTTACTAGAACATGAGCATCATCCAAAGATGGATTTCTTCCAGGAGTAGTGTAGGTTAGATCGGAGCGACAATGACGAGATCAGAACGACTTAGCTGGAGTGTGGTGGCTAGTCTGGGCCACAATAACCAAATGGAGACAAAAAAATTCCACACTTGCATCACCATGGAAGGCATGCATGCCAAGTTTTTTGCTTTCTCACATTATATGCATTCTCTAGGGTTTTCTCACTGAAAAACACTAAAATATTGCCCGCACATGACACAACATGTGTTTGGTGTACAAATTCATTCAAGTTTTGCATGGGGGACTACCTTGGGCATGCCCATACACTGGCAACATTTGGTGCCATTTCATGCACGACACAACCTACACCATGTTCAACCGGGTTCGTTTAGGTTTGCTGGTACGACAAGTCTCGAACAGTTTTTTCTGGTCCATAAACTGGAATCAATTTATTTCCACACACTGGCATCACCATGGAAGGCATGCATGCAAGTTTCATTGCTTTCTTACATTGTATGCATTTTCTATGGTTTGCCCCGTGAAAAAGGCCCTAAAATATTGCCGCATGTGACACAATGTGTGTTTGGTATCCGAATTTGTTCAAATTTTGCATTGAGGCCTTCCATGGGCATGCCCACGTGTTGGCAAAATTTGGTGTCATTTAATGCACGACAGGACCTACACCATGTTTGATCGGGATCGTTCGTGTCTGCTGGTAGGGTAAGTCTTGAACCAGTTTTTTTCTTCACATTAACCAAATGGAGCCAAAAAATTCCTCACACAGGCATCACCATGGAAGGCATGTTCATTGAATTTTGACATTATATGCATTTCTAGAGTTTTCCAAGTGAAAAAAAATCCTAAAATACTACCCGCATCAGACGCAACATGTGTTTGATGTTCAAATCATTTGAAATTTGGCATTGAGGCCCTCAACGGGCATGCCCAGATGCTGGCAAAAGTTGGTGTCATTTCATGCACGGCAGGACCTACACAATGTTTAATCGGGACCGATCGGGTCCGTCGTTAGTGTAAGTCCCGAACCAATATTTTTACATTAACCCAATAGAGACAAAACAGTTCCACACATTGGCATCGCCATGGAAGGCATTCATGATAGGTTTATTGCTTTCTGATATTATATGCATTTTCTATGGTTTTCCCAGTGAAAACCCCTAAATAATGCCCGCACTTGACACAACATTCGTTCGGGCATCTGAATTCGTCCAAATTTTGCTTGGGGACTGCCTTGGGCATGCCCACACGCTGGCAAATGTTGGCGTCATTTATCCATAGTCCAAAAAAATACTAACTTAGGAGTGTTCTAGACTAGGCGAGACGGGGGCATCCGTGAGCATGTAGTTCGAGACGGGTGCATCCGTGACCATGTAGTTTTCTCTAATTTGAGTGCCTATGTTATTTGAAACTTTCGCCATCATCAATCAACATGAACCTTTTCTTATATCCAAAGAATTTTTTGAAATTTGTCAACAATTATAGAAATTTCAATCGGTTACAATTTTTTTATAAACTTGAACACTTCTCCAAAATTGTGAACAAATTCTCAACAATTGATGTTGCGCACAAATTTCAAACCACATAGTTTTCTAAACATTTATGAAATTTTTGAAACTCAAACATTTGTTAAATTTGTGAACAAAAAATTTCGAAAAGAGGAACATTTTTTTAAAAATTCCCTAATAGTTTTCGTAACTGTAAAGAATATTTTAATACAACAACATTTTATGGCATTCCAAAAAAATCAATTTTTTAACAGGTTCAAAAAGAATAATAAATTTGAAAAAAATATAAAAATGAATTAATAAAAAAAAGTAAATAAAAAATAGAAACAATAATATATGCTCAACCTTGGTTCAACTAGGTGATGACATCGCTCCCGTCTGATTCCTGTTGGGCAAACCCAATCGTTCGCAGATTTAAAAAACTTCATCAATTTTGAAAACAAAATTTCACGAATTTGAAAAAATATTGCAAGCTTTGAAAAATGTTTGTAAAATTTAAAAGGGTTTATGCATCGTAATTTTTTTTACGGATTTGAAAACAAAGTTCATGAATTTCAGAAAATATTCACGAATTTGAAAAGTTCACGAATTTAAGAAAAAAGTTGATGATTTTAATATTGAAAATAAAATGAAAAAAGAGAAGAATAAAAAAATAGAAGGAAAACGAGATAGACAAACACCGAAATAATAAAACCACAACATGTTTCGAAAGATGTTCAGAAATTATTCATGTTTCAAAAAATTGTTCAAATTCAAAACATATTCGCTAAAATTTCGTTCATAATGTCAAAACTATTCGGCATTTCAAAATTGTTCACATATTTTTTTGCAATAAAAGTTTTGATTTATTAAGAAAATATTTCATATATATTAACGCTCTTGTGTATTCTTATATATTTTGGTGCTACAAAATACCATGAATACTGGTGGGAAGAAGTGGTTAGCAACACTTGCCTTTTAAGTGGGAGGTCTTGAGTTCTAGTCCTCATGAGCTCATCTTTCTCTTAGTATTTTTACATCACCTATATTGAACGTGGTAGGAGCGACATGGTTTAATGGGCCGGCCCAATCGCGAGGTGCAATTCTTATACGATCTCTGGCGACGTACTTAAAAGACCACCTTGCCCTTTATTATGAAGGGGTATGGGTAATCTAAACCGTTGATGTGTTTAAGGGGTATACCGAAGCAGAAGTGTTTTAATATAGTAATTATATCCATGTGTTAGCTTTCTTGCACATTTGATTTATACTTTTTTTCTTTGTACTATACTAAAAATTAGATTGTTCAAGTGTGGTGGAGTGTAGCTCTTTGCTCTAGATGGATGTTCAATCGTACCCAGTCTCCATTAAATATCAATATACAAAAACAGTGTTGCCTACTAAAAATCTATGGTCGGAAATTTATCTATATACAGTCGAATATATTGCACCGACACTACTACAAGATGGTCCAAACGCGACACTACGAACAGAGACCCTTCGATGAAACTGTGTGCGATGTCATAATCGCAAATGGCGGTGTAAAAAATCCCTTAAAAAAGGTGCAAAATGTTTGCAATGACGGATACATCAAACACGGTTCAGATTTTAGTTGCGTGTGCGATGTAGGGCATACAGTTCAGTTCAATTAACTATTTGCGATGAGTAGGAACAAAAGAAACGGGCAGCCAGATAAAGGTGTGTGCAATATGATATGAGGGTGAAATGATGATACCATGCCAACTTTCAAACTTTTTAGAGTTCACTTGTAGTGCTTTTTCAATTTCAGAGTCATTTAGCTCAAAACAATAATTAAATGCATGAAAAATAGCAAATGATGTCAGATAGGCTTCAAAGTTGATGACGTGGCTTTGAATGGTGCATACTGAACGCACAAAAAGTCTGGAGTTGACATAAGTTATTAAAAATGAAATGATTTTATAACAGATGAGTTTTCGTCCAAAACCATGATACTTCGAAAGAGATTGTCCAGTTTGTACACGAAGTGCATCCAGTTTTTGCAGTAAGTCTCTCTACTTTTTTGCACATGCTATGTGGGTGAAATGATGATACCATGCCAAGTTTCAAACTTTTCAGAGTTCATTTGTAGTGATTTTTAATTTCAGGGTCGCCATTTAGCTCAAAAAAAGCATTAAATGCATGAAAATAGCAAATGATGTCAGATAGGGTTGAAAGTCGATGACGTGTCTTTGAATGGTACATACTGAACACACACAAAGTCTGGAGTTGAAATAAGTTATTAAAAACGAAATGCCTTTATAACAGATGAGTTTTCGTTCGAAACTCTTATAGTTCAAAAGAGATTGTCAAGTTTGTACACGAAGTGCATCCAGTTTTTGTCGTAACACTCTCTGCTTTTTTGCACATGATATATGAGGGTGAAATGATGATACCATGCTATCTTTGAAACTTTTCAGAGTTCATTTGTAGTGACTTTCAGTTTCAGGGTCATTTAGCTAAAAAAAATCATTAAATGCATGAACAATAGCAAATGATGTCAAATAGGGTTGAAAGTTGATGACGTGGCTTTGAATGGTGCATACTGAACACACAAAAAGTCAGAAGTTGAAATAAGTTATTAAAAATGAAATGCCTTTGTAACAGATGAGTTTTCGTCTGAAACCCTGATACTTCGAAAGAAATTGTCCAGTTTGTACACGAAGTGCATCCAATTTTTCCAGTAACCCTCTCTAATTTTTTGCGTATGCTATGTGGGTGAAATGATGATACAATGCCAACTTTCAAACTGATCATAATTCATTTTTAGTGCTTCCTGTGAACAGCAAGGTCGAGTCATCTCCTTGGCACACAGGGAAGGCGGCGAAGACGAGCAAGACGGCGACGGGGGAGGACGTACGGGGCTACAGGGTTACGACGGGCATGCGGAAATAGGGCCTGAGGCTACTACGCGTGCATGGTCTGAGTGGAGCAATCAGCCGGTGCGTGGGACGCAAGCTACGTGTGTGAGTGGACGAACCAAAAGAGACAGGGCACGAGCTTGAGCTCGCTCCCCTGGTCATCCACGGCGGACGGCCTTGAGTTCGAACGGGGCGTTGCCTACAAGCGCAAAAAAAAACAAGCAGGGAAGGTGGGAAGAGAAGCGGATGCTCACCATGGGGGTGATGGCTCGACGAGGACGCCAGGAGGTGAAGAAGAGGGCGACGAGGCACTGAAGACGACGATGCAACGCGTTGTCCATGAAGAAGAAGCAGGGGAGGTAGTCATCATGGAGGAGGCCGATCGGGGGCTCCACGGACTTGCTGCGGAGCCGAGGACGAAGTCGGGGACGCGTGCGTCGCTCCCCGAGGAAGAAGACGACGACGTCGAGCTTGATCGCGCCGGAGTAGAGCTCGGGCATGGCGTTGGCGACGGCTTGGCGTGGAGGGCTTACCTCGGCGGCGGGAGGAGGCAGAAGAGGGGAAAACGGAGCGAGGAGGAAACCTTAGGGTTGGGGCAGGATTTTATAGGACAAAGGGAGCAGCTGCGGCCGTCAAATCGACCGGACTGCCAACGTGGAGGCTCTGGATGTCATGTCGTACAGGGAGAAGACGATCAACACATGAAGGTGCTGGTGGGCTGCATTCAAAGGGATAAGTGGGCTGTGTGAGGGACGGTTGGGCTGCTGCTAAAAGCTGGGCCGCTGCCCTCTCTCCTTTCTCCCATCTCTTTCCTTTAAACTATTTTACTAGACAGTAAAATACCAAGGAAAACCCGAGGGAGTTAGGAGAGGTATTTGAGAGAGGTGAGAATATCATCGTTCTCCTGGAAATGCGCACTATTTTAATAAAATCGTTTGGGAAATTCTAGAGGTAGAAAAATAAAACAAGTTTGAATAAAATTCAAACTTGTGCCATTTTTGGACCCAACCAAAACAAGTTCATTTGATCTGAAATTTGTTAGAGGGGTTGTAGGCACGGTTAAACAATATTGGGAAAATAGTGAACATTTTCTGAACAAGGAAAATGTCACTTGAATTAAATGATGAATTTGAAAGGAGTGAGCTAGTGATGGAGTTTGCAAAGAAGATGGTTGGGCAAGATGCACACATAGAAGATGGAGGAAGGAGATCACCACAAAGAGAGAACAAATAAATGCAACACGCAAAAATAAAATAAAATGCTAACAAAAGATCATGATGCAAGGAACATGGATATGGCAAGACACAACAAAGATCAAGGCAAACAAACAAGGATGGAACAATGCAAAATAATAAAAGATGAAGATGATGCAAGAAGCAAAGTATGGAAATGGAATTCATCATGATCATGGAAACAACATAGAGGAATGAAGTATGCAAAATAATTAAAATAATGCAACAAAAAAAATAAGCACCTGACAACAACGAAAAATAAATGAAAGACAACTGGAGCATCGGTCTCGGGGCGTCACAATGATGTTTTTAATCTCCAACCGCTGGGAATCCGAGACCTTCTTACTAAAATATATGGACGATTTATCGGTGTTTATGCATTGTCCCAAGGCAGCGCAATATGTGTTCAGAAGATCTCTTATCCTGGCTGCACCTACACTTGTTTCTTCAAAGAATAAGAGGCTGTCATCGGCGAACAATAAATGATTAACAACCGGTGCGTTTGGTGCAACTGAGAGACCCCGGACCCCATTGTCATGTGCTTTAAGCAAACAAGATAGCCCTTCAGCTGCCAGCCGAAATAAGTAGGGGGATATCAGCTCACCCAGCCGTAATCCTCTTGATGGCCTGAAAGATTTCAAACTACAACCGTTAAAAAGGACCGAAAAGGAAACAGACGAGTCGCACCTCATTACTGTCTCCGTGAACCATGGGCTGATGCCCAATTTAAGCATTACTTCCTTCAAATAAAACCACTCTAGTCTGTCATACGCCTTCATCATATCCAGCTTTAGTGCACAGAACCTGTTGCCCTTAACTCTCCTTGTTTTTATGTAATGCAGGCATTCATATGCCGTGATGAAATTGTCTGTGATTAAGCGACTAGGAACGAACACCGATTGTTCCTTAGAAATAACTTTGGGGAGAATACTTTTCAACCTGTTTGCTAAGACCTTTGATGCTATTTTGTAAATCACATTAAACAGGCTTATAGGCCGAAATTGTCCTAAATTTTTTGGACTTGCTATCTTGGGAATAAGAACGATGAACGTTTGATTTATATCCTCCAGTGAGTCATCTCCATTGAGTACCCTGATGATCATACATGTGACTTCCTCTCCACATAAATCCCAATGCCGCTGAAAAAAGTTTGCTGGAAAACCATCCGGACCCGGAGCTTTTGTTGGGAACATTTGGAACAAAGCGTTTTTCACTTCCTCATTTGTGTAAGGAGCGTTAAGACTTGCATTCATACGAGCATCAACTCCAGACGATATGTGTGACAGAACCTCCTCCATCCCTATGGTTCCTTCCGATGAGTACATATTCTCATAAAAATTAGTAGCCAGGTTGGCCAACTCTTCCGGATCATTACAAACTGAGCCATCTTGCCATTGCAACTGAGTTATAGTGTTTTTGGCCCTGCGCGCAATAGCTTTCTTTTGGAAATATTGCGTGTTACTATCCCCTTCTGCCAACCAGTGTATGCGTGATCGCTGCCTCATCATAATCTCCTCCATGTATGATAACTCCACAATATGATCCTGCACCTTCCTTTCTTATGTACTCGGTCCAACACGCAATGGATCAGCCCGTAGGGCAGCCAGTTGCTTTCGCAGCTCCCGGAGTTCAAGGCAAACAGACCCAAAGGTTGTCCGACCCCAGTGCTTCAACGAACCTGCAACATTTGTTAGTTTTGACGCTAGTTGGCTCATCGTAGTAGCTGGTTGATCCCTCTGCCAAGCTTGTTCAAGCGTAGCGCTGAAGGTTTCTTCCTGCTCCCACATGCATTCATAACGAAACGGTTTTTTCAGAGCCACTCTCAAGTTGCTTGCCTCTTATTTATTTAGTAGGAGGATAGGGCTGTGATCTGATTTAGCCACCATAAGATGTTCCAGTGATGCAAAGGGGAACATTGCTGGTCAGCTTGGGGTTGCAAGGGCCCAGTCCAACCTAACCCTACAGATATCCCCTCCCGATATTCTCTTCTCAAAAGTTCAGTCCAGCCCCTTATAGCCAAGATTTGCTAATTCACACACATCAACCGCCACCCTGAATCCTGCAATTTGAGCACTATCGCGCTCGTTCGGCCCCATCTGCTCTTCTGGCCTCAGTATCTCATTAAAATCACCAATACATGCCCATTGCAAGGTGTTTTCCCCTCGTAAAAACTTCATCGTGTCCTAGGTTTTGTAGCGTAAACTTGTGTTCGCTGCGCCATAGAAACATGTAAGGCGCCAAGGATCTTTACCTGGTTCCTTCACAACCGAGTCTATGTGATACTAGGAAAATCTTTTTATTTCCACATCGACACAATCCTTCTAATACAAGCATAAACCTCCACTACGACCACTACTCCCTACGCCGAAACTACCAGAAAAACCTAAACTACCAGCCAAGCCTTCCACCTGGTACTTTGCAATTTGTGTCTCAACAAAACAGAGTACCATCCGCGCACACGCCTCCACGAGATCGCGGATCTCACGAACCGTCACGGGATCGCCAATTCCGCGGCAGTTCCAACAAAGGGTCCTCATTGGACTTGGCGGTCCTGCTCACGGGAGGCCGCCTGAATCGTTATATCCATCTCCTCAGCCACATTCTCTCCCTCCTGCCTTCTCCGCTTTACCACCAGGTCTTTCTCTGGTGTGGAAACCAGCGCCGCCCTGCTGCTACTCACTGCCCACTCTCCAAAAATAAGACAGCGTCTGCCACTTTTCCCGCCAAGTGTGGTAATGCTTGGCCGCGTACATTGACAATGTCATCCTGCGACACAAGTCGTTTCCTAGCAAATCTGTCATTCTCCCGCGGGTAATGACCAGAATAAGGGTTAGCTACATTAGCTGCATATGAGCGTCCTTCTTCTCCAAATCTTCCTTCTCCCGGACTTCCTCTCCCTTGTCTGACTCCCCTCATACCTCTACCACCCGTTCTGCCTCCTCTACCTCCTTCATCCATGCTTCCTCTCCCAACCTCCACATACCTAGGCGCATCATTGCTCCAAAGCAACCATTCCCCCCATTCACACGTTGCAGGGTCATGAATACCATCCCCACACTCCTCCACCGAATGCCCAATCAAGCCACAAAAATAACAGAAAACAGGAAGCTTTTCATAAAACACCGGGTACCTTTTGCTTCCCTTAAGTGTTAGTGGCACAAACCGGAGCAGAGGTTTGTTCACATCAACATAGACTCTGACCCGCAAAGTGCTTCCCGGATTAATTTTTCTTTCATTGACTATGACGATGAAGGGTGGCTCCCCCACCTTTGCAGCCACCTTCTCTGCTAGTTCTTTCTTAGCCGTTAAACCATCTGGCAGACCCTAAATCCTCGCCCACAGTGGTATCTTATTCAACTTATACTCAGACACATCAGTAAACCCATCATACTCTTGTATGATAATAGGTGCTGCATTGCGGAAAATCCACGGCCCCACCTCCATGATCCTCTTCAAGTTACCAAGGCAGTGACATTACACGAGGAAGAGGTTCGGGCCTTTTATGTTGAAGGTCACACCTTGCGCAGATGCCCACATGTTCCTCATCTGCCGCAGTAGGGTTGCTTGACTAAACGGCTTCGTTGTATGCACACGGAAAAACCCCTAGCCAACGTACTCCCTTGATCAGATCATTGACTTCCCCGGACAGATCCAGGTCATCTTCCTCCTCCCCATGAAGTTGCATCCCCGCAAATTGGTCCTCTAGATCCGCCCCCGGGCCATAGGGTCCCCAGTGATTCTCCCCTTCCAGATCGATATCATCATCACCTGCACCCACATCACCGGCTTCCACCCTCGCATCATCCCCCCTAGCCTCCGCCGCCCTGCTTGTTTCTCCGTCCTGTCCTCCCTCTACTTCTCTCTCCTTCTCCAGCACTACTCCTGTCTTCCCTAGACCCCCGCTCGACTCCATCTCCTTTGGTAAATCAGCCATGCAGACCGAGATCTGACTGCTATGTGAAGTTGCTCCGCCGCTTGCCGAACGAATCCGGCCACCGGGGCGGTTTTTACGTGGACTCGGGACGTCGCCATCAGAGGAGATGTGGAACCCTAGATCGCCTATGGGAAAACAATTTTCAACACTTTTGTCAAACTAGCGTACGTGACTACCTAGTTTCTTTGATTAATCTGCTAGGCATCCAGGACTGCTAGTGCTAGACGCCCAAATAACAGACTTACAAAAAAGAAGGTTGGAGGCCCATAGTAGGTCGATCGGAAGATTGGATACGGATCGCTTGATTCCAGCGATTGCAGACAAAGAGGCAGCGAACTATCGTCTAGGTCTTGCGAGCGGCGCTCGGAGATTGACGAAGGCCCTAGCAATCGTGCAGGCGCCGATGTGGTTACCTCCGATCTAATCCCATTGATGGTCGTCTTGTTGTGTGAAGCTGCAACAGCCATGAACCGCGGTTCCGTTCATTGTTTCGATCAGGATCGAGCCATCGAGGAACACATCCAGGCCAAAACTGCAGACCGGGTTTTAATCTCCAAGTGCAAGGTTCCATTTTCAATTCATTTTCTTTCTATTTGGATGATCTATTCATCTAACGACCGTACCTATTAGAAAGGATCACTTTTATAATTTGTTTGGTTCTGTGTTCCCGAATCTTCATCATGTCTACTAACTAGAATTAGGAAGCATGAATCGGATGCTGCAAAGTGTAAGAAGAAACAAAAACTCGGTTTGAGGCTCAACCTCTAACGGGTTCCCTTGATAGATATTTTTTGAAAGGACCCCAACATAATCCTGAAAATCAAACTAGAGATTTTAATGTTGATGATGGTCTTGATGATAATGCAACAGAGGTTGAGGCTCCTGATGCAGAAATTGATGATGGTAATATTGCCAATGAAGGGGGTGATGATGTTGATACTGCCATTGAAGGTGATGATGTTGATACTGCCATTGAAGGTGATGATGTTAATACTGCCATTGAAGGTGATGATGTTGATACTGCTAATGAAGAAATACTAGACGGATGCTCCTTTTTGGTAGGACATGAGGTCCGTTCATTGCTATGCAATCTCTTTACCTTCTAGCATTAGTGTTGAAATATGCCTAAATAAGATAGCAATAAAGTAGAATTGAAATTATATAATAAAGTGAGAGTATTCTTTACATATATTAATTCTTCTTTTATGTGAATTGTCAAAATTTTAGGCCATATTTTGGTTTTCGCACGGGGCCCGGAATTTCTGGAGACCGCACTTATTTGTAAAAATAAAAGCCATATAGATGGATTATAACCGGTACATGCACCGACGTAACGATGCTGGATGGGACAAAAAATTCACTAACTTTAAAAAAACATACATATAACTGTCCCTTCTATTTTTATGTTTGTTCCATTGACAATATTTACAATTTATTTCAAAGTCTCACATGTGCTCGACATTCATATTAAACCCACTTAACCCTATATATATTGGTTTTGTTTCTTATATGAAATGGAACACGGGAATCGATCCTGATGAACTTAAACCCCAAAGACAATGTTGTTGGGAGAGGTCGAAAACTCACCAAAATATATAAATATACACTTTAAACGAAGTGCACTTTCATTATTTTTAGAACTTTATGATGCAATATTTTTTATACACGTTGAATTTGGCATCCACTGTGTTTATATACAAGATGGGGAAATACTAGAAGGGTTGATATTTATAACAATACAATCATAAGTCGCATGCGACTTCCACGAGGTGAATTATATATAGTTCATTTGATCAATATCTCTATATATAATAATGTTGTGCCGTGGCAACACACGGGCATTTTACTTGTACACTTTACAGACAAGGGCTATTTCCCGACTAACCGCCTCTAAAAAAATCTAGATACAGAAATCAAGAGTTAATTTGCCTTTAGTCTACAGTAAACAAAAAAAATAGGATACCCTTTTGCATCAAAAAATTAATACCAAGCATGCCTCAAATCGTTAAGAATTTCCTTCCATTCACCTCAATCTATATACTAGGAAATAGGCCGTTGCAAGAAAAGGAGGATGCTACGTACATCTTTGGAAACCTTTCGATTCCAGCTAAAAAAATAATCAAAGCAGGTATCTATTGTTTTTACATAAATGTGTCCTTATATACCTGTTAATACATTAATTCCTGCCAAAACATCAGGAAGGCATATCCACAATCTTGTATATTAATTAACTGCAGATTCCATTTTTCTCCCTCTATATAAATGACTATGCAAGGCTAGAGCTTACAGTATCCTTAAGCACACACCAAAGAAATAAGCGATTCTTCGCCGATTTCTTCGTCATGGCCCCCAAGAGCAACGCTACCAGGATGGCTGCAATTTTCATGGTTCTTATGATCATGGCTTCCACCCGATCATCATCGTCTTGCTACGCCCATACAAGTAATAAGATATTTTTTTGTTTCGTTCATGTGTTGCCAAATTTTGTTGTCCTTTCGCGTCTCGGTCGGTTATTTTCGTCAATATTTAAGTCGTTGCACCTGTTTTGTTAGCAAAAATCATCACTATTATACATACGTCAATTCATATTTCGTGGATGCAAGTTGGGAGTTACATGGATTAATTATCAAAATTGCAGTTGAAGATGGAGAGAATTCTACATTGTGCTTCCATGTGGAAAATTGCCAGCGTGACAGTTGCCAGACCGCATGCCGCTTCAGCTCTAATCCCTCAACTGGGGCGTATTGCAAGCTCACTAATTACTGTTGTTGTGTCTAGCATAATGCTTCTTTTCTTGCTAGAGGAATAATTTTACTACATATTCATGCATATGTAGTATTGGTTACCAAAAAATTATATATTTGAGCCTCTTATATTATGCGGTCCAGATTTGTTACTTTCTTGATGATAGAGCTAATGAATTGCAATTCACATGTCACAAATATCTTCCCCTAGACGCCCCTTGACATAAATTGTATTTTATCTAGTTCATATTTTCCCTAAAATATGATTTACCTGGTGTTCGTAATCCAAGGCGAGGAATCGTATAGAACACAAATGTTCAATATGTTATGATGTCAATGGATTGAAAAGGGAAACTATATGCTTCCATGTGTACGAAGCAGAAGTGTTAATTATCGATGAGAGACTAGTGGGAGGAGATGCTATATACGTGGGAGTGATTACTAGAAGCACTGATTTAGGAAGGAAAAATTCAGCGCCTAACCATCGTATCAGATCGTACGAACAACACAATGTTAATCCAGCGGCCACCCAGACGAAGGTACTAATAGTGCAGTCATACCAGAATTTGTCACAACCGCTAACTTGATCTTCTAGTACCATCGTACATACGATTGCCGGAGGTCTCTAGTTCATGTTGCCTGTTGCATATTTTTTGAATACTTACATAAGAAAAAAAAAGTGTAATTGGATCGGCCCATGCTGAGAGGGCGAGTTGACGTATTTCATAAACCATTCATCATACATAAAAAAGTGAGTACTATTGTCAAAAGTCTATATTGCCCTTTAAACGTTTTGTGAGGGGGGTACCGAATCGGGTCTCGATAATTAATTATGTGCTTCTAGTAACAAACTAGTAACTTGTCCTAGAAATTACGCTAATTGTTTTGGTAGGTTGTGACTGCTTCCAACAAACAAACACAAAAATAATGCTTCCCAAAAATTACATATTTTCTTCCGACTTTTTTCATGGGACAGATGTGCTTTCGATAAATAAACAAATAAAGAAAATCAATTGCTTCTGGATGTTTTTCCTTAACAACTCAAACGTCATGGAAACATTTTGCTTCGATAGAAGCACATGGAATGGAAACATATTATTCAGAAAAATATGCTTCCAATATAAAGGTACTCTAAAAATTCGTACCATATGTATATATGCTCAACTAAAAAACACAAGTGTATATATTCTCAATTGAAACTAGGACGTTTATACTGAAACATTGGGTTGTAGACAACATGTAATCCCTTGAAGCAGCACGCAGCAATGGTGGAAGCATACATGATTAGTATGTAAGAGATTCATTATTTGGGCGCATAGGAAGCGTAATGTGTTGTTGTTTGAAGCATGATTAGTATCTAACTGGAACTTTGGTGAACTGTTTACGAAGCATAAATGTTTCATGAAAACCTACACCTCTTGGTTATTGTGTAACCGAAGCTTTCATTCTTTTGGGCGGGGAGGAAAATAGAGACATGTTCGATACAAAATTAGTAAGATGGTGTAGCATACATGCGCAACCAACAAATACATCCACTTCAAACAAAATGAACATGTGCTTCCTATGACGTTGAAATTTGTTTCAATGGCCAACTTTCTGATTGATGTATGCTTCCATCAACATTTTACTTATAAATGACATCATAATTTTCTTCCAAATATTTTTTTCTTCGCATATATATTGGACTTTGCTACCATACAACAAGACATAAACAACGAAGCATAACAGGACGAAGCCCTTACTAGAACATGAGCACCGTCCAAAGATGGATTTCTTCTAGGAGTAGCGTAGGTTAGATCGGAGCGACAATGACGAGATCAGAACGACTTAGCTGGAGTGTGGTGGCTAGTCTGGGCCACAATAACCAAATGGAGACAAAAAAAATCCACACTTGCATCACCATGGAAGGCATGCATGCCAAGTTTTTTGCTTTCTCACATTATATGCATTCTCTAGGGTTTTCTCACTGAAAAACACTAAAATATTGCCCGCACATGACACAACATGTGTTTGGTGTACAAATTCATTCAAGTTTTGCATGGGGGACTACCTTGGGCATGCCCATACACTGGCAACATTTGGTGCCATTTCATGCACGACACAACCTACACCATGTTCAACCGGGTTCGTTTAGGTTTGCTGGTACGACAAGTCCCGAACAGTTTTTTTCAGGTCCATAAACTGGAATCAATTTATGCATTTTCTAGGGTTTGCCCCGTGAAAAATGCCCTAAAATATTGCCGCATGTGACACAATGTGTGTTTGGTATCCGAATTCGTTCAAATTTTGCATTGAGGCCTTCCATGGGCATGCCCACGCGTTGGCAAAATTTGGTGTCATTTAATGCACGACAGGACCTACACCATGTTTGATCGGGATCGTTCGTGTCTGCTGGTAGGGTAAGTCTTGAACCAGGTTTTTTCTTCATATTAACCAAATGGAGCCAAAAAAATTCCTCACACAGGCATCACCATGGAAGGCATGTTCATTGAATTTTGACATTATATGCATTTCTAGAGTTTTCCAAGTGAAAAAAAATCCTAAAATACTACCCGCACAAGACGCAACATGTGTTTGATGTTCAAATCATTTGAAATTTGGCATTGAGGCCCTCAACGGGCATGCCCAGATGCTGGCAAAAGTTGGTGTCATTTCATGCACGACAGGACCTACACAATGTTTAATCCGGACCGATCGGGTCTGTCGTTAGTGTAAGTCCCGAACCAATATTTTTACATTAACCCAATAGAGACAAAACAGTTCCACACATTGGAATCACCATGGAAGGCATTCATGATAGGTTTATTGCTTTCTGATATTATATGCATTTTCTATGGTTTTCCCAGTGAAACCCCTAAAATACTGCCCTTACTTGACACAACATTCGTTCGGGCATCTGAATTCGTACAAATTTTGCTTTGGGGACTGCCTTGGGCATGCCCACATGCTGGCAAATGTTGGCGTCATTTATCCATAGTCCAAAAAAAATACTAACTTAGGAGTGTTCTAGACTAGGCGAGACGGGTGCATCCGTGAGCATGTAGTTCGAGACGGGTGCATCCGTGACCATGTAGTTTTCTCTAATTTGAGTGCCTATGTTATTTGAAATTTTCGCCATCATCAATCAACATGAACCTTTTCTTATATCCAAAGAATTTTTTGAAATTTGTCAACAATTATAGAAATTTCAATCGGTTACAAATTTTTTATAAACTTGAACACTTTTCTCCAAAATTGTGAACAAATTCTCAACAATTGATGTTGCGCACAAATTTCAAACCACATAGTTTTCTAAATATTTATCAAATTTTTGAAACTCAAACATTTGTTAAATTTGTGAACAAAAAATTTCGAAAAGAGGAACATTTTTTTTAAATTCCCTAATAGTTTTCATAATTGTAAAGAATATTTTAAAACAACAACATTTTGTGGCATTCGAAAAAAATCAATTTTTTTAACAGCTTCAAAAAGAATAATAAATTTGAAAAAATATAAAAATGAATTAATAAAAAAAAGTAAATGAAAAAATAGAAACAATAAAATATACTCAACCTTGGTTCAACTAGGTGACGACATCGCTCCCGTCTGATTCCTGTTGGGCCAACCCAATCGTTCGCGGATTTAAAAAACTTCATCGATTTTGAAAACAAAATTTCACGAATTTGAAAAAATATTGCAAGCTTTGAAAAATGTTTGTATAATTTAAAAGGGTTTATGCATCGTAAAAAAGTTTACGGATTTGAAAACAAAGTTCGTGAATTTAAGAAAATATTCACGAATTTGGAAAACGAGATAGACAAACACCGAAATAATAAAACCACAACATGTTTCGAAAGATGTTCAGAAATTATTCATGTTTCAAAAAATTGTTCAAATTCAAAACATATTCGCTAAAATTTCGTTCATAATGTCAAAACTATTCGGCATTTCAAAATTGTTCACATATTTTTTTGCAATAAAAGTTTTTGATTTATTAAGAAAATATTTCATATATATTAACGCTCTTGTGTTTTCTTATATAGTTTGGCGCTACAAAATGCCATGAATACTGGTGGGAAGAAGTGATTAGCAACACTTGCCTTTTAAGTGGGAGGTCTTGAGTTCTAGTCCTCATGAGCTCATCTTTCTCTTAGTATTTTTACATCACTTATATTGAACGTGGTAGGAGCGACATGGTTTAATGGGCCGGCCCAATCGCGAGGTGCAATTCTTATACGATCTCTGGCGACGTACTTAAAAGACCACCTTGCCCTTTATTATGAAGGGGTATGGGTAATCTAAACCGTTGATGTGTTTAGGGGGGTATACCGAAGCAGAAGTGTTTTAATATAGTAATTATATCCATGTGTTAGCTTTCTTGCACATTTGATTTGTACTTTTTTTCTTTGTACTATACTAAAAATTAGATTGTTCAAGTATGGAGGAGTGTAGCTCTTTGCTCTAGGTGGATGTTCAATCGTACCCAGTCTCCACTAAATATCAATATACAAAAACAGTGTTGCCTACTAAAAATCTATGGTCGGAAATCTATCTATATACAGTCGAATATATTGCACCGACACTACTACAAGATGGTCCAAACGTGTAATGCCCAGGATGGAGTTATACCTCCTACGGGTCGAGGCCCGACTTAAAGGCATAAGTCCATCCTAGAATGATCTCAAGTTTGGTAATCTTTGCACAACTCATGTAAAAGAGGGATGGTAAACTTAAAATAGTTGGCTTACAATCGCCACGTCACAGAATAACAATACAAGTCTCAAACATCATACAAAGATCACTACAACCCTCTAAGGGCAAAATCCAAATGGCAAAGTACCAAACTCAGATAAATAGACAACCACAGGCGGATCGAATCCTAGTAAGAGTCTCCACTACTGATCGTCCGGGTAGCGAACGTAGTAACGACTACGCTCCTCGTCGTACTCCCAATCCAGCTCGGTGCCATCTCCTGGATAGCTCACGGCTGGACCTGCATCTGGTGTGAAGTAACTGTGAGCCACAGAGGACTCAGCAATCCCGTTCCCGGGTAACAGAACTATCAAAGCCTTTAGGTGAGGGAAAGGCTGAAGAAAGAGAGAGGTGAAGGAACAACAAAGAGTCTGCAGCAGCAACTAGCACTAACTTACGCAAGAGAGAGCGAGAAGAGAAGGCAAAGCGAGAAGTGATCACTAAGTGATCCTAGCTACAAGCTCACAAACATAACCCCTCCGTGTTCAACTCCCGAATCCCGATTCGGAAATTGACAGTCACGGAACTCACGCTGGTAGTGTATTAGTGTCATTGTGTCAAGTTTTCTACAACCGGAATTAACAAGCTCCCATCTGCCACATAACCGCGGGCACGGCTTTCGAAAGTTCAAACCCTGCAGGGGTGTTCCAACTTGACCCATTACAAGCCCACGATCCGCGGAGTCGCAACTCCAAAGTGGGAAGACCCGAGTATCCTCGGAATCCCGTGCTCACGTTAAACCGAACTAAGGTAAGGCTAATCCAGCAAATCCTCCCGGCGTGTCGTCACCCTGATCGTAGCCGCGCGTATCTAGGTCTCAGGACACGACCGGATGGGTGAAGCTACGGGTGGATACCAAATACCTCGAGTTGCCTCAAGGCGGCCCCGCAGGCTCCCCGTTTCGGACCAACACTCATGTGGAGCACTGGCCCGGGGTTGTTGATTAAGAAAGAGGGTTAATTACTCCCTTATGCAAGTTTAGTTTGTTATTAGGCAAATAGTACCAATGTTGGGATTTGCTGGAAAAGACTTAGCACATAGCGGTTTATCGAGGGGGTCCCATACACCCCAACCGTGTTAGGAACGCATAATCAAGGAACATAACACCGGCTTATACGGATCCTAACGGCATGAGTGGAACAAAACACCAAGCAAAAGGCTTAGCCTTCCACCCTTGCCAATATATAGGTGATTTCAGTTAAAGCATTTATATAGTGTGATATAACCCAACCAAACTTCAACATGGAGCAAGCATCTTCACTTCACCTGCAACTAGCAACGCTATAAGAAGGGCTGAGCGAAGCGTACTTAGCCAAGCAACGGTTTGCATAGGTAGGGTGGTTAAACATGGCAATTGGTTACAAGTAGGAGGCTGACAAGAAGAACATGGGCATCGAGGCAAAACTAAAGATCGAGACTACTAGCAATAGACAAAGATAGTAATGTTATCGGGGTTCGGTCATCTTGCCTGAAGAGAAGAAGTTCGGATCAAAAGAAGGGTCCTCTTGCTCAAACTCGTTGGAAACCTCGTGCTCAACCTCGTTGGAAAACTCGTGCTCAACTTCCGGGTCTAAACAAGACAAACACGACAAGCACCAATCAACACGATGCAATGCGCACTCGAAAAAACATGTATGCATGATGGATGCACTAGAGATGCACATGGAGCACGGAAAACATCACTCAAGCAAAACACCTCAAAACAAGATAACAACCTGATATTATTAATCTACACAGAAAATCACCCAAGTTTGATATAAAGTTCGCTGAAATCGGAGTTACGGGCTAAAAGTTATGCCCGAAACAAGATTTGAGCGAAAACTGCAAATTACAGCAACATAGCATCTTGGGAGCACAAAATAAATAATCTACAGCACCCAAAAAGCATGGCAAAGGACTTGAACATAAACTAGATATAATGTACAGCAACTAGGTCCAAAGTGCACCCCCAACGGAGTCACGGATCACTAGCAATGACCTTGGACATATTGAACTTTGAAATAAAATTCTGGCAGCAGAATTTTATTGAAAGTTTGGAGCAAAAGATAAACATGCTACAGCACCTCAAATGGACATGTGAGGACATGGATGGAAAGACAACAATATATACTTCATGGAACAATCAAAATCCACCCCAAAACTATCATGCTTTGTCCTACCACATCACACGAACATGGCATCGGAACGTTACAGATTTCAGACTTAGTGAAATTTCACTAAGTCCTAAAACAGCAACATCATCATAGCATCAAAAAGAGCATGTTTAAGACACCTCGAAACTAAACATGGCAAAGGGTAAGCACCTCATCAAAATACATATGACGGTGATCCCGAAACACACAAGCATGCATCAATGTGGTGAACACACCGATTACAACGAGCTCAACATCATGGCATTTCATAACAAGTAAAAACACAACATTTGAACATGGCATCTTGCAACGATGATAACAAGGAAACAATACATCTACCATGCAACCTATCACACTCAACACGTAGTTCGTGACGAGACGAACACGTGGACATGTCATTTGCTTCGTTTGGACAAACGAGCTAAAAGATATGACAAGTCAAAGGTGGCACGAAAATAACACATAGCAGCAGTTTATATCATCATACACTCTTGCAACAGCAAAACAAGGCCCTAGATGATCTCTAACATGCATGACAACAACAGGTAAAACGTAGAGGGCATCTCCACGAACATCTGGACATATTACACGCACAAAACGGAGCAACAGGTAAAAAGTTATGCATGGTCAAAGTAGTCATCACAGATCAAGAAAAACATGGCTAGGGTTTGAAATGGACCTCTCAGATCAGATCTGAGCAGAAGATGGGCCGGATGAACAGTGGATCTGGCCCGATGAACAGTGCGCGGCGGCGGCGGCCCGATCCGGATGCGGAACTGGGCCCGGCGGCGCGCGGCTGGAGCGGTGGGCCGGAGCGAGGCCCGCGGTGCGGTGGGCGACGGAGGGAGGAACGGGCCGGGGAGGCGGCGGCCTGCTGGCGACGGAGGTGGGCCGCGCGGGGTGAGGCGAGTCGGCCCGTGTGGCTGGTGCGGTGGAGGCCTTCCCGGCGGGGAAGTGGTCCTCCCGGGCCGGCGCGGCCAGGGGCTGAGGAGGGCGAAGCGGCCTGGCCGCCCAGTGGAGCGACGACGCGGTCGCCTGGCGATGTACGGGCCGAGGCCGACCTGGCGAAGAAGGAAGCAGGCGCGCTGGCGCTGCGGCGGCTACGGCCAGTAGGATCTGCGGCGGCGGCGGTTGGATCCAGTGGATCCACTCGGGATCCCGATCTGAAAAATTGGATCTGAGATAGAAAAGAAAAAAAAAAAGAAGGGGAGAGAGGAGGAAGAAGGAAGGGTTGCTCCAAATAGACTAGGGGTCTATTTATAGCAGTTTTAGACTAGGGTTTGGGTGACTAGGGGCGTTAGGAGCCCTACGATCGTGATCCAACGGATCCGATCGCGGGGATGATTTAAAAAGGACCAGACGGAGATAAAAGACTGCGGTAGGGGTATTTCCGGGACACGAAGTAAGGGCACTTCGGACCCACACGGACAACGGAGGAAAAAGTCAACGGAGTCCAAACGAGACGAGATTTGAGAGGCAGGTTGCACACAACAAAACAACAACACACAACACAACCTCGCGGCACACCGGTAACGAAAAACGCCCGAACAACAAAGAAGGCCTACGGGATGTCACGAACACGTGAGGGAGCTCCGGAACACGAAACGGACAACGGGAAGAAACGCCACGAACCGGATGCAACCCACAACACAAACAAAATGCAATGCACATGTCTACATGATATGAATGAATGCCACACACTCACACACAAAACGACGAAAGCCCGAAAGACAAGGAGCCCGAAATGGAAATAGATGAAGCCGGAGATTTATTATAAGCCCAAAAGGGAAAGTATTACATCCGGGGCATTACAAAACGCGACACTACGAACAGAGACCCTTCGATGAAACTGTGTGCGATGTCATAATCGCAAACGACGGTGTAAAAAATCCCTTAAAAAAGGTGCAAAATGTTTGCAATGACGGATACATCAAACACGGTTCAGATTTTAGTTGCGTGTGCGATGTAGGGCATACAATTCAGTTCAATTAACTATTTGCGATGAGGAGGAACAAAAGAAACGGGCAGCCAGATAAAGGTGTGTGCAATATGATATGAGGGTGAAATGATGATACCATGCCAACTTTCAAACTTTTTAGAGTTCATTTGTAGTGCTTTTTCAATTTCAGGGTCATTTAACTCAAAACCATAATTAAATGCATGAAAAATAGCAAATGATGTCAGATAGGGTTCAAAGTTGATGACGTGGCTTTGAATGGTGCATACTGAACGCACAAAAAGTCTGGAGTTGACATAAGTTATTAAAAATGAAATGATTTTGTAACAGATGAGTTTTCGTCCAAAACCATGATACTTCAAAAGAGATTGTCCAGTTTGTACATGAAGTGCATCCAGTTTTTGCAGTAAGTCTCTCTACTTTTTTGCACATGCTATGTGGGTGAAATGAGGATACCATGCCAAGTTTCAAACTTTTCAGAGTTCATTTGTAGTGATTTTTTATTTCAGGGCCGCCATTTAGCTCAAAAAAAGCATTAAATTCATGAAAATAGCAAATGATGTCAGATAGGGTTGAAAGTCGATGACGTGTCTTTGAATGGTACATACTGAACACACACAAAGTCTGGAGTTGAAATAAGTTATTTAAAACGAAATGCCTTTATAACAGATGAGTTTTCGTTCGAAACTCTGATAGTTCAAAAGAGATTGTCCAGTTTGTACACGAAGTGCAACCAGTTTTTGTAGTAACCCTCTCTACATTTTTGCACATGCTATGTGTGTGAAATGATAATACCATGACAACTTTCAACCATTTTAGAGTTCATTTGAAGTGCTTTTCAATTTCGGGGTTATTTAGCTCAAAAAAATCATTAAATGCATGAAAAATAGCAAATGATGGTAGATAGGGTTGAAAGTTGAGGACATGGGTTTGAATGGTGCATACTGAACGCACAAAAAGTCCGGAGTTGTAATAAGTTATTAAAAATGAAATGCCTTTGTACCAGATGAGTTTTCATCCGAAACCCTGATACTCCAAAAGAGATTTTCTAGTTTGTACACGAAATGCATCCAGTTTTTGCCGTAACCCTCTCTAATGTTTTGCACATGATATGAGGGTGAAGTGATGATACCATGCCAACTTTCAAACTTTTCAGAGTTCATTTGTAGTGATTTTCTATTTCAGGGTCATTTAGCTTAGAAAAATTATTAAATGCATGAAAAATGCGAAATGATGTCGGATAGGGTTGGAAATTTATGACGTGGCTTTGAACTGTGCATACTGAACGCAAAAAAAGTCTGGAGTTGAAATAAGTCATTCAAAATGAAATACGTTTGTAACAGATGAGTTTTCGTCCGAAACCCTGATATTTCAAAAGAGATTGTCCAGTTTGTACCCGAAAAGTATCCAGTTTTTGCATTAACCCTCTCTACTTTTTTACACATGCTATGTGGGTGAAATGATGATACCATGCCAACTTTCAACCTTTTCAGAGTTAATTTGTAGTGCTTTTCAATTTCAAGGCCATTTAGGTAAAAAAAAATCATTAAATGCATGAAAAATAGCAAATGATATTAGATAGGGTTGAAAATGTGGTCGTGGCTTTGAATGGTGCATACTGAACGCACAAAAAATCTGGAGTTGTAATAAGTTTAAAAAATGAAATGCCTTTGTAATAGATGAGTTTTCGTCCGAAACCCTGGTACTTCGAAAGAGATTGTCCAGTTTGTACACGAAGTGCCTCCAGTTTTTGTCGTAACACTCTCTGTTTTTTGCACATGATATGAGGGTGAAATGATGATACCATGCAATCTTTGAAACTTTTTAGAGTTCATTTGTAGTGACTTTCAATTTCAGGGTCATTTAGCTCAAAAAAATCATTAAGTGCATGAAAAATAGCAAATGATGTCAAATAGGGTTGAATGTTGATGACGTGGCTTTGAATGGTGCATAATGAACACACAAAAAGTCTGGAGTTGAAATAAGTTATTAAAAATGAAATGCCTTTGTAACAGATGAGTTTTCGTCTGAAACCCTGATACTTCGAAAGAAATTGTCCAGTTTGTACACGAAGTGCATCCAATTTTTCCAGTAACCCTCTCTAATTTTTTGCATATGCTATGTGGGTGAAATGATGATACAATGCCAACTTTCAAACTGATCATAATTCATTTTTAGTGCTTCCTGTGAACAGCAAGGTCGAGTCATCTCCTTGGCACACAGGGAAGGCGGCGAAGACGAGCAAGACGGCGACGGGGGAGGACGGGGATACAGGGTTACGACGGGCATGCGGAAATAGGGCCTGAGGCTACTACGCGTGCATGGTCTGAGTGGAGCAATCGGCCGGTGCGTGGGACGCAAGCTACGTGTGTGAGTGGACGAACCAAAGGAGACAGGGCATGAGCTTGAGCTCGCTCCCCTGGTCATCCATGGCGGACGGCCTTGAGTTCGAATGGGGCATTGCCTACAAGCGCGAAAAAAACAAGCAAGGAAGGTGGGAAGAGAAGCGGTTGCTCACCATGCGGGTGATGGCTCAACGAGGACGCCAGGAGGTGAAGAAGAGGGCGACGAGGCACTGAAGACGACGATGCAACGCGCTGTCCATGAAGAAGAAGCAGGGGAGGTAGTCATCATGGAGGAGGCCGATCGAGGGCTCCACGGACTTGCTGCGGAGCCGAGGACGAAGTCGGGGACGCGTGCGTCGCTCCCCGAGGAAGAAGACGACGGCGTCGAGATTGATCGCGCCAGAGTAGAGCTCGGGCTTGGCATTGGCGACGGCTTGGCGTGGAGGGCTTACCTCGGCGGCGGGAGGAGGCAGAAGAGGGGAAAACGGAGCGAGAAGGAAACCTTAGGGTTGGGGCAGGATTTTATAGGACAAAGGGAGCAGCTGCGGCCGTCAAATCGACCGGACTGCCGACGTGGAAGCTCTGGATGTCATGCCGTACAGGGAGAAGACGATCAACACATGAAGGTGCTGGTGGGCTGCATTCAAAGGGATAAGTGGGCTGTGTGAGGGATGGTTGGGCTGCTGCTAAAAGCTGGGCCGCTTCCCTCTCTCCTTTCTCCCATCTCTTTCCTTTAAACTATTTTACTAGACAGTAAAATACCAAGGAAAACCCGAGGGAGTTAGGAGAGGTATTTGAGAGAGGTGAGAATATCATCGTGCTCCTGGAAATGCGCACTATTTTAATATAATCGTTTGGGAAATTCTAGAGGTAGAAAATAAAACAAGTTTGAATAAAATTCAAACTTGTGCCATTTTTGGACCCAACCAAAACAAGTTCATTTGATCTGAAATTTGTTAGAGGGGTTGTAGGCACGGTTAAACAATATTGGGAAAATAATGAACATTTTTTGAACAAGGAAAATTTCACTTGAATGAAATGATGAATTTGAAAGGAGTGAGCTAGTGATGGAGTTTGCAAAGAAGATGGTTGGGCAAGATGCACACATAGAAGATGGAGGAAGGAGATCACCACAAAGAGAGAACAAATAAATGCAACACGCAAAAATAAAATAAAATGCTAACAAAAGATCATGATGTAAGGAACATGGATATGGCAAGACACAACAAAGATCAAGGCAAACAAACAAGGATGGCACAATGCAAAATAATAAAAGATGAACATGATGCAAGAAGCAAAGTATGGAAATGGAATTCATCATGATCATGGAAACAACATAGAGGAATGAAGTATGCAAAATAATTAAAATAATGCAACAAACAAAATAAGCACCTGACAACAACGAAAAATAAATGGAAGACAACTGGAGCATCGGTCTCGGGGCGTCACAAGGATGTTTTTAATCTCCAACCGCTGGGAATCTGAGACCTTCTTACTAAAATATATGGACGATTTATCGGTGTTTATGCATTGTCCCAAGGCAGCGCAATATGTGTTCAGAAGATCTCTTATCCTGGCTGCACCTACACTTGTTGCTTCAAAGAATAAGAGGCTGTCATCGGCGAACAATAAATGATTAACAACCGGTGCGTTTGGAGCAACTGAGAGACCCTGGACCCCATTGTCATGTGCTTTAAGCAAACAAGATAGCCCTTCAGCTGCCAACAGAAATAAGTAGGGGGATATCAGGTCACCCAACCGTAATCCTCTTGATGGCCTGAAAGATTTCAAACTACAACCGTCAAAAAGGACCGAAAAGGAAACAGACGAGATGCACCTCATTACTGTCTCCGTGAACCATGGGCTGATGCCCAATTTAAGCATTACTTCCTTCAAATAAAACCACTCTAGTCTGTCATACGCCTTCATCATATCTAGCTTTAGGGCACAGAACCTGTTGCCCTTAAATCTCCTTGTTTTTATGTAATGCAGGCATTCATATGCCGTGATGAAATTGTCTGTGATTAAGCGACTAGGAACGAACACCGATTGCTCCTTAGAAATAGCTTCGGCGAGAATACTTTTCAACCTGTTTGCTAAGACCTTTGATAATATTTTGTAAATCACATTAAACAGGCTTATAGGCCGAAATTGTCCTAAATTTTTTGGACTTGCTATCTTGGGAATAAGAACGATGAACGTTTGATTTATATCCTCCAGTGAGTCATCTCCATTGAGTACCCTAATGATCATACCTGTGACTTCCTGTCCACATAAATCCCAATGCCGCTGAAAAAAGTTTGCTGGAAAACCATCCGGACCCGGAGCTTTTGTTGGGAACATTTGGAACAAAGCGTTTTTCACTTCCTCATTTGTGTAAGGAGCGTTAAGACTTGCATTCATACGAGCATCAACTCCAGACGGTATGTGTGACAGAACCTCCTCCATCCCTATGGTTCCTTCCGGTGAGTACAGATTCTCATAAAAATTAGTAGCCAGGTTGGCCAACTCTTCCGGATCATTACAAACTGAGCCATCTTGCCATTGCAACTGAGTTATAGTGTATTTAGCCCTGCGCGCACTAGCTTTCTTTTGGAAATATTGCGTGTTACTATCCCCTTCTACCAAACAGCGTATGTGTGATCGCTGCCTCGTCATAATCTCCTCCATGTATGATAACTCCACAATATTATCCTGCACCTTCCTTTCTTATGTACTCGGTCCAACACGCAATGGATCAGCCCGTAGGGCAGCCAACTGCTTTCGCAGCTCCCGGAGTTCAAGGCAAACAGACCCAAAGGTTGTCCGACCCCAGTGCTTCAACGAACCTGCAACATTTGTTAGTTTTGACGCTAGTTGGCTCATCATAGTAGCTGGTTGATCCCTCTGCCAAGCTTGTTCAAGCGTAGCGCTGAAGGTTTCTTCCTGCTCCCACATGCATTCATAACGAAACGGTTTTTTCAGAGCCACTCTCAAGTTGCTTGCCTCTTATTTATTTAGTAGGAGGATAGGGCTGTGATCTGATTTAGCCACCATAAGATGTTCCAGTGATGCAAAGGGGAACATTGCTGATCAGCTTGGGGTTGCAAGGGCCCGGTCCAACCGAACCCTACAGATATCCCCTCCCGATATTCTCTTCTCAAAAGTTCTGTCCAGCCCCTTATAGCCAAGATTTGCTAATTCACACACATCAACCGCCACCCTGGATCCTGCAATTTGAGCACTATCGCGCTCGTTCGGCCCCATCTGCTCTTCTGGCCTCAGTATCTCATTAAAATCACCAATACATGCCCATTGCAAGGTGTTTTCCCCTCGTAAAAACTTCATCGTGTCCTAGGTTTTGTAGCGTAAACTTGTGTTCGCTGCGCCATAGAAACATGTAAGGCGCCAAGGATCTTTACCTGGTTCCTTCACAACCGAGTCTATGTGATACTAGGAAAAGCTTTTTATTTCCACATCGACACAATCCTTCCAATACAAGCATAAACCTCCACTACGACCACTACTCCCTACGCCGAAACTACCAGAAAAACCTAAACTACCAGCCAAGCCTTCCACCTGGTACTTTGCAATTTGTGTCTCAACAAAACAGAGTACCATCCACGCACACGCCTCCACGAGATCGCGGATCTCACGAACCGTCACGGGATCGCCAATTCCGCGGCAGTTCCAACAAAGGGTCCTCATTGGACTCGGCGGTCCTCCTCACGGGAGGACGCTTGAATCGTTATATCCATCTCCTCAGCCACATTCTCTCCCTCCTGCCTTCTCCGCTTTACCACCAGGTCTTTCTCTGGTGTGGAAACCAGCGCCCCCCTGCTGCTACTCACCGCTCCACTCTCCAAAAATAAGACAGCGTCTGCCACTTTTCCCGCCAAGTGTGGTAACTTGGCCGCGTACATTGACAATGCCATCCTACGACACAAGTCGTTTCCTAGCAAATCTGTCATTCTCCCGCGGGTAATGACCAGAACAAGGGTTAGCCACATTAGCTGCATATGAGCGCCCTTCTCCAAATCTTCCTTCTCCCGGACCTCCTCTCCCTTGTCTGACTCCCCTCACACCTCTACCACCTGTTCTGCCTCCTCTACCTCCTTCATCCATGCTTCCTCTCCCAACCTCCACATACCTAGGCGCATCATTGCTCCAAAGCAACCACTCCCCCCATTCACACGTTGCAGGGTCATGAATACCATCCCCACACTCCTCCACTGAATGCCCAATCAAGCCACAAAAATAACAGAAAACAGGAAGCTTTTCATAAAACACCGGGTACCTTTTGCTTCCCTTAAGTGTTATTGGCACAAACCGGAGCAGAGGTTTGTTCACATCAACATAGACTCTGACCCGCAAAGTGCTTCCCGGATTAAGTTTTCTTTCATGGACTATGACGGTGAAGGGTGGCTCCCCCACCTTTGCAGCCACCTTCTCTGCTAGTTCTTTCTTAGCCATTAAACCATCTGGCAGACCCTAAATCCTCGCCCACAGTGGTATCTTATTCAACTTATACTCAGACGCATCAGTAAACCCATCATACTCTTGTATGATAATAGGTGCTGCATTGCGGAAAATCCACGGCCCCACCTCCATGATCCTCTTCCAGTTACCAAGGCAGTGACATTGCACGAGGAAGAGGTTCGGGCCTTTTATGTTGAAGGTCACACCTTGCGCAGATGCCCACGTGTTCCTCATCTGCCGCAGTAGGGTTACTTGACTAAACGGCTTCGTTGTATGCACACGGGAAAGCCCCTAGCCAACGGACTCCCTTGATCAGATCATTGACTTCCCCGGGCAGATCCAGGTCATCTTCCTCCTCCCCATGAAGTTGCATCCCCGCAAATTGGTCCTCTAGATCCGCCCCCGGGCCATAGGGTCCCCAGTGATTCTCCCCTTCCAGATCGTTATCATCATCACCTGCACCCATATCACCGGCTTCCACCCTCGCATCATCCCCCCTAGTGTCCGCCGCCCTGCTTGTTTCTCCGTCATGTCCTCCCTCTACTTCTCTCTCCTTCTCCAGCACTACTCCTGTCTTCCCTAGACCCCCGCTCGACTCCATCTCCTTTGGTAAATCAGCCATGTAGACCGAGATCTGACAGCTGTGTGAAGTTGCTCCGCCGCTTGCCGAAGGAATCCGGCCACCGAGGCGGTTTTTACGTGGACTGGGACGTCGCCGTCAGAGGAGAGGTGGAACCCTAGATCGCCTAGGGGGAAAACAATTTTCAACACTTTTGTCAAACTAGCGTACGTGACTACCTAGTTTCTTTGATTAATCTGCTAGGCATCCAGGACTGCTAGTGCTAGACGCCCAAATAACAGACTTACAAAAAAGAAGGTTGGAGGCCCAATAGTAGGTCGATCGGAAGATTGGATACGGATCACTTGATTCCAGCGATTGTAGACAAAGAGGCAGCGAACTGTCGTCTAGGTCTCGCGAGCGGCGATCGGAGATTGACGAAGGCCCTAGCAGTCGTGCAGGCGCCGATGTAGTTACCTCCGATCTAATCCCATTGATGGTCGTCTTGTTGTGTGAAGCTGCAATAGCCGTGAACCGCGGTTCCGTTCATTGTTTCAATCAGGATTGAGCCATCAAGGAACACATCCAGGCCAAAACTACAGACCGTGTTTTAATCTCCAAGTGCAAGGTTCTATTTTCAATTCATTTTCTTTCTATTTGGATGATCTATTCATCTAACGACCGTACCTATTAGAAAGGATCACTTTTATAATTTGTTTGGTTCAGTGTTCCCGAATCTTCATCATGTCTACTAACTAGAATTAGGAAGCATGAATCGGATGCTGCAAAGCGTAAGAAGAAACAAAAACTCGATTTGAGGCTCAACCTCTAACGGGTTCCCTTGATAGATATTTTGTGAAAGGACCCCAACATAATTCTGAAAATCAAACTAGAGATTTTAATGTTGATGATGGTCTTGATGATAATGCAACAGAGGTTGAGGCTCCTGATGCAGAAATTGATGATGGTAATATTGCCAATGAAGGGGGTGATGATGTTGATACTGCCATTGAAGGTGATGATGTTGATACTGCCATTGAAGGTGATGATGTTAATACTGCCATTGAAGGTGATGATGTTGATACTGCTAATGAAGAAATACTAGACGGATGCTCCTTTTTGGTAGGACATGAGGTCCGTTCATTGCTATGCAATCTCTTTACCTTCTAGCATTAGTGTTGAAATATGCCTAAATAAGATAGCAATAAAGTAGAATTGAAATTATATAATAAAGTGATAGTATTCTTTACATATATTAATTCTTCTTTTATGTGAATTGTCAAAATTTTAGGCCATATTTTGGTTTTCGCACGGGGCCCGGAATTTCTGGAGACCGCACTTATTTTTAAAAATAAAAGCCATATAGATGGATTATGACCGGTACAGGCACCGACGTAACGATGCTGGATGGGACAAAAAATTCACTAACTTTAAAAAAACATACATATAACTGTCCCTTCTATTTTTATGTTTGTTCCATTGACAATATTTACAATTTATTTCAAAGTCTCACATGTGCTCGACATTCATATTAAACCCACTTAACCCTATATATATTGGTTTTGTTTCTTATATGAAATGGAACACGGGAATCGATCCTGATGAACTTAAACCCCAAAGACAATGTTGTTGGGAGAGGTCGAAAACTCACCAAAATATATAAATATACACTTTAAACGAAGTGCACTTTCATTATTTTAAGAATTTTATGATGCAATATTTTTTATACACGTTGAATTTGGCATCCACTGTGTTTATATACAAGATGGGGAAATACTAGAAGGGTTGATATTTATAACAATACAATCATAAGTCGCATGCGACATCCACGAGGTGAATTATATATAGATCATTTGATCAATATCTCTATATATAATAATGTTGTGCCGTGGCAACGCACGAGCATTTTACTTGTACACTTTAAAGACAAGGGCTATTTTCCGACTAACCGCCTCTAAAAAAATCTAGATACAGAAATCAAGAGTTAATTTGCCTTTAGTCTACAGTAAACAAAAAAAAATTAGGATACCCTTTTGCATCAAAAAATTAATACCAAGCATGCCTCAAATCGTTAAGAATTTCCTTCCATTCACCTCAATCGATATACTAGGAAATAGGCCGTTGCAAGAAAAGGAGGATGCTACGTACATCTTTGGAAACCTTTCAATTCCAGCTAAAAGATAATCAAAGCAGGTATCTATTGTTTTTACATAAATGTGTCCTTATATATCTGTTAATACATTAATTCCTGCCAAAACATCAGGAAGGCATATCCACAATCTTGTATATTAATTAACTGCCGATTCCATTTTTGTCCCTCTATATAAATGACTATGCAAGGCTATAGCATACAGTATCCTTAAGCATACACCAAAGAAATAAGCGTTTCTTCGCCGATCTCTTCGTCATGGCCCCCAAGAGCAACGCTACCAGGATGGCTGCAATTTTCATGGTTCTTATGATCATGGCTTCCACCCGATCATCATCGTCTTGCTACGCCCATACAAGTAATAAGATATTTTTTTGTTTTGTTCATGTGTTGCCAAATTTTGTTGTCCTTTCGCGTCTCGGTCGGTTATTTTCGTCAATATTTAAGTCGTTGCACCTGTTTTGTTAACAAAAATCATCACTATTATACATACGTCAATTCATATTTCGTGGATGCATGTTGGGAGTTACATGGATTAATTATCAAAATTGCAGTTGAAGATGGAGAGAATTCTACACTGTGCTTCCATGTGGAAAATTGCCAGCGTGACAGTTGCCAGACCGCATGCCGCTTCAGCTCTAATCCCTCAACTGGGGCGTATTGCAAGCTCACTAATTACTGTTGTTGTGTCTAGCATAATGCTTCTTTTCTTGCTAGAGGAATAATTTTACTACATATTCATGCATATGTAGTATTGGTTACCAAAAAATTATATATTTGAGCCTCTTATATTATGCGGTCCAGATTTGTTACTTTCTTGATGATAGAGCTAATGAATTGCAATTCACATGTCACAAATATCTTCCCCTAGACGCCCCTTGACATAAATTGTGTTTTACCTAGTTCATATTTTCCCTAAAATATGATTTACCTGGTGTTCGTAATCCAAGGCGAGGAATCGTATAGAACACAAATGTTCAATATGTTATGATGTCAATGGATTGAAAAGGGGAACTATATGCTTCCATGTGTACGAAGCAGAAGTGTTAATTATCGATGAGAGACTAGTGGGAGGAGATGCTATATACGTGGGAGTGATTACTAGAAGCACTGATTTAGGAAGGAAAAATTCAGCGCCTAACCACCGTATCAGATCGTATGAACAACACAATGTTAATCCAGCGGCCACCCAGGCGAAGGTACTAATAGTGCAGTCATACCAGAATTTGTCACAACCGCTAACTTGATCTTCTAGTACCATCGTACATACGATTGCCGGAGGTCTCTAGTTCATGTTGCCTGTTGCATATTTTTTGAACACTTACATAAGAGAAAAAAAAGTGTAATTGGATCAGCCCATGCTGAGAGGGCGAGTTGACGTATTTCATAAACAATTCATCATACATACAAAAGTGAGTACTATTGTCAAAAGTCTATATTGCCCTTTAAACGTTTTGTGATGGGGGTACCGAATCGGGTCTCGATAATTAATTATGTGCTTCTAGTAACAAACTAGTAACTTGTCCTAGAAATTACGCTAATTGTTTTGGTAGGTTGTGACTGCTTCCAACAAACAAACAAAAAAATAATGCTTCCCAAAAATTACATATTTTCTTCCGTGTTTTTTCATGGGACAGATGTGCTTTCGATAAATAAACAAATAAAGAAAATCAATTTCTTCTGGATGTTTTTCCTTAACAACTCAAACGTCATGGAAACATTTTGCTTCGATAGAAGCACATGGAATGGAAACATATTATTCAGAAAAATATGCTTCCAAAATAAAGGTACTCTAAAAATTCGTACCATATGTATATATGCTCAACTAAAAACACAAGTGTATATATTCTCAATTGAAACTAGGACGTTTATACTGAAAGATTGGGTTGTAGACAACATGTAATCCCTTGAAGCAGCACGCAGCAATGGTGGAAGCATACATGATTAGTATGTAAGAGATTCATTATTTGGGCGCATAGGAAGCCTAATGTGTTGTTGTTTGAAGCATGATTAGTATCTAACCGGAATTTTGGTGAACTGTTTACGAAGCATAAATGTTTCATGAAAACCTACACCTCTTGGTTATTGTGTAACCGAAGCTTTCATTCTTTTGGGCGGGGAGGAAAATAGAGACATGTTCGATACAAAATTAGTAAGATGGTGTAGCATACATGCGCAACCAACAAATACATCCACTTCAAACAAAATGAATATGTGCTTCCTATGACGTTGAAATTTGTTTCAATGGCCAACTTTCTGATTGATGTATGCTTCCATCAACATTTTACTTATAAATGACATCATAATTTTCTTCCAAATATTTTTTTCATCCCATATATATTGGACTTTGCTACCATACAACAAGACATAAACAACGAAGCATAACAGGACGAAGCCCTTACTAGAACATGAGCACCGTCCAAAGATGGATTTCTTCCAGGAGTAGCGTAGGTTAGATCGGAGCGACAATGACGAGATCAGAACGACTTAGCTGGAGTGTGGTGGCTAGTCTGGGCCACAATAACCAAATGGAGACAAAAAAATTCCACACTTGCATCACCATGGAAGGCATGCATGCCAAGTTTTTTGCTTTCTCACATTATATGCATTCTCTAGGGTTTTCTCACTGAAAAACACTAAAATATTGCCCGCACATGACACAACATGTGTTTGGTGTACAAATTCATTCAAGTTTTGCATGGGGGACTACCTTGGGCATGCCCATACACTAGCAATATTTGGTGCCATTTCATGCACGACACAACCTACACCATGTTCAACCGGGTTCGTTTAGGTTTGCTGGTACGACAAGTCTCGAACAGTTTTTTTCAGGTCCATAAACTGGAATCAATTTATTTCCACACACTGGCATCACCATGGAAGGCATGCATGCAAGTTTCATTGCTTTCTTACATTGTATGCATTTTCTATGGTTTGCCCCGTGAAAAAGGCCCTAAAATATTGCCGCATGTGACACAATATGTGTTTGGTATCCGAATTCGTTCAAATTTTGCATTGAGGCCTTCCATGGGCATGCCCACGCATTGGCAAAATTTGGTGTCATTTAATGCACGACAGGACCTACACCATGTTTGATCGGGATCGTTCGTGTCTGCTGGTAGGGTAAGTCTTGAACCAGGTTTTTTCTTCACATTAACCAAATGGAGCCAAAAAAATTCCTCACACAGGCATCACCATGGAAGGCATGTTCATTGAATTTTGACATTATATGCATTTCTAGAGTTTTCCAAGTGGAAAATAAATCCTAAAATACTACCCGCACAAGACGTAAGATGTGTTTGATGTTCAAATCATTTGAAATTTGGCATTGAGGCCCTCAACGGGCATGCCCAGATGCTGGCAAAAGTTGGTGTCATTTCATGCACGACATGACCTACACAATGTTTAATCGGGACCGATCGGGTCTGTCGTTAGTGTAAGTCCCGAACCAATATTTTTACATTAACCCAATAGAGACAAAACAGTTCCACACATTGGCATCGCCATGGAAGGCATTCATGATAGGTTTATTGCTTTCTGATATTATATGCATTTTCTATGGTTTTCCCAGTGAAAACCCCTAAAATACTGCCCGCACTTGACACAACATTCGTTCGGGCATCTGAATTCGTCCAAATTTTGCTTTGGGGACTGCCTTGGGCATGCCCACACGCTGGTAAATGTTGGCGTCATTTATCCATAGTCCAAAAAAAATACTAACTTAGGAGTGTTCTAGACTAGGCGAGACGGGTGCATCCGTGAGCATGTAGTTCGAGACGGGTGCATCCGTGACCATGTAGTTTTCTCTAATTTGAGTGCCTATGTTATTTGAAATTTTCGCCATCATCAATCAACATGAACCTTTTCTTATATCCAAAGAATTTTATGAAATTTGTCAACAATTTTAGAAATTTCAATCGGTTACAAATGTTTTATAAACTTGAACACTTTTCTCCAGAATTGTGAACAAATTCTAAACAATTGATGTTGCGCACAAATTTCAAACCACATAGTTTTCTAAATATTTATCAAATTTTTGAAACTCAAACATTTGTTAAATTTGTGAACAAAAAATTTCGAAAAGAGGAACATTTTTTTTAAAATTCCCTAATAGTTTTCATAACTGTAAAGAATATTTCAAAACAACAACATTTTATGGCATTCCAAAAAAATCAATTTTTTAACAGGTTCAAAAAGAATAATAAATTTGAAAAAAAATATAAAAATGAATTAATAAAAAAAGTAAATGAAAAAATAGAAACAATAAAATATGCTCAACCTTGGTTCAACTAGGTGACGACATCGCTCCCGTCTGATTCCTGTTGGGGCAACCCAATCGTTCGCGGATTTAAAAAACTTCATCGATTTTGAAAACAAAATTTCACGAATTTGAAAAAATATTGCAAGCTTTGAAAAATGTTTGTAAAATTTAAAAGGGTTTATGCATCATAAAAAAGTTCACGGATTTGAAAACAAAGTTCGTGAATTTAAGAAAATATTCACGAATTTGAAAAGTTCACAGATTTAAGAAAAAAGTTGATGATTTTAATATTGAAAATAAAATGAAAAAAGAGAAGAATAAAAAAATAGAAGGAAAACGAGATAGACAAACACCGAAATAATAAAACCACAACATGTTTCGAAAGATGTTCAGAAATTATTCATGTTTCAAAAAATTGTTCAAATTCAAAACATATTCACTAAAATTTCGTTCATAATGTGAAAACTATTCGCATTTCACAATTGTTCACATATTTTTTTGCAATAAAAGTTTTGATTTATTAAGAAAACATTTCATATATATTAACGCTCTTGTGTTTTCTTATATATTTTGGCGCTACAAAATACCATGAATACTGGTGGGAAGAAGTGGTTAGCAACACTTGCCTTATAAGTGGGAGGTCTTGAGTTCTAGTCCTCATGAGCTCATCTTTCTCTTAGTATTTTTACATCACTTATATTGAACGTGGTAGGAGCGACATGGTTTAATGGGCCGGCCCAATCGCGAGGTGCAATTCTTATACGATCTCTGGCGATGTACTTAAAAGACCACCTTGCCCTTTATTATGAAGGGGTATGGGTAATCTAAACCGTTGATGTGTTTAGGGGGGTATACCGAAGCAGAAGTGTTTTAATATAGTAATTATATCCATGTGTTAGCTTTCTTGCACATTTGATTTGTACTTTTTTTCTTTGTACTATACTAAAAATTAGATTGTTCAAGTGTGGAGGAGTGTAGCTCTTTGCTCTAGGTGGATGTTCAATCGTACCCAGTCTCCACTAAATATCAATATACAAAAACAGTGTTGCCTACTAAAAATCTATGGTCGGAAATCTATCTATATACAGTCGAATATATTGCACCGACACTACTACAAGATGGTCCAAACACGACACAACGAACAGAGACCCTTCGATGAAACTGTGTGCGATGTCATAATCGCAAACGGCGGTGTAAAAAATCCCTTAAAAAGGTGCAAAATGTTTGCAATGACGGATACATCAAACACGGTTCAGATTTTAGTTGTGTGTGCGATGTAGGGCATACAGTTCAGTTTAATTAACTATTTGCGATGAGGAGGAACAAAAGAAACGGGCAGCCAGATAAAGGTGTGTGCAATATGATATGAGGGTGAAATGATGATGCCATGCCAACTTTCAAACTTTTTAGAGTTAATTTGTAGTGCTTTTTCAATTTCAGGGTCATTTAGCTCAAAACAATAATTAAATGCATGAAAAATAGCAAATGATGTCAGATAGGGTTCAAAGTTGATGACGTGGCTTTGAATGGTGCATACTGAACGCACAAAAAGTCTGGAGTTGACATAAGTTATTAAAAATGAAATGATTTTGTAACAGATGAGTTTTCGTCCAGAACCATGATACTTCGAAAGAGATTGTCCAGTTTGTACACGAAGTGCATCCAGTTTTTGCAGTAAGTCTCTCTACTTTTTTGCACATGCTATGTGGGTGAAATGAGGATACCATGCCAAGTTTCAAACTTTTCAGAGTTCATTTGTAGTGATTTTTAATTTCAGGGTCGCCATTTAGCTCAAAAAAAAGCATTAAATGCATGAAAATAGCAAATGATGTCAGATAGGGTTGAAAGTCGATGACGTGTCTTTGAATGGTACATACTGAACACACACAAAGTCTGGAGTTGAAATAAGTTATTAAAAACGAAATGCCTTTTTAACAGATGAGTTTTCGTTCGAAACTCTGATAGTTCAAAAGAGATTGTCTAGTTTGTACACGAAGTGCAACCAGTTTTTGTAGCAACCCTCTCTACATTTTTGCACATGCTATGTGTGTGAAATGATAATACCATGACAACTTTCAACCTTTTTAGAGTTCATTTGTAGTGCTTTTCAATTTCGGGGTTATTTAGATAAAAAAAATCATTAAATGCATGAAAAATAGCAAATGATGTATGATAGGGTTGAAAGTTGAGGACATGGGTTTGAATGGTGCATACTGAACGCACAAAAAGTCCGGAGTTGTAATAAGTTATTAAAAATGAAATGCCTTTGTACCAGATGAGTTTTCATCCGAAACCCTGATACTCCAAAAGAGATTGTCTAGTTTGTACACGAAATGCATCCAGTTTTTGCCGTAACCCTCTCTAATGTTTTGCACAAGATATGAGGGTGAAATGATGATACCATGCCAACTTTCAAACTTTTCAGAGTTCATTTGTAGTGATTTTCAATTTCAGGGTTATTTAGCTTAGAAAAATTATTAAATGCATGAAAAATGCGAAATGATGTCGGATAGGGTTGGAAATTTATGACGTGGCTTTGAATTGTGCATACTGAACACACAAAAAGTCTGGAGTTGAAATAAGTCATTCAAAATGAAATACATTTGTAATAGACGAGTTTTCGTCCGAAACCCTGATATTTCAAAAGAGATTGTCCAGTTTGTACCCGAAAAGTATCCAGTTTTTGCATTAACCCTCTCTACTTTTTTACACATGCTATGTGGGGTGAAATGATGATACCATGCCAACTTTCAACCTTTTCAGAGTTCATTTGTAGTGCTTTTCAATTTCAAGGCCATTTAGGTCAAAAAATCATTAAATGCATGAAAAATAGCAAATGATATTAGATAGGGTTGAAAATGTGGTCGTGGCTTTGAATGGTGCATAATGAACGCACAAAAAATCTGGAGTTGTAATAAGTTTACAAAATGAAATGCCTTTGTAATAGATGAGTTTTCGTCCGAAACCCTGGTACTTCGAAAGAGATTGTCCAGTTTGTACACAAAGTGCATCCAGTTTTTGTCGTAACACTCTCTGCTTTTTTGCACATCATATGAGGGTGAAATGATGATACCATGCTATCTTTGAAACTTTTCAGAGTTCATTTGTAGTGACTTTCAATTTCAGGGTCATTTAGCTCAAAAAATCATTAAATGCATGAAAAATAGCAATTGATGTCAAATAGGGTTGAAAGTTGATGATGTGGCTTTGAATGGTGCATACTGAACACACAAAAAGTCTGGAGTTGAAATAAGTTATTAAAAATGAAATGCCTTTGTAACAGATGTGTTTTCGTCTGAAACCCGGATACTTCAAAAGAAATTGTCCAATTTGTACACGAAGTGCATCCAATTTTTCCAGTAACCCTCTCTAATTTTTTGCATATGCTATGTGGGTGAAATGATGATACAATGCCAACTTTCAAACTGATCATAATTCATTTTTAGTGCTTCCTGTTAACAGCAAGGTCGAGTCATCTCCTTGGCACACAGGGAAGGCGGCGAAGACGAGCAAGACGGCGACGGGGGAGGACGGGGCTACAGCGTTACGACGGGCATGCGGAAATAGGGCCTGAGGCTACTACGCGTGCATGGTCTGAGTGGAGCAATCGGCGGGTGCGTGGGACGCAAGCTACGTGTGTGAGTGGACGAACCAAAACAGACAGGGCACGAGCTTGAGCTCGCTCCCCTGGTCATCCATGGCGGACGACCTTGAGTTCGAACGGGGCGTTGCCTACAAGCGCGAAAAAAACAAGCAGGGAAGGTGGGAAGAGAAGCGGCTGCTCACCATGGGGGTGATGGCTCGACGAGGACGCCAGGAGGTGAAGAAGAGGGCGACGAGGCACTGAAGACGACGATGCAACGCGCTGTCCATGAAGAAGAAGCAGGGGAGGTAGTCATCATGGAGGAGGCCGATCGAGGGCTCCACGGACTTGCTGCGGAGCCGAGGACGAAGTCGGGGACGCGTGCGTCGCTCCCCGAGGAAGAAGACGACGGCGTCGAGCTTGATCGCACTGGAGTAGAGCTCGGGCATGGCGTTGGCGACGGCTTGGCGTGGAGGGCTTACCTCGGCGGCGGGAGGAGGCAGAAGAGGGGAAAACGGAGCGAGGAGGAAACCTTAGGGTTGGGGCAGGATTTTATAGGACAAAGGGAGCAGCTGCGGCCGTCAAATCGACCGGACTGCCGACGTGGAGGCTCTGGATGTCATGCCGTACAGGGAGAAGACGATCAACACATGAAGGTGCTGGTGGGCTGCATTCAAAGGGATAAGTGGGATGTGTGAGGGACGGTTGGGCTGCTGCTAAAAGCTGGACCGCTGCCCTCTCTCCTTTCTCCCATCTCTTCCCTTTAAACTATTTTACTAGACAGTAAAATACCAAGGAAAACCCCAGGGAGTTAGGAGAGGTATTTGAGAGAGGTGAGAATATCATCGTGCTCCTGGAAATGCGCACTATTTTAATAAAATCGTTTGGGAAATTCTAGAGGTAGAAAAATAAAACAGGTTTGAATAAAATTCAAACTTGTGCCATTTTTGGACCCAACCAAAACAAGTTCATTTGATCTGAAATTTGTTAGAGGGGTTGTAGGCACGGTTAAACAATATTGGGAAAATAATGAACATTTTCTGAACAAGGAAAATGTCACTAGAATTAAATGATGAATTTGAAAGGAGTGAGCTAGTGATGGAGTTTGCAAAGAAGATGGTTGGGCAAGATGCACACATAGAAGATGGAGGAAGGAGATCACCACAAAGAGAGAACAAATAAATGCAACACGCAAAAATAAAATAAAATGCTAACAAAAGATCATGATGCAAGGAACATGGATATGGCAAGACACAACAAAGATCAAGGCAAACAAAAAAGGATGGCACAATGCAAAATAATAAAAGATGAACATGATGCAAGAAGCAAAGTATGGAAATGGAATTCATCATGATCATGGAAACAACATAGAGGAATGAAGTATGCAAAATAATTAAAATAATGCAACAAACAAAATAAGCACCTGACAACGACGAAAAATAAATGGAAGACAACCGGAGCATCGGTCTCGGGGCGTCACAAGGATGTTTTTAATCTCCAACCGCTGGGAATCCGAGACCTTCTTACTAAAATATATGGACGATTTATCGGTGTTTATGCATTGTCCCAAGGCAGCGCAATATGTGTTCAGAAGATCTCTTATCCTGGCTGCACCTACACTTGTTGCTTCAAAGAATAAGAGGCTGTCATCGGCGAACAATAAATGATTAACAACCGGTGCGTTTGGTGCAACTGAGAGACCCCGGACCCCATTGTCATGTGCTTTAAGCAAACAAGATAGCCCTTCAGCTGCCATTAGAAATAAGTAGGGGGATATCAGGTCACCCAGCCGTAATCCTCTTGATGGCCTGAAAGATTTCAAACTACAACCGTTAAAAAGGACCGAAAAGGAAACAGACGAGACGAACCTCATTACTGTCTCCGTGAACCATGGGCTGATGCCCAATTTAAGCATTACTTCCTTCAAATAAAACCACTCTAGTCTGTCACACACCTTCATCATATCCAGCTTTAGTGCACAGAACATGTTGCCCTTAATTCTCCTTGCTTTTTTGTAATGCAGACATTCATATGCCGTGATGAAATTGTCTGCGATTAAGCGACTAGGAACGAACACCGATTGCTCCTTAGAAATAACTTCGGGGAGAATACTTTTCAACCTGTTTGCTAAGACCTTTGATGCTATTTTGTAAATCACATTAAACAGGCTTATAGGCCGAAATTGTCCTAAATTTTTTGGACTTGCTATCTTGGGAATAAGAACGATGAACGTTTGATTTATATCCTCCAGTGAGTCATCTCCATTGAGTACCCTGATGATCATACATGTGACTTCCTCTCCACATAAATCCCAATGCCGCTGAAAAAAGTTTGCTGGAAAACCATCCGGACCCAGAGCTTTTGTTGGGAACATTTGGAACAAAGCGTTTTTCACTTCCTCATTTGTGTAAGGAGCGTTAGGACTTGCATTCATACGAGCATCAACTCCAGACGGTATGTGTGACAAAACCTCCCCCATCCCTATGGTTCCTTCCGATGAGTATAGATTCTCATAAAAATTAGTAGCCAGGTTGGCCAACTCTTCCGGATCATTACAAACTGAGCCATCTTGCCATTGCAACTGAGTTATAGTGTTTTTAGCCCTGCGCGCACTAGCTTTCTTTTGGAAATATTGCGTGTTACTATCCCCTTCTGCCAACCAGCGTATGCGTGATCGCTGCCTCGTCATAATCTCCTCCATGTATGATAACTCCACAATATGATCCTGCACCTTCCTTTCTTATGTACTCGGTCCAAGACGCAATGGATCAGCCCGTAGGGCAGCCAGCTGCTTTCGCAGCTCCCGGAGTTCAAGTCAAACAGACCCAAAGGTTGTCCGACCCCAGTGCTTCAACGAACCTGCAACATTTGTTAATTTTGACGCTAGTTGGCTCATCGTAGTAGCTGGTTGATCCCTCTGCCAAGCTTGTTCAAGCGTAGCGCTGAAGGTTTCTTCCTGCTCTATCATGCATTCATAACGAAACAGTTTTTTCAGAGCCACTCTCAAGTTGCTTGCCTCTTATTTATTTAGTAGGAGGATAGGGCTGTGATCTGATTTAGCCACCATAAGATGTTCCAGTGATGCAAAGGGGAACATTGCTAGTCAGCTTGGGGTTGCAAGGGCCCTGTCCAACCGAACCCTACAGATATCCCCTCCCGATATTCTCTTCTCAAAAGTTCAGTCCAGCCCCTTATAGCCAAGATTTGCTAATTCACACACATCAACTGCCACCCTGAATCCTGCAATTGGAGCACTATCGCGCTCGTTCGGCCCCATCTGCTCTTCTGGCCTCAGTATCTCATTAAAATCACCAATACATGCCCATTGCATGGTGTTTTCCCCTCCTAAAAACTTCATCGTGTCCTAGGTTTTGTAGCGTAAACTTGTGTTTGGTACGCCATAGAAACATGTAAGGCGCCAAGGATCTTTACCTGGTTCCTTCACAACCGAGTCTATGTGATACTAGGAAAAGCTTTTTATTTCCACATCGACACAATCCTTCCAATACAAGCATAAACCTCCACTACGACCACTACTCCCTACGCCGAATGTCGGTGTACTAAGGTAGGGGTACCCTAGTACCCCAACTTGTGCACGGGCAGCGGCAGCTCCCCGCGGCAGGGTTCACCACGCGCTTGTCGGAGACCTTCCTGACCCTTATCTAGCCATTCAAAAACAGAGTATACAAGACAGAAGACCAAGACCCCGGCAAGAGGAGCTTGCCGGGAAGGCCGTCCCAGGCTCGAGATTGCTTAACTAGCACGAGGCCCTGGCAAGAGGAGCTTGTCAGGACGAATAGAAGATTTCATCTTAGAAGACCCGGCAAGGGCTCGGGGAGCGGCAAGCTTCCGGGCCCGGCAAGGTCGAGATCCCCGGCAAGGTGCTTGCCGGGGGAGGTGCGTTGTGTGCCCGCGCTCCAGCTCATCGGCCCACGCGTCGCCCTGGGGCCACTCCAGGGACGCGTGGCGGATGGCTGTGCAGCCTGGGGGACACGGTGGCACTCCACGGCAGAGGATCCATCGCCGTGGCAGACGGAGACGCAACGGCGGGAGCTTTTGGGGTCGACGGCGACGGGCATTAAATGCCCTTGTCCCCCACTGTTAAAGTAGGTATAGACCACTGTTCTGTACTGTAGCTCCACTGTTCCCGCACTGTTACAACTACCACCTCTTTTACATTTTTACCCCTTTCTCCTACGTTGACACCTGTCGGTGACCCCTTGCACTATAAAAGGAGGCCCATGCACAACGTGGAGGGGGTTCGAAACCTAGATTACTCTCACGCACGGTGTAGCTGCTTCTTCAAGCTCCCGAGCGCTCAACTCAATACACAACCAAGCAGGAGTAGGGTTTTACGCATCCGTGCGGCCCGAACCTGGGTAAAAACTGCCCGCGTGTCTGCCTCGATCTGCTCTTCGTGCTCCCTCCGCCCTCGTACCGCACAGACAAGGGGCTCCGGTCCCATAGGTGTTCGTGGTGGACAGTTTCCCCCGACATCTTTGGCGCGCCAGGTAGGGGGCGTCGAGGTTGTGCGAACCTGATCCGGCGTTCGCGCGGGCGCAATCTTCATCAACCTCTCCAGCTTCATCAGCAACTTCATCAGCGACAACTCCATGGCCCCGAAGAAGAAGCCTTCGGAGGTCGGAGGCCCGTCCGCGTCTCACCCGCCGCCACCAGAGCCAACGGTGGGCGGGGGAGACGCCGTCGGAAGGGTGGTTGCCGGCGAGGACACTCACGGTGCCACCAGATCCAAGAACAGGACGGACGACCGGACCTCGGTCTCCGTGGACGCGCCACGTCCATCGCAACATACGACGACCCCGCAGCGCCATGCCACGGGAGGTGGTATCCGCTTGCTGGGGCAAGGCCATACTGGAGGTTCGCGGGACGCCCCGGACCCCCGTCCGGGCACAAGCAAAGCGAAGGCGCCGGCACGGGACCCCGCTCCTTCTAACGTCGTTAGAAGTCCGAGCGTATCCCGTTCCTCGCACCGCTCGCCCGCGTTCCCCACTACCCCGGCAGAAGCGCTCGCAAGGGCGCAGCTGCTCCTCGATTTTCCTCCAGCGGCCGACAAGGCCGAGGAATGGAGGGCCACTATCCGGAGCCTGATAGACTTCGCCAACAACGACTCTCCGCAGCAGCCGTCGGCCTCGCGGCCGCGGCAGGCCGAGAAGACGAAGGCTATCGGCGACAAGACTGCCGGGGGTGCGACAAGCGTGCACTCCCCGCCGCAGAAGCAGAAGACGCCGCCCCGCCGGAACAACCCCGACGACGGCTCCACAGCCTCGTCGGACCCGCGGGCCCGTCGGGACCAACGCCAGGTCCTCGACGACCGGCGAGATGAAGACGCTCGGACCACGATCGAGCGCCGCCGAGAAGCTCGGCGACAATCCGACAAGAGAGCTGGGAACGCTGTCAACGCACCCGCGCCCGGTGAACCAGGCGACTTGCCGTACGCGGCAGGCTGCCCTGCGTTCACCCGCGAGCTGCGGCGCGTCCAGTGGCCCAGCATGAAGAACTTTAAGCCCGACGTACCGGAGAAGTACGACGGCAAGACGCACCCCTCGGAGTTTCTCAGCGTCTACACCATAGCAGTGCAAGCTGCCGGGGGGCGCGACGAGAAGATCCTAGCCAACTACTTCCCGCTCGTGCTGAAGCCGAACGTCCGTTCGTGGCTCATGCACTTGCCGGAAGGCTCTATCTCTTCTTGGGCCGACCTCTGCCATCAGTTTGTTGGCGCCTTCACCGGCGGCCACAAACCCCATGGTCAGGAGAGCGATCTCCACATTTTGGCCCAGAAGGAAGGCGAACCCCTGCGCAAGTATATCCAACGTTTCAGCCGGGTGCAGCACAACATCCCCGATGTTCACCCTGCTGCGGTTATCAGCGCGTTCCATCAGAACGTGCGTAACCGCCGCATGCGTGAGGAGATGGCGATGACCAAGATCAGGGACGTCAGCGAGCTCTACGCTCTTGCCGACAAGTGCGCCCGTGCAGAAGAGGGGAGGAAACTCCCCGGGGAGGATGTTGGCGCAGGGGGAAGCGACAGCGACGACGCTGCCCCGGCAAAGAAGAGCCGGCGGCGGAACAACAGGAAGAAGGGCAAGAAGGAAGTGCTTGCCGTCGAGAAGTCCGGCAAGGAGGCCCCCGCCAAGCAAGCGCAGGCTGGCGGCTCCGGCAAGGAGCCTGCCCCTGCGGCGGCGGCCGACAAGCCGGGTAGCTCCGACAAGCAATACTGTAAGATTCACCGCACCAAGGGTCACGACCTCTCCAATTGTAAGCGCGTCGAGTACCTCGTCGAGCAGCAAAAGGCTGAGTACGAGAGACGCGACAAGGAGAAGGCCCAAGGTGGCGGGGAAGAGCCCAGCAAGAAGCGGCCATTCAATGGCCGGGGAGGACGCCGCGGCAAGGCCAAGCAGCGGCAAGGAGATCGACCTCCCCGGGGCCGCGACAACGACGAAGACGACGATGAAGACATGGAGGACGACGAGAACAGCGAGCAGGAGTTCCAGAAGGCCACGGAAGTCCTATGCGTCGACGGTGGCGCCTCCCTGCACACCTCCCACCGCCAGCTGAAACAGTGGGTGCGTGAGGTAAATGCAGCGGAGCCGCCCGTGGAGTCGCGCAGGCTCCTCAAATGGTCCAGCACGCCCATCATTTTTGACCTTGAGGATCACCCTGACCGCACCACGGCGGTCGGGTGCTTGCCGATGCTGGTCTCACCCACCATCCGCAACCTCAAGGTCACCAAAATGTTGGTTGACGGCGGGGCCGGCCTGAACTTGATCTCCTCTGCTGTGATCAAGAAACTCCAGATTCAAGACGGCAAGCTCGAAGAGACCGGTTCATTCCAAGGAATCAACCCGGGAAGGAGCAAGCCCAAGGGAAAGATTACTCTGCCGGTGACCTTTGGCGGGGAGCTCAACTTCAGAACTGAGCGCATCACCTTTGACGTTGCTGATATTCCATTGCCCTACAATGGGATACTCGGCCGTCCCGCCCTCGCCAAGTTCATGGCAGCTTCCCACTATGCCTACAACGTGCTGAAGATGCCGGGGCCGATAAGCGTCATCACTGTCCACAGCGACAAGAAAGATGCGCTTATTTGCGCCGACAAGATTTACCGGGATGCGGCAGCTGCGGCCGAGAAGGATACTCTTGCCGCTGAAGCTCCCGGGGGGAAGAAGACGAAGACCAAGTCCGGCAAGTGCTCTGGGACGCACTCCGGCAACCGCACCTCTTCGGAGTGCTGCGCTGCCGTCGAGGACGTTCCATCGAGCTCCACCGGCAAGAGCAAGAAAGGAATGGCTGCTCCTCCGGCAACCAAGAAGGTGTCCGCAAGGGAGGATGGCACTGGTGGTACCTTCACCATCAGCGCCACCCTTGACAGCAAATAGGAAAGCGCGCTCGTCGCCTTCCTGCGGGCGAATGTCGATGTGTTTGCTTGGCAACCATCTGACATCCCCGGTGTTCCCAGGAAGGTGATTGAGCACAAGCTTGCTGTCTGCCCTCATGCGCGGCCCATCAAGCAAAAAGTAAGGAAGCAAGCCGTGGAGCGCCAAGAGTTCATCAACGAGGAGATCAAGAAACTAGAGGCAGCAGGCCTAGTTAGAGGTGTGATCCATCCGACGTGGTTGGCAAACCCAGTCGTCGTGCGCAAAGCCAACGGGAAGTGGAGACTGTGTATAGACTTCACTGATGTCAATAAAGCATGTCCCAAGGATCCCTTCCCTTTGCCGCGCATTGACCAGATCGTTGACTCCACTGCCGGATGTGAGCTACTCTGTTTTCTTGATGCATACTCAGGCTATCACCAGATTTTCATGGCCAAGGAAGATGAAGAAAAGACTGCATTTATCACTCCATGTGGCACTTACTGCTTTATCCGCATGCCATTTGGACTGAAGAATGCAGGCTCAACTTTTGCAAGGGTAGTGTACACTGCTTTTGAGCCACAGATCCACAGGAATGTAGAAGCCTACATGGATGACATCGTGGTGAAGAGCAAGAGCAAAGAAACACTGATTCAAGACTTAGAAGAAACGTTTCAGAACCTGCGCAGGATACAGCTCAAGCTGAACCCCGAGAAGTGCGTCTTTGGAGTCCCCTCCGGCAAGCTTCTCGGGTTCTTTGTTTCGCAGAGAGGGATTGAAGCCAACCCCGACAAGATCAAAGCCATCGAGCAGATGGAAGCCCCGAGGCGAGTCAAGGATGTCAGGAGGCTTGCAGGTTGTGTGGCTGCCCTCAGTAGGTTCGTTTCTAAATCTGCAGAACGCGCCCTGCCTTTCTTCAAAATCTTGAAGAAGGCAGGTCCCATGAAGTGGACTCCGGAAGCGGAGGCAGCACTGCAAGATTTGAAACGGTACCTTTCCTCTCCTCCAATACTTGTCGCACCTAGACCACAGGAAAAGTTGCTGCTGTATTTGGCGGCAACCAACCAGGTGGTTAGTGCTGCGTTAGTAGCGGAGAGAGAGTCCGACGAGGAGGTCACACCACCGGCAAGCGAATCCAGCGACAAGCAGGGGGCTGCCCCGACAAGCTCTGGCCCCGACAAAGATGAATCTGCGCAGGAAAAGGAAGAGGTGCGGAAGAAGATGGTGCAGCGCCCAGTGTATTTTGTAAGTTCCCTTCTCCAGGGAGCTAGATCAAGGTACTCTGGTGTGCAAAAATTGCTTTTCGGCCTCCTCATGGCCTCGAGGAAGCTGCGCCACTACTTCCAAGCCCATGAGATAACAGTGGTCACTCGCTTTCCGTTGAAGAGGATATTACACAATCCAGAGGCAACAGGCAGGATCGTCGAGTGGGCACTGGAACTGTCAAGCTTCGGACTCAAATTTGAAAGTACTTCAACCATTCAGAGCCGAGCTTTGGCAGAGTTCATTGCTGAGTGGACCCCAACACCAGAAGAAGAAGTTCAAGAAACAAGCGTACCCGTGCAAGAAGCGACAAGTGAATGGGTAATGTATTTCGACGGTGCCTTCTCGCTGCAAGGCGCCGGTGCCGGCGTGGTACTCATCGCGCCCACCGGAGAGCACCTCAAATATGTTATCCAGATGCACTTTCCCAGGGAGCAAGCGACAAATAACACTGCAGAATATGAAGGCTTGCTTGCCGGCCTCAGGATTGCGGCCGAACTTGGGATTAGGAAGCTGATTGTACGAGGAGATTCTCAGTTGGTGGTCCGACAAGTTAACAAGAGCTACCAGAGTCCTTTGATGGAAGCATATGTCGATGAAGTGAGGAAGCTTGAAGAGCACTTTGAAGGTCTGCAGATGGAGCACGTCCCAAGAGCTCAAAATGAGATTGCAGACGGCCTGTCAAAGTGCGCCGCGATGAAGTTACCTGTGGAACCAGGGACCTTTTTGCTCAAGCTGACTCAGCCATCAGTTACACCATCAATTGGGCAGTCCAAGAAGAGAAAGTTGGTCTCCGGCGACTACTTGCCGGCGGATCTTCCTGAACCCGCCGCCAAAGTTCCCAAGATCAACGATAACGCTGAGGAACAGTTTGCTCCTGCGAGCCCTCGGGCTTGTGCAGTTGAAGCAAGTGTTCCCGACAAGCCTCGCCCCGGCGAGCTTGCCGGGGGACCGACAGCTCCGACAGGACCAGAGGTCTTCACCGACAACGGTACGCAATTCACTAGTCGCACCTTCATGCAGTACGTCCAAGACCTTGGCACCAAGGTCTGTTTCGCTTCTGTTGCTCACCCGAGGAGCAACGGCCAAGCGGAGAGGGCAAATGCTGAAGTGCTGCGCGGACTCAAGACAAGGACCTTTGACAGGCTGCGCAAGTGCGGAAAGAATTGGATAGAGGAGCTCCCGGCGGCTCTTTGGTCAATCAGAACGACACCAAATCGAGCCACCGGACAGACACCTTTTGCTCTAGTCTATGGAGCAGAAGCAGTTCTCCCCACGGAACTCGTATACGGATCTCCTCGAGTGCTCGCTTATGATGAGCTCGAGCAAGAGCAACTGCGGCAAGATGACGCATTGCTCCTTGAGGAGGGACGTCTCCAGGCTGCTGTACGAGCTGCTCGATACCAGCAAGCTTTGCGCCGCTACCATAGCCGCAAGGTTAAAGCCAGGAGTCTCGAGGAAGGCGACCTTGTTCTTCGGCGTGTTCAGTCCGCCAAGAATTCCAACAAGTTGACGCCGAAGTGGGAAGGCCCTTATCGGGTGAGACAAGTTACGAGGCCCGGCGCTGTCCGCCTCGAGACCGAAGAAGGCTTACCGGTGAGCAACTCCTGGAACATAGAGCATCTTCGCAAGTTTCACCCCTAAGGCGCGGTTGCCGTGATCCGCTCCGGCAACCACCTTTTGTACAAGCCTTGCCGCTGATGCATGTAACCCTTTGTACAAAGCCGGGCGCAGACCCCGTGCATCAGTAAAGATTTCGTGTTTTCGCATCGATTGCCTTTCGCATGCTTCTCTTTGCTATTTGCATGTTTTATTTGGCATTTGATGCAACACTTAGACATTCGGTAAGCATTATTACGCCGAAAGGCAATATGCTTGTTTCCCTCTCCTTTTCCTTTTTCTCTTAAGCAGAAGGAACGTTCCTCGCGCACAAGTTTGCCGGGGGGGAAGGAGATGGAGGAGGAACTAAGTGCTGTTCAAGTAAGAAGAGCCTTACCGGAAAGCAAACAACATGAGCAAGCAGCATATGAAAGATAAGTTGTTAGAATTTGACCAGTTCAAATTTTAAATTCTGGTTGTCTTCCTTGAACGATCACACTTTGTATGGAAAACCTGTGCGCAGAGGAACCTATCCGTAGCTTGCCGCACCCTTATCTTGTCTTCGAGTCCACTCAACGATTTAAGTGAGCTGCGACAAGTGTCGCGCCCTTGCTTCGTTTCCGAGTACACTCAGCAAGCTAAGTGCGTTGCGACCTGCTGCGGCAAGGTTGCTTGCCGGCAAGGACCTTGGCCAGCAGGCCGCTCAGAGTCCAGCACTCAGCGCTCGCGGCAAGGGCCCCTTTCCGGCAAGCTCCCCGGGAGCGTAGGGTGAAAAACACACAAAGTCAAAGATTGGAACAAGGAAGATAACATTGCACTGATTGATTGAAGTAAAGCAAATATCTTACAAGGACAACTTGTCGCAATGGACTAATGAGTTCGTAACATAATGTGCAGCAACGAAAAGATAAAGATAGATGGGGCCCTAGTCTACACGGTCGCCCTCCTTCCTGCCGAGCTTTGCCACCTTGGCGATGATATGGCCGACCTGCTCCTTCAGGGCCTCCGTGTCTGCATCCGCCGGCAAGCTGCGAAGAACGTTCGTGAGGTTGATCCCCGGGTTGCGGAACACAATCTTCGTCAAGACCCGCTCCAGAGTTCCTGCGCAGAGACGGCGCGACTCCTCGGCCAGCTGCGCGGGGATGCGGTTCCGGAGACCTGCAAGGGCCGGAGCGACGCCTCTGAAGAAGAGGCTGAGCTTGGCGCTGTGCGGGAG
>LR738712.1:23073074-23133197 GCA_902687465.1 Secale cereale
CTCCGGAAGCGGAGGCAGCGCTGCAAGATTTGAAACGGTACCTTTCCTCTCCTCCAATACTTGTCGCACCTAGACCACAGGAAAAGTTGCTGCTGTATTTGGCGGCGACCAACCAGGTGGTTAGTGCTGCGTTAGTAGCGGAGAGAGAGTCCGACGAGGAGGTCACACCACCGGCAAGCGAATCCAGCGACAAGCAGGGGGCTGCCCCGACAAGCTCTGGCCCCGACAAAGATGAATCTGCGCAGGAAAAGGAAGAGGTGCGGAAGAAGATGGTGCAGCGCCCAGTGTATTTTGTAAGTTCCCTTCTCCAGGGGGCTAGATCAAGGTACTCTGGTGTGCAAAAGTTGCTTTTCGGCCTTCTCATGGCCTCGAGAAAGCTGCGCCACTACTTCCAAGCCCATGAGATAACAGTGGTCACTCGCTTTCCATTGAAGAGGATATTGCACAATCCAGAGGCAACAGGTAGGATCGTCGAGTGGGCACTGGAACTGTCAAGCTTCGGACTCAAATTTGAAAGTACTTCAACCATTCAGAGCCGAGCTTTGGCAGAGTTCATCGCTGAGTGGACCCCAACGCCAGAAGAAGAAGTTCAAGAAACGAGTGTACCCGTGCAAGAAGCGACAAGTGAATGGGTAATGTATTTTGACGGTGCCTTCTCGCTGCAAGGCGCCGGTGCCGGCGTGGTACTCATCGCGCCCACCGGAGAGCACCTCAAATATGTTATCCAGATGCACTTTCCCAGGGAGCAGGCGACAAACAACACCGCAGAATATGAAGGCTTGCTTGCCGGCCTCAGGATTGCGGCCGAACTTGGGATTAGGAAGCTGATTGTGCGGGGTGATTCTCAGTTGGTGGTCCGACAAGTCAACAAGAGCTACCAGAGCCCTTTGATGGAAGCATATGTAGATGAAGTGAGGAAGCTTGAAGAACACTTTGAAGGTCTGCAAATGGAGCACATCCCGAGAGCTCAAAATGAAATTGCAGATGGCCTTTCAAAGTGTGCTGCGATGAAGCTACCTGTGGAACCAGGGACCTTTTTGCTCAAGCTGACTCAACCATCAGTTACACCATCAATTGGGCAGTCCAAGAAGAGAAAGTTGGTCTCCGGCGACTACTTGCCGGCGGATCTTCCAGAAACCGCCGCCAAGGTCCCCAGGATCAACGACAACGCTGAGGAACAGTTTGCTCCTGCAAGCCCTCGGGCTTGTGCAGTTGAAGCAAGTGTTCCCGACAAGCCTCGCCCCGGCGAGCTTGCCGGGGGACCGTCAGCTCCGACAGGACCAGAGGTCTCTGCCGTAGAAGCTGGGGTTCCCGCAGCGGCCCTCGAGCCTTTAGTCCTTGCCGTCGAGCCCCGAGCTCCGGCATGGGCACAGCAGATCGTCCGCTTTCTACAAACTGGAGAACTTCCCGACGACCCTCAAGAGATAGAGAAGATAACCAGGCAGTCAAGTATGTATCAGTTTGTGGATAACGAGCTGTACAGAAGAAGACTCAATGGAGTCAGGTTGAAGTGCATCTCCAGGGAAGATGGACAGAAGCTGTTGGCGGAAATACACGGAGGCATATGCGGCCACCACATTGGTGCAAGAGCACTTGCCGGGAAAGCTTTCCGGCAAGGGTTCTTTTGGCAAGAAGTCCTCCAAGATGCAACTGCACTAGTAACCAAGTGTGAAGCGTGCCAGTTCCATGCAAAGCAAATACATCAGCCAGCTCAAGCTCTCCAAACAATCCCTTTGTCATGGCCCTTCTCGGTCTGGGGGCTCGATATCCTCGGCCCTTTCCCTCGCGCTGTCGGGGGCTTTGAGTACTTGTACGTTGCAATCGACAAGTTCACAAAGTGGCCAGAAGTGGAGCCAGTGAGAAAGGTGACGGCACAGTCAGCAGTCAGGTTCTTCAGGTCGATTGTTTGCCGTTTCGGGATTCCTAACAGGATCATCACCGACAACGGTACGCAATTCACTAGTCGCACCTTCATGCAGTACGTCCAAGACCTTGGCGCCAAGGTCTGTTTCGCTTCTGTTGCTCATCCGAGGAGCAACGGCCAAGCGGAGAGGGCAAATGCTGAAGTGCTGCGCGGACTCAAGACAAGAACCTTTGACAGGCTGCGCAAGTGCGGAAGGAATTGGATAGAGGAGCTCCCGGCGGCTCTTTGGTCAATCAGAACGACACCAAGTCGAGCCACCGGACAGACCCCCTTTGCCCTAGTCTACGGGGCAGAAGCAGTTATCCCCACGGAACTCGTATACGGATCTCCTCGAGTGCTCGCTTATGATGAGCTCGAGCAAGAGCAACTGCGGCAAGATGACGCATTGCTCCTTGAGGAGGGACGTCTCCAGGCTGCTGTACGAGCTGCTCGATACCAGCAAGCTTTGCGCCGCTACCATAGCCGCAAAGTCAAGGCCAGGAGTCTCGAGGAAGGCGACCTTGTTCTTCGGCGTGTTCAGTCCGCCAAGAATTCCAACAAGTTGACGCCGAAGTGGGAAGGCCCTTATCGGGTGAGACAAGTTACGAGGCCCGGCGCTGTCCGCCTCGAGACCGAAGAAGGCTTACCGGTGAGCAACTCCTGGAACATAGAGCATCTTCGCAAGTTTCACCCCTAAGGCGCGGTTGCCGTGATCCGCTCCGGCAACCGCCTTTTGTACAAGCCTTGCCGCTGTTGCATGTAACCCTTTGTACAAAGCCGGGCGCAGACCCCGTGCATCGGTAAAGACTTCGTGTTTTCGCATCGATTGCCTTTCGCATGCTTCTCTTTGCTATTCGCATGTTTTATTTGGCATTTGATGCAACACTAAGATACTCGGTAAGCACTATTACGCCGAAAAGCGACATGCTTGTTTCCCTCTCCTTTTCCTTTTTCTCTTAAGCAGAAGGAACGTTCCTCGCGCACAAGTTTGCCGGGGGGGATGGAGGAGGAACTAAGTGCCGTTCAAGTAAGAAGAGCCTTACCGGAAAGCAAACAACATGAGCAAGCAGCATATGAAAGCAACGAAAAGATAAAGATAGACGGGGCCCTAGTCTACACGGTCGCCCTCCTTCCTGCCGAGCTTTGCCACCTTGGCGATGATATGGCCGACCTGCTCCTTCAGGGCCTCCGTGTCTGCATCCGCCGGCAAGCTGCGAAGAACGTTCGTGAGGTTGATCCCCGGGTTGCGGAACACAATCTTCGTCAAGACCCGCTCCAGAGTTCCTGCGCAGAGACGGCGCGACTCCTCGGCCAGCTGCGCGGGGATGCGGTTCCGGAGACCTGCAAGGGCCGGAGCGACGCCTCTGAAGAAGAGGCTGAGCTTGGCGCTGTGCGGGAGGTCTGGATCCGGCGAGTAGATAAGGTGTTCGACCTTCAAGGCAAGCAGCTCCTGGTCAATGATGGATGCCGAAGAAACCAGCTCTTCGGTCCACAGCTCAATGTTCTTGCGGAAGAGCTCGGATGCCTTGTTGGTGCTGTCCACCAAGGCCCGCTCCTTGCGGAGCTCCTCCTTCAGCTTATCTTCTCGAAGCTTGGCGGCGTCAATTGAATCCCTCAGAGTTGAGACTTTCAGCTCCAAGTCCTCGATGGAGTCCTTGGCGGCCTTAAGCTCATCGCCCCTCTTGGACAGATTCACTTGGAGCTCCGCGTTGGTGTGGGCGTCCTTCTCGCGCTCAGTAATGAGCGCGGCAACCTTCTCGGTGCTCACCTTCATCGCCGCTTCTAGTTGAACAACCTTGGCGGCAAGCTCCTTCTTGGCGTCTTCCGCGGCAGCAGCAGCGGCCTTCGCCTCCTTCAGCTCCCCGCCAAGGGCAGCCTCGCGAGCGGCAAGGTCCTCCTCATGGGAGTCGAGATCCACCTTCCGCCGCGCGAGCTCTCCTTCTCGCCGGGACATCTCTACCCCGGCGAGCCGTTGCTGTTCGTCGGCTTCGGCTTTCTCAAGTACCCACTCCTGATACTCGCCGGCGAGACGCTCACGCTCCTCCGCCACCTCGCGGAGGCCCGCCTTGTGGGCAGCGCTGAGCTCCGCCGCACGCTTCTCCATTTCGGCGGCGGCCTGGGCAGCAAGGGCTTCCCGGGAGGCAAGCTTCGCCTGCCTGGCCCGGTAAAGGGCCAGGAGTCGGTGGAGAAGCTTCTCCTCCTCGGGCCCATCTCCTTCGCCGGGCGCCTCGACGACTGTCAGACCCGCGGAGGCGAGGACTTCTCCGTCAAACGCCTCGCCCTCCGCGGGAGCTCTTGATGAAGACCCCCAAGGCACTTGGATAAAGACGCCATTGGGGGCACGAAGATAGTACGCCTGCTTCTCGCTGGTGGAGGGGCCGGCGGCCGGTGTAGCATCCGGTGCTCCCGCCACCTCCGGGTCGGCGGTGCGGTCGCCGTCCCCCTCCCCGGTCGCGGCGTCGGCGGTCGGAGCGTCCTCTTGCGCGGCCGGCTCGGTGGCCTTGGTCGCCTCCTCGGTGGCCTCGACCATCTCCACGACGACGGGAACGTCATCGCCACCGCCCTGCGCGCCCTCCTCATCCTCGATATTGATGACCTCGGTCTCCATCGGCGCAGGAGGAGGAGGAGGAAGATCTAGAAGAAGAAGAAAAAGAAGTTCAAAATCAAGCAAAGATCCAAAAAGAAGCAAAGTCAAGAAAACCAAGTACAGAACATACCTTGGCGGACGCCCTCTGCGGCGGGCTCCCTTGCCGGGGGGCTCGGCCTTGGCGGAGTGGCCGTCCTCGCCGGGCTGCTCGCCCTTGGCGGGGTACTCTGCCTTGGCGGAGTACCCGCCCTTGGCGGAGCGCTCTCCCTTGCCGGAGAGTTCTCCCTTGCCGGGGACGGCGGGGCCTGCGGCTCCTCGGTGACGGTCTCCGGGCGCACTTCCCGCTGCGGCTCCACCTCTGCACAAGAGAAGATAGAAGAACTAAGACATTCAGAGATCAAAGCCCTAAGCGCGCCCCGACGAGCAAAAACAGTAAACCTCTAACTTACGCTGGGGGCTGCGCTGGGGGCTGCTCCCCGGAGCGGCGCTCGGGTCCGGCAAGCTCGGCTCCGGCGCGATCCCTGCTTCCGCGACGGATGGGTCTCCCACGACCTCAACTGTGGGCACCTTAACCCTCTTCGCGCGCTGCTCCAAGGTCCTGCAATCACAAGCAACAAGCAAAGTCAAGCATCAGCAACAATCGAGATATAAAAATCAAGAAGGAGTAAGGTCTCGGGTCCTTACTCTTGGTCCTCCTCGTCGTCCTCGCTCAGCGCGGAGAAGTCAAACTCCACGGTGGGCGCGTCGGCGCGAGGAGCGGAGGATGAAGATTCCCTCGCGCGTTTCGGAGCCACCGGGGCTGGGGGCTGCGTAGGCCCAGCCCCTGTGGTGGCCGGCGCCCGAGAAGTGGGCGGAGCAGCTGCTCCGCTCCGAGAAGATCCTTGCCGGCTCGGTGCCGGCCTGCGGGACGCCTCTGTCGTGGTCCGCGCGCGCGGGGCCTCTGCCGTGGCCGGCACGCCGGTCGCCCTTGGCACGGCTTCGCTCGGCCGGGGAGCTGCCCGGCGAGCTGGCTGTTGCCGGGGCGCTCGCGCCTGCTCCCCCGTCGCCGCCTTGCGGAGACGCTTCAATGGGGACTGCTTCGGGCTTGCCGGGGGCGGGGAGCTCTCCGACGGGGAGAGGTCGTCGGCGTACAACTCTGTCGATCCGCCAGAGTCTTCGGCCTCCTCCTCCTCCTCCTCCTCTGCCTCGGCCGGCTCGCTGGGCCCAGCATCCGACGATGCGGCCCTCTTCCCCTTGGCGCCTCCGCCCCTCGCGGCGCCCCTGCTTCCTCCGGCTGTGCCCTCCATTGCCGCGGCCTCCGTCGCGATCCCACTGATCCCGGAGTGCCTCAGCGAGGGGACCCCGGCGAGCGCGTCGGGAGGGAGCTCTAGCAGCTTGCGAATCTCCTCCTTATCCGCCTGGCTGGAAGCATCCGCGGCTTCCGCCTCCGCGGGTGTGTATCCAAAGTTTCCCGCCGCCGCGGCTGCGGCGACTTCTTCAGCGCGAGAAGCCATGTAAGCAATCTCTTGGTCGGTGGTGGCCCGCGTGTGCAGCTTGAGATCGTCCTTCTTCTCCAACACCTCCACAAGGCGGTCGTAGAACTCGAGGACGTCGATAGGCTTGGGCGCAATCCACGTGCGCTCCAATCCATGAGAGTCGCACGCGGGCATCATAGCGACAAGGCGATCCCGGGCGCTGCTGGCGCAGAGCGGCACCACTCCCCGGGGAGCGCGGAAGTACTCGGGGTGTGCCGGGTCGAACTTGAAAAGTTCCCTGACCATACCCCGCAGCTCGAGTGTTGTGAAGTTAAAGTTGAGGCCGGGGCGCAGCCTCATGATGTCTGCCGGGCCGCCATATTGCCACGCCGGCCTTTTCCGGTCTTGGAGGGGGGCGATCCGGCGACGAAGAAAGTCCGCGCCCACTTCAGCGACAGACAGCGGCGCCATCCGAAGACGAAGGATTCTGACGAGAGCGATATCCAGCTTGGCATCGTCGGAATCAAAATTACTCCAATCCCTGCCGCGCACGATGGGCGATGTGCGCGGCGCGGTGAAGTGTTGCGGCCGCTCCTCGACGACCCAGCACCACTCCGCGCGCCACTCTTCCCACTTGCCGCGGAGCTCCCCCGGCAAGTAGGATAATTTCTTATTCAGCCTAAACACCCAAGAGATTCCTCCGGAGAGGGGGGCGTCGGCCTCTACTCTGGGGATGAAAAAGTGCCTAAAGAGAGCTACGTTGGGCTGGATTCCTACGAAGTTTTCGCACATGTGTGCGAAAACGGACATGGTGAGGATGGCGTTGGGAGTGAAATCGAGGAGGTGGAGGCCATAAGTATTCATGATATCGCAGAAAAAGTTTGAGAAGGGAGGGCACAGACCGCAGTGGAAGAAGGCTGCGAAAAAGTAATACCCGCCGGGGTAGTGATCCTTGGCGACGGCCGGGTAGACGCGCGTGCGGGGGTGCGCTGGGGTCTCCTTGGCCCAGAACAAATAATATTTGTTCCAAAGCTCCCGCACGCCGAGCTTCGGCGCAAAGACGATGTGCTCTTTCCGGAACGCGACGAGCTTCGCCGCCTGATCTGACTTCTCCCGCTTGGACTTCTCCGACTTCGCCTTGTCGGTCTTTGGGGCCATGGCGGACGCGGTGGAAGGAAGGGGACGAAGAGCTCGGTGATGGCGGAGGAGTAGAGGCAAAGAGCAGAGGAATCTGAGGAAGAAGACGATGGCAATGAGTGCGCAGGGAGGGGAACCGCGCCGCTCTCTCTGCTTTTATGGGAGAGTGGGGGGCGTTTCGCCCTTCCCATTAAAGAAATCGTGGGCACGTCCCATCCCACGGCGCCGCAATCGACGCGTGCCGTTGCCGTGGGGTGCGGCGGATATGGAAGTGGATTCGGCGCGCCGCGGGCCGCGGGTGCCCGTGCACTGTTTTGGGCCTGGCCCAACAGCGCTCGGCACCGTGTGTGGCCCAGGCCCGGGGGCTCCTGTCGGTGTACTAAGGTAGGGGTACCCTAGTACCCCAACTTGTGCACGGGCAGCGGCCGCTCCCCGCGGCAGGGTTCACCACGCGCTTGCCGGAGACCTTCCTGCCCCTTATCTAGCCATTCAAAAACAAAGTATACAAGACAGAAGACCAAGACCCCGGCAAGAGGAGCTTGTCGGGAAGGCCGTCCCAGGCTCGAGATTGCTTAACTAGCACGAGGCCCTGGCAAGGGGAGCTTGTCAGGACGAATAGAAGATTTTATCTTAGAAGACCCGGCAAGGGCTCGGGGAGCGGCAAGCTTCCGGGCCCGGCAAGGTCGAGATCCCCGGCAAGGTGCTTGTCGGGGGAGGTGCGCTGTGTGCCCGCGCTCCAGCTCATCGGCCCACGCGTCGCCCTGGGGCCGCTCCAGGGACGCGTGGCGGATGGCTGTGCAGCCTGGGGGACACGGTGGCACTCCACGGCAGTGGATCCATCGCCGTGGCAGACGGAGACGCAACAGCGGGAGCTTTTGGGGTCGACGGCGACGGGCATTAAATGCCCTTGTCCCCCACTGTTAAAGTAGGTATAGACCACTGTTCTGTACTGTAGCTCCACTGTTCCCGCACTGTTACAACTACCACCTCTTTTACATTTTTACCCCTTTCTCCTACGTTGACACCTGTCGGTGACCCCTTGCACTATAAAAGGAGGCCCATGCACAACGTGGAGGGGGTTCGAAACCTAGATTACTCTCACGCACGGTGTAGCTGCTTCTTCAAGCTCCCGAGCGCTCAACTCAATACACAACCAAGCAGGAGTAGGGTTTTACGCATCCGTGCGGCCCGAACCTGGGTAAAAACTGCCCGCGTGTCTGCCTCGATCTGCTCTTCGTGCTCCCTCCGCCCTCGTACCGCACAGACAAGGGGCTCCGGTCCCATAGGTGTTCGTGGTGGACAGTTTCCCCCGACACCGAAACTACCAGAAAAACCTAAACTACCAGCCAAGCCTTCCACCTGGTACTTTGCAATTTGTGTCTCAACAAAACAGAGTACCATCCGCGCACACGCCTCCACGAGATCGCGGATCTCACGAACCGTCACGGGATCGCCAATTCCGCGGCAGTTCCAACAAAGGGTCCTCATTGGACTCGGCGGTCCTCCTCACGGGAGGCCGCCTGAATCGTTATATCCATCTCCTCAGCCACATTCTCTCCCTCCTGCCTTCTCCGCTTTACCACCAGGTCTTTCTCTGGTGTGGAAACCAGTGCCGCCCTGCTGCTACTCACCGCTCCACTCTCCAAAAATAAGACAGCGTCTGCCACTTTTCCCGCCAAGTGTGGTAATGCTTGGCCGCGTACATTGGCAATGCCATCCTGCGACACAAGTCGTTTCCTAGCAAATCTGTCATTCTCCCACGGGTAATGACCAGAATAAGGGTTAGCTACATTAGCTGCATATGAGCGCCCTTCTTCTACAAATCTTCCTTCTCCCGGACCTCCTCTCCCTTGTCTGACTCCCCTCATACCTCTACCACCCGTTCTGCCTCCTCTACCTCCTTCATCCATGCTTCCTCTCCCAACCTCCACATACCTAGGCGCATCATTGCTCCAAAGCAACCATTCCCCCCATTCACACGTTGCAGGGTCATGAATACCATCCCCACACTCCTCCACTGAATGCCCAATCAAGCCACAAAAATAACAGAAAACAGGAAGCTTTTCATAAAACACCAGGTACCTTTTGCTTCCCTTAAGTGTTATTGGCACAAACCGGAGCAGAGGTTTGTTCACATCAACATAGACTCTGACCCGCAAAGTGCTTCCCGGATTAATTTTTCTTTCATTGACTATGACGGTGAAGGGTGGCTCCCCCACCTTTGCAGCCGCCTTCTCTGCTAGTTCTTTCTTAGCCGTTAAACCATCTGGCAGACCCTAAATCCTCGCCCACAGTGGTATCTTATTCAACTTATACTCAGACACTTCAGTAAACGCATCATACTCTTGTATGATAATAGGTGCTGCATTGCGGAAAATCCACGGCCCCACCTCCATGATCCTCTTCCAGTTACCAAGGCAGTGACATTGCACGAGGAAGAGGTTCGGGCCTTTTATGTTGAAGGTCACACCTTGCGCAGATGCCCACATGTTCCTCATCTGCCGCAGTAGGGTTGCTTGACTAAACGGCTTCGTTGTATGCACACGGAAAAGCCCCTAGCCAACGGACTCCCTTGATCAGATCATTGACTTCCCCGGACAGATCCAGGTCATCTTCCTCCTCCCCATGAAGTTGCATCCCCGCAAATTGGTCCTCTAGATCCGCCCCCGGGCCATAGGGTCCCCAGTGATTCTCCCCTTCCAGATCGATATCATCATCACCTGCACGCACATCACCGGCTTCCACCCTCGCATCATCCCCCCTAGCCTCCGCCGCCCTGCTTGTTTCTCCGTCCTGTCCTCCCTCTACTTCTCTCTCCTTCTCCAGCACTACTCCTGTCTTCCCTAGACCTCCGCTCGACTCCATCTCCTTTGGTAAATCAGCCATGCAGACCGAGATCTAACAGCTGTGTGAAGTTGCTCCGCCGCTTGCCGAAGGAATCCGGCCACCGGGGCAGTTTTTACGTGGACTCGGGACGTCGCCGTCAGAGGAGATGTGGAACCCTAGATCGCCTAGGGGAAAAAAATTTCAACACTTTTGTCAAACTAGCGTACGTGACTACCTAGTTTCTTTGATTAATCTGCTAGGCTTCCAGGACTGCTAGTGCTAGACGCCCAAATAATAGACTTACAAAAAAGAAGGTTGGAGGCCCAATAGTAGGTCGATCGGAAGATTGGATACGGATCGCTTGATTCCAGCGATTGTAGACAAAGAGGCAGCGAACTGTCGTCTAGGTCTCGCGAGCGGCGATCGGAGATTGACGAAGGCCCTAGCAGTCGTGCAGGCGCCGATGTAGTTACCTCCGATCTAATCCCATTGATGGTCGTCTTGTTGTGTGAAGCTGCAATAGCCGTGAACCGCGGTTCCGTTCATTGTTTCAATCAGGATCGAGCCATCGAGGAACACATCCAGGCCAAAACTACAGACCGTGTTTTAATCTCCAAGTGCAAGGTTCTATTTTCAATTCATTTTCTTTCTATTTGGATGATCTATTCATCTAACGACCGTACCTATTAGAAAGGATCACTTTTATAATTTGTTTGGTTCTGTGTTCCCGAATCTTCATCATGTCTACTAACTAGAATTAGGAAGCATGAATCGGATGCTGCAAAGCGTAAGAAGAAACAAAAACTCGATTTGAGGCTCAACCTCTAACGGGTTCCCTTGATAGATATTTTGTGAAAGGACCCCAACATAATTCTGAAAATCAAACTAGAGATTTTAATGTTGATGATGGTCTTGATGATAATGCAACAGAGGTTGAGGCTCCTGATGCAGAAATTGATGATGGTAATATTGCCAATGAAGGGGGTGACGATATTGATACTGCCATTGAAGGTGATGATGTTGATACTGCCATTGAAGGTGATGATGTTAATACTGCCATTGAAGGTGATGATGTTGATACTGCTAATGAAGAAATACTAGACGGATGCTCCTTTTTGGTAGGACATGAGGTCCGTTCATTGCTATGCAATCCCTTTACCTTCTAGCATTAGTGTTGAAATATGCCTAAATAAGATAGCAATAAAGTAGAATTGAAATTATATAATAAAGTGAGAGTATTCTTTACATATATTAATTCTTCTTTTATGTGAATTGTCATAATTTTAGGCCATATTTTGGTTTTCGCACGGGGCCCGGAATTTCGGGATACCGCACTTATTTTTAAAAATAAAAGCCATATAGATGGATTATGACCGGTACAGGCACCGACGTAACGATGCTGGATGGGACAAAAAATTCACTAACTTTAAAAAAACATACATATAACTGTCCCTTCTATTTTTATGTTTGTTCCATTGACAATATTTACAATTTATTTCAAAGTCTCACATGTGCTCGACATTCATATTAAACCCACTTAACCCTATATATATTGGTTTTGTTTCTTATATGAAATGGAACACGGGAACCGATCCTGATGAACTTAAACCCCAAAGACAATGTTGTTGGGAGAGGTCGAAAACTCACCAAAATATATAAATATACACTTTAAACGAAGTGCACTTTCATTATTTTTAGAATTTTATGATGCAATATTTTTTATACACGTTGAATTTGGCATCCACTGTGTTTATATACAAGATGGGGAAATACTAGAAGGGTTGATATTTATAACAATACAATCATAAGTCGCATGCGACATCCACGAGGTGAATTATATATAGTTCATTTGATCAATATCTCTATATATAATAATGTTGTGCCGTGGCAACGCACGGGCATTTTACTTGTACACTTTAAAGACAAGGGCTATTTCCCGACTAACCGCCTCTAAAAAAATCTAGATAAAGAAATCAAGAGTTAATTTGCCTTTACTCTACAGTAAACAAAAAAAAGTAGAATACCCTTTTGCATCAAAAAATTAATACCAAGCATGCCTCAAATCGTTAAGAATTTCCTTCCATTCACCTCAATCTATATACTAGGAAATAGGCCGTTGCAAGAAAAGGAGGATGCTACGTACATCTTTGGAAACCTTTCAATTCCAGCTAAAAAAATATTCAAAGCAGGTATCTATTGTTTTTACATAAATGTGTCCTTATATATCTTTTAATACATTGATTCCTGCCAAAACATCAGGAAGGCATATCCACAATCTTGTATATTAATTAACTGCTGATTCCATTTTTGTCCCTCTATATAAATGACTATGCAAGGCTAGAGCTTACAGTATCCTTAAGCACACACCAAAGAAATAAGCTATTCTTCACCGATCTCTTCGTCATGGCCCCCAAGAGCAACGCTACCAGGATGGCTGCAATTTTCATGGTTCTTATGATCATGGCTTCCACCCGATCATCATCGTCTTGCTACGCCCATACAAGTAATAAGATATTTTTTTGTTTTGTTCATGTGTTGCCAAATTTTGTTGTCCTTTCGCGTCTCGGTCGGTTATTTTCGTCAATATTTAAGTCGTTGCACCTGTTTTGTTAACAAAAATCATCACTATTATACATACGTCAATTCATATTTCGTGGATGCATGTTGGGAGTTACATGGATTAATTATCAAAATTGCAGTTGAAGATGGAGAGAATTCTACACTGTGCTTCCATGTGGAAAATTGCCAGCGTGACAGTTGCCAGACCGCATGCCGCTTCAGCTCTAATCCCTCAACTGGGGCGTATTGCAAGCTCACTAATTACTGTTGTTGTGTCTAGCATAATGCTTCTTTTCTTGCCAGAGGAATAATTTTACTACATATTCATGCTTATGTAGTATTGGTTACCAAAAAATTATATATTTGAGCCTCTTATATTATGCGGTCCAGATTTGTTACTTTCTTGATGATAGAGCTAATGAATTGCAATTCACATGTCACAAATATCTTCCCCTAGACGCCCCTTGACATAAATTGTGTTTTACCTAGTTCATATTTTCCCTAAAATATGATTTACCTGGTGTTCGTAATCCAAGGCGAGGAATCGTATAGAACACAAATGTTCAATATATTATGATGTCAATGGATTGAAAAGGGGAACTATATGCTTCCATGTGTACGAAGCAGAAGTGTTAATTATCGATGAGAGACTAGTGGGAGGAGATGCTATATACGTGGGAGTGATTACTAGAAGCACTGATTTAGGAAGGAAAAATTCAGCGCCTAACCATCGTATCAGATCGTACGAACAACACAATGTTAATCCAGCGGCCACCCAGACGAAGGTACTAATAGTGCAGTCATACCAGAATTTGTCACAACCGCTAACTTGATCTTCTAGTACCATCGTACATACGATTGCCGGAGGTCTCTAGTTCATGTTGCCTGTTGCATATTTTTTGAACACTTACATAAGAGAAAAAAAGTGTAATTGGATCGGCCCATGCTGAGAGGGCGAGTTGACGTATTTCATAAACAATTCATCATACATACAAAAGTGAGTACTATTGTCAAAAGTCTATATTGGCCTTTAAACGTTTTGTGAGGGGGGTACCGAATCGGGTCTCGATAATTAATTATGTGCTTCTAGTAACAAACTAGTAACTTGTCCTAGAAATTACGCTAATTGTTTTGGTAGGTTGTGACTGCTTCCAACAAACAAACAAAAAAATAATGCTTCCCAAAAATTACATATTTTCTTCTGAGTTTTTTCATGGGACAGATGTGCTTTCGATAAATAAACAAATAAAGAAAATCAATTGCTTCTGGATGTTTTTCCTTAACAACTCAAACGTCATGGAAACATTTTGCTTTGATAGAAGCACATGGAATGGAAACATATTATTCAGAAAAATATGCTTCCAAAATAAAGGTACTCTAAAAATTCGTACCGTATGTATATATGCTCAACTAAAAAACACAAGTGTATATATTCTCAATTGAAACTAGGACGTTTATACTGAAACATTGGGTTGTAGACAACATGTAATCCCTTGAAGCAGCACGCAGCAATGGTGGAAGCATACATGATTAGTATGTAAGAGATTCATTATTTGGGCGCATAGGAAGCCTAATGTGTTGTTGTTTGAAGCATGATTAGTATCTAACCGGAACTTTGGTGAACTGTTTACGAAGCATAAATTTTTCATGAAAACCTACACCTCTTGGTTATTGTGTAACCGAAGCTTTCATTCTTTTGGGCGGGGAGGAAAATAGAGACATGTTCGATACAAAATTAGTAAGATGGTGTAGCATACATGCGCAACCAACAAATACATCCACTTCAAACAAAATGAACATGTGCTTCCTATGACGTTGAAATTTGTTTCAATGGCCAACTTTCTGATTGATGTATGCTTGCATCAACATTTTACTTATAAATGACATCATAATTTTCTTCCAAATATTTTTTTCTTCCCATATATATTGGACTTTGCTACCATACAACAAGACATAAACAACGAAGCATAACAGGACGAAGCCCTTACTAGAACATGAGCACCGTCCAAAGATGGATTTCTTCCAGGAGTAGCGTAGGTTAGATCGGAGCGACAATGACGAGATCAGAACGACTTAGCTGGAGTGTGGTGGCTAGTCTGGGCCACAATAACCAAATGGAGACAATAAAATTCCACACTTGCATCACCATGGAAGTGTTGCATGCCAAGTTTTTTGCTTTCTCACATTATATGCATTCTCTAGGGTTTTCTCACTGAAAAACACTAAAATATTGCCCGCACATGACACAACATGTGTTTGGTGTACAAATTCATTCAAGTTTTGCATGGGGGACTACCTTGGGCATGCCCATACACTGGCAACATTTGGTGCCATTTCATGCACGACACAACCTACACCATGTTCAACCGGGTTCTTTTAGGTTTGCTGGTACGACAAGTCTCGAACAATTTTTTTCAGGTCCATAAACTGGAATCAATTTATTTCCACACACTGGCATCACCATGGAAGGCATGCATGCAAGTTTCATTGCTTTCTTACATTGTATGCATTTTCTATGGTTTGCCCCGTGAAAAAGGCCCTAAAATATTGCCGCATGTGACACAATGTGTGTTTGGTATCCGAATTCGTTCAAATTTTGCATTGAGGCCTTCCATGGGCATGCCCACGCGTTGGCAAAATTTGGTTTCATTTAATGCACGACAGGACCTACACCATGTTTGATCGGGATCGTTCGTGTCTGCTGGTAGGGTAAGTCTTGAACCAGGTTTTTTCTTCACATTAACCAAATGGAGCCAAAAAAATTCCTCACACAGGCATCACCATGGAAGGCATGTTCATTGAATTTTGACATTATATGCATTTCTAGAGTTTTCCAAGTGAAAAAAAATCCTAAAATACTACCCGCACAAGACGCAACATGTGTTTGATGTTCAAATCATTTGAAATTTGGCATTGAGGCCCTCAACGGGCATGCCCAGATGCTGGCAAAAGTTGGTGTCATTTCATGCACGACAGGACCTACACAATGTTTAATCGGGACCGACCGGGTCTGTCGTTAGTGTAAGTCCTGAACCAATATTTTTACATTAACCCAATAGAGACAAAACAGTTCCACACATTGGCATCGCCATGGAAGGCATTCATGATAGGTTTATTGCTTTCTGATATTATATGCATTTTCTATGGTTTTCCCAGTGAAAACCCCTAAAATACTGCCCGCACTTGACACAACATTCGTTCGGGCATCTGAATTCGTCCAAATTTTGCTTTGGGGACTGCCTTGGGCATGCCCACATGCTGGCAAATGTTGGCGTAATTTATCCATAGTCCAAAAAAATACTAACTTAGGAGTGTTCTAGACTAGGCGAGACGGGTGCATCCGTGAGCATGTAGTTCGAGACGGGTGCATCCGTGACCATGTAGTTTTCTCTAATTTGAGTGCCTATGTTATTTGAATTTTTCGCCATCATCAATCAACATGAACCTTTTCTTATATCCAAAGAATTTTTTGAAATTTGTCAACAATTTTAGAATTTTCAATCGGTTACAATTTTTTTATAAACTTGAACACTTTTCTCCTAAATTGTGAACAAATTCTCAACAATTGATGTTGCGCACAAATTTCAAACCACATAGTTTTCTAAATATTTATCAAATTTTTGAAACTCAAACATTTGTTAAATTTGTGAACAAAAAATTTCAAAAATAGGAACATTTTTTTTAAAATTCCCTAATAGTTTTCATAACTGTAAAGAATATTTTAAAACAACAACATTTTATGGCATTCCAAAAAAATCAATTTTTTAACAGGTTCAAAAAGAATATTAAATTTGAAAAAAAATATAAAAATGAATTAATAAAAAAAGTAAATGAAAAAAAAGAAACAATAAAATATGTTCAACCTTGGTTCAACTAGGTGACGACATCGCTCCCGTCTGATTCCTGTTGGGGCAACCCAATCGTTCGCGGATTTAAAAAACTTCATCGATTTTGAAAACAAAATTTCACGAATTTGAAAAAATATTGCAAGCTTTGAAAAATGTTTGTAAAATTTAAAAGGGTTTATGCATCGTAAAAAAGTTTACGGATTTGAAAACAAAGTTATGAATTTAAGAAAATATTCACGAATTTGAAAAGTTCATGGATTTAAGAAAAAAGTTGATGATTTTAATATTGAAAATAAAATGAAAAAAGAGAAGAATAAAAAAATAGAAGGAAAACGAGATAGACAAACACCGAAATAATAAAACCACAACATGTTTCGAAAGATGTTCAGAAATTATTCATGTTTCAAAAAATTGTTCAAATTCAAAACATATTCGCTAAAATTTCGTTCATAATGTCAAAACTATTCGGCATTACAAAATTGTTCACATTTTTTTTTTGCAATAAAAGTGTTGATTTATTAAGAAAGTATTTCATATATATTAACGCTCTTGTGTTTTCTTATATATTTTGGCGCTACAAAATACCATGAATACTGGTGGGAAGAAGTGGTTAGCAACACTTGCCTTTTAAGTGGGAGGTCTTGAGTTCTAGTCCTCATGAGCTCATCTTTCTGTTAGTATTTTTACATCACTTATATTGAACGTGGTGGGAGCGACATGGTTTAATGGGCCGGCCCAATCGCGAGGTGCAATTCATATACGATCTCTGGCGACGTACTTAAAGACCACCTTGCCCTTTATTATGAAGGGGTATGGGTAATCTAAACCGTTGATGTGTTTAGAGGGTATACCGAAGCAGAAGTGTTTTAATATAGTAATTATATCCATGTGTTAGCTTTCTTGCACATTTGATTTGTACTTTTTTTCTTTGTACTATACTAAAAATTAGATTGTTCAAGTGTGGAGGAGTGTAGCTCTTTGCTCTAGGTGGATGTTCAATCGTACCCAGTCTCCACTAAATATCAATATACAAAAACAGTGTTGCCTACTAAAAATCTATGGTCGGAAATCTATCTATATACAGTCGAATATATTGCACCGACAATACTACAAGATGGTCCAAACGCGACACTACGAACAGAGACCCTTCGATGAAACTGTGTGCGATGTCATAATCGCAAACGGCGGTGTAAAAAATCCCTTAAAAAAGGTGCAAAATGTTTGCAATGACGGATACATCAAACACGGTTCAGATTTTAGTTGCGTGTGCGATGTAGTTTTTGTCGTAACACTCTCTGTTTTTTTGCACATGATATGAGGGTGAAATGATGATACCATGCTATCTTTGAAACTTTTCAGAGTTCATTTGTAGTGACTTTAAATTTCAGGGTCATTTAGCTCAAAAAAATCATTACATGCATGAAAAATAGCAAATGATGTCAAATAGGGTTGAAAGTTGATGACGTGGCTTTGAATGGTGCATACTGAACACACAAAAAGTCTGGAGTTGAAATAAGTTATTAAAAATGAAATGCCTTTGTAACAGATGAGTTTTCGTCTGAAACCCTGGTACTTCGAAAGAAATTGTCCAGTTTGTACACGAAGTGCATCCAATTTTTCCAGTAACCCTCTCTAATTTTTTGCATATGCTATGTGGGTGAAATGATGATACAATGCCAACTTTCAAACTGATCATAATTCATTTTTAGTGCTTCCTGTGAACAGCAAGGCCGAGTCATCTCCTTGGCACACAGGGAAGGCGGCGAAGACGAGCAAGACGGCGACGGGGGAGGACGGGGCTACAGGGTTACGACGGGCATGCGGAAATAGGGCCTGAGGCTACTACGCGTGCATGGTCTGAGTGGAGCAATCGGCGGGTGCGTGGGACGCAAGCTACGTGTGTGAGTGGACGAACCAAAAGAGACAGGGCACGAGCTTGAGCTCGCTCCCCTGGTCATCCATGGCGGACGGCCTTGAGTTCGAATGGGGCGTTGCCTACAAGTGCGAAAAAACAAGCAGGGAAGGTGGGAAGAGAAGCGGCTGCTCACCATGGGGGTGATGGCTCGACGAGGACGCCAGGAGGTGAAGAAGAGGGCGACGAGGCACTGAAGACGACGATGCAACGCGCTGTCCATGAAGAAGAAGCAGGGGATGTAGTCATCATGGAGGAGGCCGATCGAGGGCTCCACGGACTTGCCGCAGAGCCGAGGACGAAGTCGGGGACGCGTGCGTCGCTCCCCGAGGAAGAAGACTACGGCGTCGAGCTTGATCGCGCTGGAGTAGAGCTCGGGCATGGCATTGGAGACGGCTTGGCGTGGAGGGATTACCTCGGCGGCGGGAGGAGGCATAAGAGGGGAAAACGGAGCGAGGAGGAAACCTTAGGGTTGGGGCAGGATTTTATAGGACAAAGGGAGCAGCTGCGGCCGTCAAATCGACCGGACTGCCGACGTGGAGGCTCTGGATGTCATGTCGTACAGGGAGAAGACGATCAACACATGAAGGTGCTGGTGGGCTGCATTCAAAGGGATAAGTGGGCTGTGTGAGGGACGGTTGGGCTGCTGCTAAAAGCTGGGCCGCTGCCCTCTCTCCTTTCTCCCATCTCTTTCCTTTAAACTATTTTACTAGACAATAAAATACCAAGGAAAACCCTAGGGAGTTAGGAGAGGTATTTGAGAGAGGTGAGAATATCATCGTGCTCCTGGAAATGCGCACTATTTTAATAAAATCGTTCGGGAAATTCTAGAGGTAGAAAAATAAAACACGTTTGAATAAAATTCAAACTTGTGCCATTTTTGGACCCAACCAAAACAAGTTCATTTGATCTGAAATTTGTTAGAGGGGTTGTAGGCACGGTTAAACAATATTGGGAAAATAATGAACATTTTCTGAACAAGGAAAATGTCACTTGAATTAAATGATGAATTTGAAAGGAGTGAGCTAGTGATGGAGTTTGCAAAGAAGATGGTTGGGCAAGATGCACACATAGAAGATGGAGGAAGGAGATCACCACAAAGAGAGAACAAATAAATGCAACACGCAAAAATAAAATAAAATGCTCACAAAAGATCATGATGCAAGGAACATGGATATGGCAAGACACAACAAAGATCAAGGCAAACAAACAAGGATGGCACAATGCAAAATAATAAAAGATGAACATGATGCAAGAAGCAAAGTATGGAAATGGAATTCATCATGATCATGGAAACAACATAGAGGAATGAAGTATGCAAAATAATTAAAATAATGCAACAAACAAAATAAGCACCTAACAACGACAAAAAATAAATGGAAGACAACTGGAGCATCGGTCTCGGGGCGTCACAAGGATGTTTTTAATCTCCAACCGCTGGGAATCCGAGACCTTCTTACTAAAATATATGGACGATTTATCTGTGTTTATGCATTGTCCCAAGGCAGCGCAATATGTGTTCAGAAGATCTCTTATCATGGCTGCACCTACACTTGTTGCTTCAAAGAATAAGAGGCTGTCATCGGCGAACAATAAATGATTAAAAACCGGTGCGTTTGGTGCAACTGAGAGACCCCGGACCCCATTGTCATGTGCTTTAAGCAAACAAGATAGCCCTTCAGCTGCCAACAGAAATAAGTAGGGGGATATCAGCTCACCCAGCCGTAATCCTCTTGATGGCCTGAAAGATTTCAAACTACAACCGTTAAAAAGGACCGAAAAGGAAACAGACGAGACGCACCTCATTACTGTCTCCGTGAACCATGGGCTGATGCCCAATTTAAGCATTACTTCCTTCAAATAAAACCACTCTAGTCTGTCATACGCCTTCATCATATCCAGCATTAGTGCACAGAACCTGTTGCCCTTAACTCTCCTTGTTTTTATGTAATGCAGGCATTCATATGCCGTGATGAAATTGTGTGTGATTAAGCGACTAGGAACGAACACCGATTGCTCCTTAGAAATAACTTCGGGGAGAATACTTTTCAACCTGTTTGCTAAGACCTTTGATGCTATTTTGTAAATCACATTAAACAGGCTTATAGGCCGAAATTGTCCTAAAGTTTTTGGACTTGCTATCTTGGGAATAAGAACGATGAACGTTTGATTTATATCCTCCAGTGAGTCATCTCCATTGAGTACCCTGATGATCATACCTGTGACTTCCTCTCCACATAAATCCCAATGCCGCTGAAAAAAGTTTGCTGGAAAACCATCCGGACCGGAGCTTTTGTTGGGAACATTTGGAACAAAGTGTTTTCCACTTCCTCATTTGTGTAAGGAGCGTTAAGACTTGCATTCATACAAGCATCAACTCCAGACGGTATGTGTGACAGAACCTCCTCCATCCCTATGGTTCCTTCTGATGAGTACAGATTCTCATAAAAATTAGTAGCCAGGTTGGCCAACTCTTCCGGATCATTACAAACTGAGCCATCTTGCCATTGCAACTGAGTTATAGTGTTTTTAGCCCTGCGCGCACTAGCTTTCTTTTGGAAATATTGCGTGTTACTATCCCCTTCTGCCAACCAGCGTATGCGTGATCGCTGCCTTGTCATAATCTCCTCCATGTATGATAACTCCACAATATGATCATGCACCTTCCTTTCTTATGTACTCGGTCCAACACGCAATGGATCAGCCCGTAGGGCAGCCAGCTGCTTTCGCAGCTCCCGGAGTTCAAGGCAAACAGACCCAAAGGTTGTCCGACCCCAGTGCTTCAACGAACCTGCAACATTTGTTAGTTTTGACTCTAGTTGGCTCATCGTAGTAGCTGGTTGATCCCTCTGCCAAGCTTGTTCAAGCGTAGCGCTGAAGGTTTCTTCCTGCTCCCACATGCATTCATAACGAAACGGTTTTTTGAGAGCCACTCTCAAGTTGCTTGCCTCTTATTTATTTAGTAGGAGGATAGGGCTGTTATCTGATTTAGCCACCATAAGATGTTCCAGTGATGCAAAGGGGAACATTGCTGATCAGCTTGGGGTTGCAAGGGCCTGGTCCAACCGAACCCTACAGATATCCCCTCCCGATATTCTCTTCTCAAAAGTTCAGTCCAGCCCTTATAGCCAAGATTTGCTAATTCACACACATCAACCGCCACCCTGCATCCTGCAATTTGAGCACTATCGCGCTCGTTCGGCCCCATCTGCTCTTATGGCCTCACTATCTCATTAAAATCACCAATACATGCCCATTGCAAGGTGTTTTCCCCTCGTAAAAACTTCATCGTGTCCTAGGTTTTGTAGCGTAAACTTGTGTTCGCTGCGCCATAGAAACATGTAAGGCGCCAAGGATCTTTACCTGGTTCCTTCACAACCGAGTCTATGTGATACTAGGAAAAGCTTTCTATTTCCACATCGACACAATCCTTCCAATACAAGCATAAACCTCCACTACGACAACTACTCCCTACGCCGAAACTACCAGAAAAACCTAAACTACCAGCCAAGCCTTCCACCTGGTACTTTGCAATTTGTGTCTCAACAAAACAGAGCACCATCCGCGCACACGCCTCCACGAGATCGCGGATCACACGAACCGTCACGGGATCGCCAATTCCACGGCAGTTCCAACAAAGGGTCCTCATTGGACACGGCGGTCCTCCTCACGGGTGCCCGCCTGAATCGTTATATCCATCTCCTCAGCCACATTCTCTCCCTCCTACCTTCTCCGCTTTACCACCAGGTCTTTCTCTGGTGTGGAAACCAGCGCCGCCCTGCTGCTACTCACCGCTCCACTCTCCAAAAATAAGACAGCGTCTGCCACTTTTCCCGCCAAGTGTGGTAATGCTTGGCCGCGTACATTGACAATGCCATCCTGCGACACAAGTCGTTTCCTAGCAAATCTGTCATTCTCCCGCGGGTAATGACCAGAATAAGGGTTAGCTACATTAGCTGCATATGAGCGCCCTTCTTCTCCAAATCTTCCTTCTCCCGGACCTCCTCTCCCTTGTCTGACTCCCCTCATACCTCTACCACCAGTTCTGCCTCCTCTACCTCCTTCATCCATGCTTCCTCTCCCAACCTCCACATACCTAGGCGCATCATTGCTCCAAAGCAACCATTCCCCCCATTCACACATTGCAGGGTCATGAATACCATCCCCACACTCCTCCACTGAATGCCCAATCAAGCCACAAAAATAACAGAAAATAGGAAGCTTTTCATAAAACACCGGGTACCTTTTGCTTCCCTTAAGTGCTATTGGCACAAACCGGAGCAGAGGTTTGTTCACATCAACATAGACTCTGACCCGCAAAGTGCTTCCCGGATTAATTTTTCTTTCATTGACTATGACGGTGAAGGGTGGCTCCCCCACCTTTACAGCCACCTTCTCTGCTAGTTCTTTCTTAGCCGTTAAACCATCTGGCAGACCCTAAATCCTCGCCCACAGTGGTATCTTATTCAACTTATACTCAGACACATAAGTAAACCCATCATACTCTTGTATGATAATAGCTGCTGCATTGCGGAAAATCCACGGCCCCACCTCCATGATCCTCTTCCAGTTACCAAGGCAGTGACATTGCACGAGGAAGAGGTTCGGGCCTTTTATGTTGAAGGTCACACCTTGCGCAGATGCCCACATGTTCCTCATCTACCGCAGTAGGGTTGCTTGACTAAACGGCTTCGTTGTATGCACACGGAAAAGCCCCTAGCCAACGGACTCCCTTGATCAGATCATTGACTTCCCCGGACAGATCGAGGTCATCTTCCTCCTCCCCATGAAGTTGCATCCCCGCAAATTGGTCCTCTAGATCCGCCCCCGGGCCATAGGGTCCCCAGTGATTCTCCCCTTCCAGATCGATATCATCATCACCTGCACCCACATCACCGGCTTCCACCCTCGCATCATCCCCCTAGCCTCCGCCGCCCTGCTTGTTTCTCCGTCCTATCCTCCCTCTACTTCTCTCTCCTTCTCCAGCACTACTCCTGTCTTCCCTAGACCCCCGCTCGACTCCATCTCCTTTGGTAAATCAGCCATGCAGACCGAGATCTGACAGCTGTGTGAAGTTGCTCTGCCGCTTGCCGAAGGAATCCGGCCACCGGGGCGGTTTTTACGTGGACTCGGGACGTCGCCGTCAGAGGAGAGGTGGAACCCTAGATCGCCTAGGGGAAAAACAATTTTCAACACTTTTGTCAAACTAGCGTACGTGACTACCTAGTTTCTTTGATTAATCTGCTAGGCTTCCAGGACTGCTAGTGCTAGAGGCCCAAATAACAGACTTACAAAAAAGGAGGTTGGAGGCCCAATAGTAGGTCGATCGGAAGATTGGGTACGGATCGCTTGATTCCAGCGATTGCAGACAAAGAGGCAGCGTACTGTCGTCTAGGTCTGGCGAGCGGCGATCAGAGATTGACGAAGGCCCTAGCAGTCGTGCAGGCGCCGATGTAGTTACCTCCGATCTAATCCCATTGATGGTCGTCTTGTTGTGTGAAGCTGCAACAGCCGTGAACCGCGGTTCCGTTCATTGTTTCAATCAGGATCGAGCCATCAAGGAACACATCCAGGCCAAAACTACAGACCGTGTTTTAATCTCCAAGTGCAAGGTTCTATTTTCAATTCGTTTTCTTTCTATTTGGATGATCTATTCATCTAACGACCGTACCTATTAGAAAGGATCACTTTTATAATTTGTTTGGTTCTGTGTTCCCGAATCTTCATCATGTCTACTAACTAGAATTAGGAAGCATGAATCTGATGCTGCAAAGCATAAGAAGAAACAAAAACTCGATTTGAGGCTCAACCTCTAACGGGTTCCCTTGATAGATATTTTGTGAAAGGACCCCAACATAATTCTGAAAATCAAACTAGAGATTTTAATGTTGATGATGGTCTTGATGGTAATGCAACAGAGGTTGAGGCTCCTGATGCAGAAATTGATGATGGTAATATTGCCAATGAAGGGGGTGATGATGTTGATAATGCCATTGAAGGTGATGATGTTGATACTGCCATTGAAGGTGATGATGTTGATACTGCTAATGAAAAAATACTAGACGGATGCTCCTTTTTGGTAGGACATGAGGTCCGTTCATTGCTATGCAATCCCTTTACCTTCTAGCATTAGTGTTGAAATATGCCTGAATAAGATAGCAATAAAGTAGAATTGAAATTATATAATAAAGTGAGAGTATTCTTTACATATATTAATTCTTCTTTTATGTGAATTGCCAAAATTTTAGGCCATATTTTGGTTTTCGCACGGGGCCCGGAATTTCTGGAGACCGCACTTATTTTTAAAAATAAAAGCCATATAGATGGATTATGACTGGTACAGGCACCGACGTAACGATGCTGGATGGGACAAAAAATTCACTAACTTTAAAAAAACATACATATAACTGTCCCTTCTATTTTTATGTTTGTTCCATTGACAATATTTACAATTTATTTCAAAGTCTCACTTGTGCTCGACATTCATATTAAACCCACTTAACCCTATATATATTGGTTTTCTTTCTTATATGAAATGGAACACGGGAATCGATCCTGATGAACTTAAACCCCAAAGACAATGTTGTTGGGAGAGGTCGAAAACTCACCAAAATATATAAATATACACTTTAAACAAAGTGCACTTTCATTATTTTTAGAGTTTTATGATGCAATATTTTTTATACACGTTGAATTTGGCATCCACTGTGTTTATATACAAGATGGGGAAATACTAGAAGGGTTGATATTTATAACAATACAATCATAAGTCGCATGCGACATCCACGAGGTGAATTATATATAGTTCATTTGATCAATATCTCTATATATAATAATGTTGTGCCGTGGCAACGCACGGGCATTTTACTTGTACACTTTAAAGACAAGGGCTATTTCCCGACTAACCGCCTCTAAAAAAGAATCTAGATACAGAAATCAAGAGTTAATTTGCCTTTAGTCTATAGTAAACAAAAAAAAAATTAGGATACCCTTTTGCATCAAAAAATTAATACCAAGCATTCCTCAAATCGTTAAGAATTTCCTTCCATTCACCTCAATATATATACTAGGAAATAGGCCGTTGCCAAGAAAAGGAGGATGCTACGTACATCTTTGGAAACCTTTCAATTCCATCTAAAAAAATAATCAAAGTAGGTATCTATTGTTTTTACATAAATGTGTCCTTATATATCTGTTAATACATTAATTCCTGCAAAAACATCAGGAAGGCATATCCACAATCTTGTATATTAATTAACTGTCGATTCCATTTTTGTCCCTCTATATAAATGACTATGCAAGGCTAGAGCTTACAGTATCCCTAAGCACACACCAAAGAAATAAGCGATTCTTCGCCGATCTCTTCGTCATGGCCCCCAAGAGCAACGCTACCAGGATGGCTGCAATTTTCATGGTTCTTATGATCATGGCTTCCACCCGATCATCATCTTCTTGCTACGCCCATACAAGTAATAAGATATTTTTTTGTTTTGTTCATGTGTTGCCAAATTTTGTTGTCCTTTCGCGTCTCGGTCGGTTATTTTCGTCAATATTTAAGTCGTTGCACCTGTTTTGTTAACAAAAATCATCACTATTATACATACGTCAATTCATATTTCGTGGATGCATGTTGGGAGTTACATGGATTAATTATCAAAATTGCAGTTGAAGATGGAGAGAATTCTACACTGTGCTTCCATGTGGAAAATTGCCAGCATGACAGTTGCCAGACCGCATGCCGCTTCAGCTCTAATCCCTCAACTGGGGCGTATTGCAAGCTCACTAATTACTGTTGTTGTGTCTAGCATAATGCTTCTTTTCTCGCTAGAGGAATAATTTTACTACATATTCATGCATATGTAGTATTGGTTACCAAAAAATTATATATTTGAGCCTCTTATATTATGCGGTCCAGATTTGTTACTTTCTTGATGATAGAGCTAATGAATTGCAATTCACATGTCACAAATATCTTCCCCTAGACGCCCCTTGACATAAATTGTGTTTTACCTAGTTCATATTTTCCCTAAAATATGATTTACCCGGTGTTCGTAATCCAAGGCGAGGAATCTTATAGAACACAAATGTTCAATATGTTATGATGTCAATGGATTGAAAAGGGGAACTATATGCTTCCATGTGTACGAAGCAGAAGTGTTAATTATCGATGAGAGACTAGTGGGGGGAGATGCTATATACGTGGGAGTGATTACTAGAAGCACTGATTTAGGAAGGAAAAATTCAGCGCCTAACCATCGTATCAGATCGTACGAACAACACAATGTTAATCCAGCGGCCACCCAGACGAAGGTACTAATAGTGCAGTCATACCAGAATTTGTCACAACGGCTAACTTGATCTTCTAGTACCATCGTACATACGATTGCCGGAGGTCTCTAGTTCATGTTGCCTGTTGCATATTTTTTGAACACTTACATAAGAGAAAAAAAGTGTAATTGGATCGGCCCATGCTGAGAGGGCGAGTTGACGTATTTCATAAACAATCCATCATACATACAAAAGTGAGTACTATTGTCAAAAGTCTATATTGCCCTTTAAACGTTTGGTGAGGGGGGTAGCGAATCGGGTCTCGATAATTAATTATGTGCTTCTAGTAACAAACTAGTAACTAGTCCTAGAAATTACGCTAATTGTTTTGGTAGGTTGTGACTGCTTCCAACAAACAAACAAAAAAATAATGCTTCCCAAAAATTACATATTTTCTTCCGAGTTTTTTCATGGCACAGATGTGCTTCCGATAAATAAACAATTAAAGAAAATCAATTGCTTCTGGATGTTTTTCCTTAACAACTCAAACGTCATGGAAACATTTTGCTTCGATAAAAGCACATGGAATGGAAACATATTATTCAGAAAAATATGCTTCCAAAATAAAGGTACTCTAAAAATTCGTACCATATGTATATATGCTCAACTAAAAAACACAAGTGTATATATTCTCAATTGAAACTAGGACGTTTATACTGAAACATTGGGTTGTAGACAACATGTAATCCCTTGAAGCAGCACGTAGCAATGGTGGAAGCATACATGATTAGTGTGTAAGAGATTCATTATTTGGGCGCATAGGAATCCTAATGTGTTGTTGTTTGAAGCATGATTAGTATCTAACCGGAACTTTGGTGAACTGTTTAGGAAGCATAAATGTTTCATGAAAACCTACACCTCTTGGTTATTGTGTAACCGAAGCTTTCATTCTTTTGGGCGGGGAGGAAAATAGAGACATGTTCGATACAAAATTAGTAAGATGGTGTAGCATACATGCGCAACCAACAAATACATCCGCTTCAAACAAAATGAACATGTGCTTCCTATGACGTTGAAATTTTTTTCAATGGCCAACTTTCTGATTGATGTATGCTTCCATCAACATTTTACTTATAAATGACATCATAATTTTCTTCCAAATATTTTTTTCTTCCCATATATATTGGACTTTGCTACCATACAACAAGACATAAACAATGAAGCATAACAGGACGAAGCCCCTACTAGAACATGAGCACCGTCCAAAGATGGATTTCTTCGAGGAGTAGCGTAGGTTAGATCGGAGCGACTATGATGAGATCAGAACGACTTAGTTGGAGTGTGGTGGCTAGTCTGGGCCACAATAACCAATTGGAGACAAAAAAATTCCACACTTGCATCACCATGGAAGGCATGCATGCCAAGTTTTTTGCTTTCTCACATTATATGCATTCTCTAGGGTTTTCTCACTGAAAAACACTAAAATATTGCCCGCACATGACACAACATGTGTTTGGTGTACAAATTCATTCAAGTTTTGCATGGGGGACTACCTTGGGCATGCCCATACACTGGCAACATTTGGTGCCATTTCATGCACGACACAACCTACACCATGTTCAACCGGGTTCGTTTAGGTTTAATGGTACATCAAGTCTCGAACAGTTTTTTTCAGGTCCATAAACTGGAATCAATTTATTTCCACCCACTGGCATCACCATGGAAGGCATGCATGCAAGTTTCATTGCTTTCTTACATTGTATGCATTTTCTATGGTTTGCCCCGTGAAAAAGGCCCTAAAATATTGCCGCATGTGACACAATGTGTGTTTGGTATCCGAATTTGTTCAAATTTTGCATTGAGGCCTTCCATGGGCATGCCCACGCGTTGGCAAAATTTGGTGTCATTTAATGCACAACAAGACATACACCATGTTTGATCGGGATCGTTCGTGTCTGCTGGTAGGGTATGTCTTGAACCAGGTTTTTTCTTCACATTAGCCAAATGGAGCCAAAAAAATTCCTCACACAGGCATCACCATGGAAGGCATGTTCATTGAATTTTGACATTATATGCATTTCTAGAGTTTTCCAAGTGAAAAAAAAATCCTAAAATACTACCCGCACAAGACGCAACATGTGTTTGATGTTCAAATCATTTGAAATTTGGCATTGAGGCCCTCAACGGGCATGCCCAGATGCTGGCAAAAGTTGGTGTCATTTCATGCACGACAGGACCTACACAATGTTTAATCGGGACCGATCGGGTCTATCGTTAGTGTAAGTCCCGAACCAATATTTTTACATTAACCCAATAGAGACAAAACAGTTCCACACATTGGCATCGCCATGGAAGGCATTCATGATAGGTTTATTGTTTTCTGATATTATATGCATTTTCTATGGTTTTCCCAGTGAAAACCCCTAAAATACTGCCCGCACTTGACACAACATTCGTTCGGGCATCTGAATTTGTCCAAATTTTGCTTTGGGGACTGCCTTGGGTATGCCCACACGCTGGCAAATGTTGGCGTCATTTATCCATAGTCCAAAAAAAATACTAACTTAGGAGTGTTCTAGACTAGGCGAGACGGGTGCATCCGTGAGCATGTAGTTCGAGACGGGTGCATCCGTGACCATGTAGTTTTCTCTAATTTGAGTGCCTGTGTTATTTGAAATTTTCACCATCATCAATCAACACGAACCTTTCCTTATATCCAAAGAATTTTTTGAAATTTGTCAACAATTTTAGAAATTTCAATCGGTTACAATTTTTTTATAAACTTGAACACTTTTCTCCAAAATTGTGAACAAATTCTCAACAATTGATGTTGCTGATGGGCCTCTAACCCCTCGTTGGTTACCCCAAGTGGAAGGTGTAAGATGCAGTGTTGTGGAAGTTTTTCCCTTAGCAAAGATGCCAAGGATCGAATCCCCAGAGACTCCTAGGTTCAACAAGTAGGTGTCAACTGCTAACGGCGCCAGATATTAGCAATCAACGTGGACCTGCACACAGATATAAATAACTTTGCTCCCAACGAGTACAGAGAGGTTGTCAATCTCTCCGGCCTTGTTGTTCACAAAGGATTAAACGCAAATGATAGTAGTGATAGATAGTGTTTGCAATAGTAAATAATAACAAAAAGTAAATAGCGGATGTGATCAATGATGGTAATATGGACCGGAGTCTCATGATGTTCACTAGTGATGTCTCTCTCCCAAAAGACGATAAAACAGCTATGTGAGGTAAACGAATTACAGCTGGGCAATTGACAGGACCACGAACGCAAACCAATGCTGATTACATTGCAAGAAAGGTTGAGGTTCAAAGCATGGGCGGTACGCCAAAGTAAGTAGACCGAAATCCATCAATATCTACTACTAATCATCCACCTTGAGATATCTATCCAGAACATCTCGCTGGTATTAAGTTGCGAGTCCCACCCATAGTGTAAACTCAAAGCAACAGACAACTGCATTAAAAGAACTTTGCGTAAAGTAAACAATCCTTGCACCCGCGGGCACAAGCACCGTTGTTTTCCCCCTTGTGGCAACAACACATCCCCTAGACTCATGTTTCTGTCACTCAAGCTAGTCATCGAGGGGCATGAACCCACAATCAAGCATAACGTTCCCTCTTGGAGTCACTACCTACTACTTGGCCAAAGCAATAAATAACAACGGAGAACATGCAAGAATTACTTACGAACATAAATATAAGAGAGGTGAATCAAATATATTACTCAAAAACAATCTGAACATAATCTCATAATCCATCGGATCCCAGCAAACTCAACATAGCAACAGCATAAGGATTACATATGTGCCTCGATCATGTAGGGCAGCTCACGAGGACTAATTAGTGAAGCACAAGAACGGGAGGAGAACATCACATAGCTACTGGTCATGGACTCATGGTCCAAGGGAGACTACTCACGACTCATCCGGGAGGCGTCCATGGTGGTGGAGAAGCTCCCGGTGGTGATCCTCCCCTCCGGCAGGGTGCCGGGAAGAGTTCTCCTGGTGCTCCCGATCTTGGAAGCGGCGGCGGCGGCGGAACAGAGATGGGATCGCGAAAAGAGTTCCTGTTCTGAGGGTTTCGGAGGACGCTTTAAATATATGCCAAAGGAGGGCATCGGGGAAGCTTCGGGGGGCCCAGGCGCCCCCCGGCACGGCCCAGGGGGAGGGGGGTGCGCCGCCAGGGCGCCTGGAGCCCTGGTGCCCCCCCGGCTGTCCTTCGGACGCACGGTAGTTTCCGAAACGCTGATTTTTTATATAATTTTTCTGGATTTTTCCTGGTAGTTCTCGTAACGTGAAAACCAGAAATACAAAAACAGCCGAAAACAGAAACTAGCACTGGGGTGCACTGGATTAGTAGGTTAGTCCAAATATGATCAAAAGTGTATGGAAGTGTATAAATATCATAGCAATATCACCCAAAAGTGGCATGGAGCAAGCATAAATTATAGATACGTTTTGGACGTATCAACATCCCCAAGCTTAATTCCTGCTCGTCCTTGAGTAGGTAAATGATAACAAGAATAATTTCTATGGTGACATGCTATTAACCATATATGACTTTTTATAGTCATATGACAAAAGCTTACTGAGACAATGAATCTATAGTAATTAAGTTGCCTCATGAGAAAATCGCAAATGACTGAAAGTTTTACAACATGAAACTGAAACATCAAAAAGATTTGCAATGAACATGATGTGCAAATATGATAAACTGATATCTAGCTTGCCCCCTTTAGTGAAGCAAAACATAAATGCAGGGGCACCTTCAAGGTTTAAGTGATGACTAGATACAATGATTTCAAAATAAACGATATCACAATCATGCAAAAGACAATGCTACTTTGGGACAATGCACATTACACTCAGAATGAGAATCATGCTCTCAGTAGTTGGTGCTTGAAGAAAGAAGGTGGAGACTCAACATAAAATTAAAAGAATGGTTATGTGCTAGAGCTTTTTATTTTAAAGACATAGAAGCAATTTTGTCAACGGTAGTAGTACTTCATATGTGTCATGTATAAGACATCCTCTAAGTTGCAAGCCTAATGCATCGAATACCAATAGTGCTTGCACCTTGTCCTAATTAGCTCGGATTTCTATGGGTTATCATTGCATTACATATGTTTCAACCAAGTGTCACAAAGGGGTACCTCTATGCCACCTGTACAAAGGTCCAAGGAGATAAATCGCATTTGATTTCTCGTTTTTGATAGATCTCAACTTGAGGACATCCATACCGGGACAACATAGAAAATAGATGATGGACTCCTCTTTAATGCATAAGCATATTCTCATAAGAGATTGAGGATTAACGTCCAAGCTAAAACTTCCACCATGATACATGGCTTTGGTTGGCGGCCCAATGTTCTTCTCTAACAATATGCATACTCATTCAACCCATGGCAAATCACCCTTACTTCAGACAAGATGAACATGCATAGCAACTCACATGATATTCAACAAAAGTGTGACAGTTGATGGCGTCCCCAGAAACATGGTTACCGCTCATCAAGCAACTTATAAGAAATAAGATACATAAGCAACATATTCTTTACCACAATAGTTTTTAAGCTACTTTCCCATGATCTATGTATTGCAAAGTTAGTTCGCTTAGTACAGGTGGAGGTTAGCAAAAAGACTGGGAGCGACCAACTAAGAGAGCAATGACGGTCATAATCATGCAGAGCGACAAAGCAATATTGAATCAGGCATGGTAGTTATATCGCTACTCAGAAATAAAAGATCATCAAGGCTTGACAGACTTTCTTTACAGTCTTAAATATGCGTGAGCATACGCCAAGTCAATCAAAATAAATTCTCGAAGGAATATATTACTATACCATACCACATCATAGGCAAACAAATCATGTTGGTACTCCAATAACACATTGGGAATCCCCTAGCTATTTGAGATTAACCATAAGAAAACCTGAACTACTAAGCACCATCTTGCACGTAGCATCTTTATCATAGACACATTAACCAATGCAATGGAAGCAAACTTTCTTAATAAGGTGAGTATGATAATTAAAGAGAGTTCAAGCAACCAACTAAACAAAATCTCTTTGAAAAGATAAGCATGAATACTAAGACCAGAGCATGATAGTAGCTATTAAAAGACAAAGAACACACACAGCGAAGATAGACATGAAAATTCTATGTTATGTTCTAGGTAGAAGTGGAGAGTGTTTCTCTCCCACATAAAGAATGCTGAGTTCCGACTCGTTATGAAAAACTAAAAAAAAAACTAAAAGCAAGACACTCCAAGCATAGCACATAACACATGAAGTGATAAAAATATAGCGGAACGAAAGACGAACTGATAATGTTGATGGAGAAGGGGATGCACGGGGGCATCCCCAAGCTTAGACGCTTGAGTCTCCTTGAATATTTCTTGGGGGTGCACGGGGGCATCCCCAAGCTTGAGCGCTTGACACTCCTGAATCTTTTTTATCATCTTCCCTCGCACACTTGAAAACTCCCTTCATACATAACTCATCATAATTTGATTAGCGAGGTTAGTACCCTTAATAAAATAATTTCACCTTGCTGGAAATAAAGATATTCTTGAAGTTATACTGTTTCTCAAGATTGCCAAAAGGTTTTTGCAAAGAAAAAGCAAGTTCTTGGTTTGCAAAATGAAGGAAAGGCAAAACAGGACAGAATCTGTGAAAAACAGAACAGCAGGTAGTAATTGATCTGTTCGGGGTACTTAGGCAACTCAAATCAAAAAACTCAGAACAGACGCACGAAAGACAATTATATATAGAACGCTGTCGAAAAAATTCAGACCAAAAAGATGATCTGGTGATTTTATACGAATTTATCTATCCAAGGACAGAATCTGTTTCCTGGACAGCACCTCACAACTTTTGAACTTTCTAGCAATCAGAGGCTATACTTGGCACAAATATGAAAAGCAAAGATACAATGATGATGCTAAAGCCATGAGTCTAGGGGATGTGCTGTTGGCACAAGGGGGAAAACAATCCTTGCACCCGCAGGCACAAGGGAGACTAGCTTGAGTGACAGAAACATGAGTCTAGGGGATGTGCTGTTGCCACAAAGGGGAAAACAACGGTGCTTGTGCCTGCGGGTGCAAGGATTGTTTACGTTACGCGAAGTTCTTTTAATGCAGTTGTCTGTTGCTTTGAGTTTACACTATGGGTGGGACTCGCAACTTAATACCAGCGAGATGTTCTGGATAGATATCTCAAGGTGGATGATTAGTAGTAGATGCAGATGGATTTCGGTCTACTTGCCTTGGCGTACCGCCCATGCTTTGAACCTCTACCTTTCTTGCAACATAGTTAGCATTGGTTTGCGCACATAATTCTGTCAATTGCCCAGCTGTAATTCGTTTACCTCACATAGCTGTTTTATCGTCTTTTGGGAGAGAGACATCACTAGTGAACATCATGGGACCCCGGTCCATATTACCATCATTGATCACATCCGCTATTTACTTTCTGTTTTTACTTACTATTTGCAGCAATACCTATCACTATTATCACTTGCATTTGATCCTTTGTAAACGACAAGGCCGGAGGGATTGACAACCTCTCTGTACTCGTTGGGAGCAAAGTTATTTGTATATGTGTGCAGGTCCACGTTAATTGCTAATATCTGGCGCCGTTAGCAGTTGACACCTTCTTGTTGAAACTGGGAGTCTCAGTGGAAATCGATCCTTGGTATCTTTGCCAAGGGAAAACTTCCACTACACTGCATCTCAAACCTTCCACTTGGGGTAACCAACGAGGGGCGAGAAGCCATCAAGCAAAGTTTTCTGGCGCCGTTGCCGGGGACTCCACTCTTCAAGATAGGGGAGTTGCACGCTATCTTTTATCTTTGCTTTTTAGTCTTGTTAGTTTACCTTTCAGTTTTCTTTATGTCTTTTCACTAGTTTTGCTTAATGGAAAACAACAAAAATATGAGAGAGCTTTATAAGCTCTACCGTGCTTTGGGACATGATGTGTTTGAAGAGAAAATTAAAAAACCTATGGAACTTTATTATTTGCATAACAATCATGATGGTGGTGATGTTATTAGTATGCTTTCTTTGAATATCAATATTGCTAATGACATGGAAAGCTCTAAGCTTGGGGATGACACGTTTGATGAACATGATATTTTTAGTCCCCCAACTTTTGAAGAGAAAATTTACTTTGATGATGCTTTGCTTCCTATATATGATTACAATGATGAAGATGATGTTTTCAGTCCACCTACTATTGAGGATAAAATTTATTATGATTATGATATGCCTCCTAAATACAATGATTACCATGATGGTTATGATAGTCTTACTCTCACTATTCCTAATAAGAATGATTTTGCTTATATGAAGAGTAATGACACTTTTATGCTTTTGGATCATGGAAATAATGCCTTATGTGATAGCTATATTGTTGAGTTCATCTATGATGCCACTGAAATTTATAATGAGAGAGGGAGACATGGTTCTAAATATCTTAATAATAAGAAGTTTCCTCTCTTTATGGTGAATATTTTGAAGTTATGCTTGTTTTGCCTTCCTATGCTAGTCGCTTTGTGCTTCAATGAATTATTCTATTGCAATATTCCTATGCATAGGAAGCATGTTAGGCTTAAATGTGTTTGGTATTTGCTTCTTGATGCTCTCTTTTGTTCTTCAACTCTTATTCCTACGAGAGCATCATTAAAGTCTTAGGCCTATCTTTATGGCTATAAAGAAAGAGCTCTAGGGATACAACCCTTGTTATCTTTGCTTTCAGTTTGTTCTTTCAGTTTTTAGTGGTCTTGATGTTTGTTATTACTGTAGCAACATCATTGTATCTTTACTTTTCAACTTTGTGCCAAGTGTAGCCTCTGATTGCAAGAAAGTTCAAAAGTTGTGACGTGCTGTCCAAGAAACAGATTCTGTCCTTGGATAGAAAAATTCGTATAAAATCACCAGATCATTTTTTTGGTCTGAATTTTTTCGACAGCGTGCTCTATACAATTGTCTTTCGGGCGTTTTTTCTGAGTTTTTTTATTAGAGTTGCAGAAGTGCCCCGAAAAAATCATTTACTACCTGCTGGTCTGTTTTTCACAGATTCTGTCCTGTTTTGCCTTTCCTTCATTTTGCAAACCTTGAGCTTCCTTTTTCTTTGCAAAAACCTTTTGGCAGTCTTGAGAAACAGTAGAACTTCAAGAATATCCTTATTTCCAGCAAGGAACAATTATTTTATTAAGGGTACTAACCTCGCTAATCAGATTATGATGAGTTATGTATGAAGGGAGTTTTCAAGTGTGCGAGGGAAGATGATAAAAAGATTCAGGAGTGTCAAACGCTCAAGCTTGGGGATTCCCCCATGCACCCCCAAGAAATATTCAAGAATACTCAAGCGTCTAAGCTTGGGGATGCCCCCGTGCATCCCCTTCTCCATCAACATTATCAGTTCATCTTTTGTTCCGCTATATTTTTATCACTTCATGTGTTATGTGCTATGCTTGGAGCGTCTTGCTTTTAGTTTTCCTTAGCTTTTCATTACGAGTCGGAACTCAGATTTCTTTGTGTGGGAGAGAAACACGCTCCACTTCTACCTAGAACATAACATAGAATTTTCATGTCTATCTTCGCTGTGTGTGTTCTTTGTCTTTTAATAGCTACTATCATGCTCTGGTCTTAGTATTCATGCTTATCTTTTCAAAGAGATTTTGTTTAGTTGGTTGCTTGAACTCTCTTTAATTATCATACTCACCTTATTAAGAAAGTTTGCTTCCATTGCATTGGTTAATGTGTCTATGATAAAGATGCTACGTGCAAGATGGTGCTTAGTAGTTCAGGTTTTCTTATGGTTAATCTCAAATAGCTAGGGGATTCCCAATGTGTTATTGGAGTACCAACATGATTTGTTTGCCTATGATGTGGTATGGTTTAGTAATATCTTCCTTCAAGAATTTATTTTGATTGACTTGGCATATGCTCACGCATATTTAAGACTGTAAAGAAAGTCTGTCAAGCCTTGATGATCTTTTGTTTCTGAATAGCGATATAACTTCCATGCCTGATTCAATGTTGCTTTGTCGCTCTGCATGATTATGACCGTCATTGCTCTTTTAGTTGGTCGCTCCCAGTCTTTTGCTAACCTCCACCTGTACTAAGCGGACTGACTGCTTGCGCATCCAAAATCCTTTAAACCAGTTATGCCATATGAGTCCACCATACCTTCCTATACATGGTATTTACCTGCCATTCCTAACGGAGACTTTCATGTACCACCTCGAAATTATTCAAAAAAAGCATTCCTATTTTGTGCCTCTGTTTTAGTTCATGAGGAAGTAGTAGTTAATTCATGATCTTTTTAAGTTGGACAAGCTTCACCACGGGATTGCATGTCTAATGTGCAAACCCATAATACGAGAAGGAACTGGCATTGAGTGCGCCCGGCTCAAAAATAATATAACAAACAAACCCTCCTTCACGCTTTGTTCATGAGAAATCAGAAAACTTTGGCAGTGATAAACAAAGGAGATTAAGAGGATGTGATCGTCCTCATTCGGGAGCCGTTCCTCGAAACTTGTCCATCTCAAGAAGTGATTGAGTTGTCTGCTAGAATTCGTTGACAAAACATGCATAATCTAAAAAAAAATATTTATTTCTATTTTTAAAACCAAGAGCTCTGGTACATGCTTTGTCTTTGTTTCCGACCACGTGTTTTCAACCTTGCCAACAAAAGCCATGGTTCGAGAGTCTCCACCTTCTTTTAAAGCACCACCTACTGAGAGCATGATTGTCATTCTGAGTGTAATGTGCTTTGTCCCAAAGTAGCATTGTCTTTTGCATGATTATGATATCGTTTATTCTGAAATTTGTATCTAGTCATCACTTAAACCTTGGAGGTGCCCTTGCATTTATGTTTTTCTTCACTAAAGGGGGCAAGCGAGATATCACTTTATCATATTTGCACACCATGCTCATTACAAATCTATTTGATGTTTCAGTATCATATTGTAAAACTTTCAGTTCTTTGTGATTCTCTCATGAGGCAACTTAATTACTACAGATTCATTGTCTCAGTAAGCTTTTGTCATATGACTATAAAAAGTATCTATAAGCATGTCACCACAGAAATTATTCTTGTTATCATTTACCTACTCGAGGACGAGCAGGAATTAAGCTTGGGGATGTTGATACGTCCAAAACGTATCTATAATTTCTGCTTGCTCCATGCCTCTTTTGGGTGATATTGCTATGTTATTTATACACTTCCATACACTTTTGATCATATTTGGACTAACCTATTAACTCAGTGCACCCCAGTGCGAGTTTCTGTTTTATGCTGTTTTTGTATTTCAGGTTTTCCCATTACGAAAACTGCCAGAAAAATCCCGGAAAAATTATATAAAAAATCAGCGTTCCAGAAGCTTCCCGGCAGCCGAATTAGGGCCGGAGGGGGGCCACCAGGGCTCCAGGCGCCCTGGTAGCGCGACCCCCCTCCTGGCCGCGCCGGGGGGGCGCCTGGGCCCCCCAGGCCTCCGCTGATGCCCCCCTTTGGCATATATTGAACACGCATCCCGAAACCCTCGAGATGGGAACCCTTTTTCGCGATCTCATCTCTTTTCCGCCGCCGCCTCTCTTCCAAGATCGGGAGCACCAGGAGAACTCTTCCCGGCACCCTGCCAGAGGGGAGGATCACCACCGGGAGCCTCTCCACCACCATGGACGCCTCCCGGATGAGTTGTGAGTAGTCTCCCTTGGACCATGGGTCCATGACCAGTAGCTATGTGATGTTCTCCTCCCCTTCTTGTGCTTCACTAATTAGACCTCGTGAGCTGCCCTACATGATCGAGGCACATATGTAATCCTTATGTTGTTGCTATGATGAGTTTGCTGGGATCCGTTGGATTGTGAGATTATGTTCAGATTGTGTTTGAGTAATATATTTGATCTACCTCTTTGATATTTATGTTCGTAAGTAATTCTTGCATGTTCTCCATTGTTATTTATTGCTTTGGCCAAGTAGTAGGTAGTGACTCCAAGTGGGAACGTTATGCTTGATTGTGGGTTCATGCCCCTCGATGACTAGCTTGAGTGACAGAAACATGAGTCTAGGGGATGTGCTGTTGCCACAAGGGGGAAAACAACGGTGCTTGTGCCCGCGGGTGCAAGGATTGTTTACTTTACACAAAGTTCATTTAATGCAGTTGTCTGTTTCTTTGAGTTTACACTATGGGTGGGACTCACAACTTAATACCAGCGAGATGTTCTGGATAGATATCTCAAGGTGGATGATTAGTAGTAGATGCAGATGGATTTCGGTCTACTTGCCTTGGCGTACCGCCCATGCTTTGAACCTCTACCTTTCTTGCAACATAGTTAGCATTGGTTTGCGCACATAATTCTGGCAATTGCCCAGCTGTAATTCGTTTACCTCACATAGCTGTTTTATCGTCTTTTGGGAGAGAGACATCACTAGTGAACATCATGGGACCCCGGTCCATATTACCATCATTGATCACATCCGCTATTTACTTTCTGTTTTTACTTACTATTTGCAGCAATACCTATCACTATTATCACTTGCGTTTGATCCTTTGTAAACGACAAGGCCGGAGGGATTGACAACCTCTCTGTACTCGTTGGGAGCAAAGTTATTTGTATCTGTGTGCAGGTCCACGTTAATTGCTAATATCTGGCGTCGTTAGCAGTTGACACCTTCTTGTTGAAACTGGGAGTCTCAGGGGAAATCGATCCTTGGTATCTTTGCCAAGGGAAAACTTCCGCTACACTGCATCTCAAACCTTCCACTTGGGGTAACCAACGAGGGGCGAGAAGCCATCAACAACTCATGGGTGAGGCTATGGTGTTGATGTAGAAGCACTCCGTGGTAGACCCCCCCTTGGACGGAGCTGAGAAATAGGACCCAAGATGGGATCTCACAACAACAGAAGGTTACGACGGTGGAATTAGGGTTTTCTCCGTTGCCTCGATGTTTTCAGGGTACATGGATATATATAGGCGGAAGGAGGGCATCAGGGGAGCCAGAGGGGGCCCACGAGGGTGGGGGCGCGCCCTGGACTCTCGTAGCCGCCTAACTCGTTCCCTCGCGTGTACTCCAAGTCTTCTGGGTAGATATGGTTCCAAAAATAACTCTCCCGAAGGTTTCATTCCGTTTGGACTCCGTTTGATATTCCTTTTCTATGAAACACTGAAATAGGCAAACAAACAGCAATTTGCACTGGGCCTTATGTTAGTAGGTTAGTCCCCAAAATATTATAAAAGTGTATAATAAAGCCCATTAAACATCCAAAATAGAATATATAATAGCATGGTACAATCAAAAATTATAGATACGTTGGAGACGTATCAAGCATCCCCAAGCTTAATTCATGCTCGTCCTCGAGTAGGTAAATGATAAAAACAGAATTTTTGATGTGGAATGCTAACCAACATAATTCTCAATGTAATTTCTTTATTGTGGCATGAATATTCATATCCAAAAGATTCAAGACAAAAGTCTATGTTGACATAAGAATAATAATACTTCAAGCATACTAACAAAGCAATCGTGTGTTCTCAAAATAACATGGCCAAAGAAAGTTATCCCCACAAAATCATATAGTCTGGCTATGCTCCCTTTTCATCACACAAAATATTTAAATCATGCACAACCCCGGTTTCAGCCAAGCAATTGTTTCATACTTAAATTTTTTCAAACCTTTCAACTTTCACGCAATACATGAGCGTGAGCCATGGATATTGCACTATGTGGAATAGAGTGGTGGTTGTGGAGAAGACAAAAAGGAGGAAGATAGTCTCACATCAACTAGGCGTATCAATGGGTTATGGAGATGCCCATCAATAGATATCAATGTGAGTGAGTAGGGATTGCCATGCAACGGATGCACTAGAGCTATAAATGTATGAAATCTCATCAAAAGAAACTAAGTGGGTGTGCATCCAACTTTCTCGCTCATGAAGACCTAGGACATTTGAGGAAGCCTATCGTTGGAATATACAAGCCAAGTTCTATAATGAAAATTCCCACTAGTATATGAAAGTGACAAAACAAGAGACTCTCTATCACGAGGATCATGATGCTACTTTGAAGCACAAGTGTGGAAAAGGGATAGTAACATGGTCCCTTCTCTCTTTTTCTCTCTCTTTTTTCTCTTTTTCTTTGGGCCTTCTCTTTTTTTCTCCTTTTTGTATGGCCTCCCTTTTTTTCTCTTTTTTTCGTCCGGAGTCTCATCCTGACTTGTGGGGAAATCATAGTCTCCATCGTCCTTTCCTCACTCGGACAATGCTCTTAATAATGATGATCATCACACTTTTATTTACTTACAACTCGAAGCTAGAACAAAATATGACTCTATGTGAATGATAATGAAGCATGTCATCTGAACAGAATGGTGGAAAGTTGCACGGCAATATATCTCGGAATGGATATGGAAATGCCATGATAGGTAGGTATGGTGGCTTTTTTGAGGAAGGTATATGGTGGGTGTATGGTACAGGCGAAAGTTGCGCGGTACAAGATAGGCTAGCAATGGTGGAAGGGTGAGAGTGCTTATAATCCATGGACTCAACATTAGTCATAAAGAACTCATATACTTATTGCAAAAATCTATGAGTCATCAAAACAAAGTATTCAACGCATGCTCCTACGGGAAGGGTTGGTAGGAGTTAACCATCGCGCAATCCCGACCTCCACACAAAGGATGACACTCAATAAATAAATCATGCTCCAACTTCATCACATAACGGTTCAAAATATGTGCATGCTACGGGAATCACAAACTTTAACACAAGTGTTTCTCAAATTCATAATTACTCCACTAGCATGACTCTAATATCACCATCCTCATATCTCAAAACAATCATCATGTATCAACTTCTCATCATATTCAATACACTTTATGTGAAAGTTTTTACTATGCCCATCTTGGATGCCTATCATATTGGGACTAGTTTTATAACCAAAGCACATTACCATGTTGTTCAAAAAGACTCTCAAAATGATATATGTGAAGCATGAGAGATCAATAATTTTTACAAAATAAAACCACCACCGTGCTCTAAAAGATATAAGTGAAGCACTAGAGCAAAACTATCTAGCTCAAAAGATATAAGTGAAGCACATAGAGTATTCTAATAATTTGTAAATCATATTTATCTCTCTCAAAAGGTGTGTACAGCAAGGATGATTGTGGAAAACTAAGAAGCAAAGACTCAAATCATACATGACGCTCCAAGCAAAACACATATCATGTGGTGAATAAAAATATAGTCCCGAGTATAGTTACCGATAGATGAAGACGAAAGTGGGATGCCTCCCCGGGGCGTCCCCAAGCTTAGGCTTTTGGATGTCCTTGAATTTTACCTTGGTGTACCTTGGGCATACCCAAGCTTAGGCTCTTGCCACTCTTTGTTCCATAGTCCATCAAAGCCATACTCAAAACTTGAAAACTTCACAACACAAAACTTAGCCAAAAATCTCGTGAGCTCCGTAGTATAAGAAAACAAACCACCACTCAAAGGTACTGTAATGAACTCATTCCTTGTTTATATTGGTGTTAAACCTACTGTATTCCAACTTCTCAAAGATTTATACCCCCCCGATACAACTCATAGATTCATCAAAATAAGCAAACAACACATGAAAAACAGAATCTGTCAAAAACCGAATAGTCTGTAGTAATCTGTAAGTCTGTAACTTTCGAATACTTCTGTAACTCCAAAAAAATTGAAATAAATTTTTAAACGTGAGGTATTTGTCTGGTAATCATCTGCAAAAAGAATCAACTAAATAGCACTCTCCAGTAAAAAAATACAGCCAATCTCGTGAGTGCTAAAGTTTCTTTTTTTACAGCATGATCATATAAACTTCACATAAGTCTTCTCAAAGGTTCTACTTGGCACAAACACTAATTAAAACATAAAACCACATCCAAACAGAAGCTAGATGCAATATTTATTCCTAAGCAGAAGCAAAAACAAATAAAATAAAATTGGGTTGCCTCCCAACAAGCGCTATCATTTAACGCCCCTAGCTAGGCACGATGCAAGAATAGATCGAGGTATTGCCATCTTTGGTAGGCAATCCATAAGTGACTCTCATAATAGATTCATAAGGTAATTTGATTTTCTTTCTAGGAAAGCTTTCCATGCCTTTTCTTAACAGAAATTAGAATCTAATATTTCTTTCCTTCATATCAATAATTGCACCAATTGTTCTAAGGAAAGGTCTGCCAAGAATAATGGGACATGAAGGATTGCAATCTATATCAAGAATAATGAAATCTATGGGCACATAATTCCTATTGGCAACAAGAAGAACATCATTAATCCTTCCCATAGGTTTCTTAATGGCAGAGTCCGCAAGATGCAAATTTAAAGAACAATCATCAAGCTCATGGAAACCTAACAGATCACACAAAGTTTTTGGAATTGTAGAAACACTTGCACCCAAATCACACAAAGAAAAGCATTCATGATCTTTGATTTTAATTTTAATAGTAGGTTCCCAATCATCATAAATATTTCTAGGGATAGAAACTTCTAATTCAAGTTTTTCTTCATAAGATTGCATCAAAGCATCACTATGTGTTTGGTAAAAGCCTTATTTTGACTATAATCATGCGAAGAATTTAGTACGGATTGCAACAAGGAAATACAATCTATTAAAGAGCAATTATCATAATTGAATCCCTTGAAATCCAAAATAGTGGGTTCATCACTATGCAAAGTTTTAATCTCTTCAATCCCACTTTTAACAATTGTAGCATCAGGATCTAAAACTACGAATCATTGGGAGGCCTTTTAACTAAAGTAGACTCATCTCCAGTCCCATCTTTATCAAGATTCATACTAGAAAATAAGGATCTAATAGGATACACATCAATAACTTTTAGATCTTCATCTTTATTTACATATTCTTCTGGTTTAGCAGCCATCTTATTAACTAAGGTGGATTGATTGTCCGAAATTTGGGCTATTAAGTTCTCAATATGAGCAAACTCAGATTTCAAACCATAAAATTTCTTAGACATATCATCAAGCTCTTTATTCATGTAGTCCATAAAGCTTTTCTGTTCTTTAAGCTCGTTTCTGAAGAATTCATTGTGCTCAAATTGCACGGACATAAAATGTCTAACATTGTTTTCAATCTCCTCCAACCTCTTAAGGTGAGGGTCAACACTGATAGGGTGAGCCATAGTGACAAGCTAGCAAGCGAACGATAAACACACGGAAGAAGAAGGGCAAATAAAATGGCAAGGGTGGAGTGTGGGAGAGGAAAAAGAGCGGCAAATAATGTAGTGCGAAGGATAAGGGTTTGTGATAGGTACTTGGTATATGACTTTTGCGTAAGCCTCCCTGGCAATGACGCCAGAAATTCTTCTTGCTACTTCTCGAGCTTGCATTGTATTCCCTCGAAGAGGAAATGGTGATGCAGCACAATAGCGTAAGTATTTCCCTCAGTTTTTGAGAACCAATGTATCAATCCAGTAGGAGACCATGCGCGAGTCCCTCGCACCTGCACAAACACATAAGAACTTCACAGCCAACGCGATAAGGGGTTGTCAATCCCTTTAAGGTCACTTACGAAAGTGAGATCTGATAGATAGGATAGTATAATATTTTTGGTATTTTGTTATAAGAACGGAAAGTAAATAAAGCAAAGTAAAGTGGATGGAAGATTAATATGTTGAGAATAGACCCGGGGGCCATAGGCTTTATGTAATGCCCTAGATGTAACACTTTCCAATTATGGAAATATATGAAACTTTGACTTCGTCAATTCCATTTTGGGCTCTTATTTCTTTTCGGGTTTCTTCGTTTTGTCGTGTGCGTGTGTGCATTTCATCCATGTCATGTTGTCATGTGCACTGCATTGCATTTGTGTTGTCACTTGCACCCGGTTCCACTCGTCTCTTCCCGTTGTCCGTTTTGAGTTCCGACGCTCACACACGTGCCCGTGGCATCCCCTAGTCCTTCTTTCGTGTGTGGCCGTGTAACGTTTCCGGAATGACGTGAGACTTGTCGTGCAATGTTGTTTTGGTATGTGTAGGCCGCCTGTCAAGTTTCGTCGCGTTTGGAGTTCGTTTGGTACTCCAACGGTTAACCTAGTGGGCTAAAAGAACCTCTTCTTTAAGGCCCAAGACCCCCTCAACAACAGCCCACAAACCCAGCACAACCCTTCCCATCATCTCGATCATCGAATCGTGATCGCGTGGCCGAAAACCGCTCCCCATTTGGAGTCTCCTAGCTCCCTATGCCTATAAGAACGTCCACACCCCTCCATTTTTGGGCGAAACCCTAGTCTTCCTTTTTTCCATTTTTCCCCGTGCCCCGCAGCTCCTCCGCGTGCCGGACGTGTCCACCGGCGCCGGACACGTCCGCCGCCAACACCGCGGCCAATCCGCAGGCGACACATGGCGCTCCGCCACCGCGCCGCCGCTCGGCCCGCCAGGCCCGTCCCCGGCCCCCGCGGCCCTCCCTCTACGCCGCCGGCCCGACGCGCCGTTGCTCCGTCCGGCCGAGGCCACTGCCGTCGCGCAGAAGCTCCGCCGTCGGCGCTCGGCGCCGCCTCCGGCCGCCCTCCCGCCGGCCTCGCCCATGCGCCTTCGCCGCCACTTCCGCCGCCGCACCCGCCGGCCGGCCTCGCCACCCCGGCCTCGCCCCACCGGCCGCCTCTCCGCTCCGGCAAGCCGCCAGGCCACCGGCCCGGTCGTCTTCTCCAGCTCCGGTCGCCGGAGCCGCCGCCGTCCCAGATCTGATCGGGTGGATCAAATCCACCCGTTCGACGAAGCAAACGCCCCGTCCGCAGCCCGAATCCCTCCGTCCCGGGTCCGCCCCGTCCCGCATTGACCTTTCGCGGAGGTGATTTTTCACTAAGTCCCAGATCTGCAATAATTTCTTGCCTCCTTTGCATGGCAGTAACTTTGTGCTCGTAGATCCGTTTTGGATGTGTGATATATCAAAATGATCGTGGTGATGTGCTCTACATTTTGTTCCATTGTCGCATGCTTGTTTGAGTTCATCTAGAGGTCCTAATCTCTGTTGCAAGAGTGCTACTTGTTATAAACTACTGTAACTTGTTATTTTCATGCCATGTTTGAGATGTGATAACTTGGTGCATGTTTATCCAAATGGAGCAAATGATATGTCAAAATGTTCATTGTGAAATGCTCTACATGATGGTTGTTGTAACATTCATGTTAGGTTTCTTATTGCAATGTTAAACTTGGTTTGAAAAGTGCATGTGGCTGTTAAGTTATGAGACATGTTAAGAGATGCTGATTTGAAGTGCTCGTTGCTATTGATGTGTTTGTCTCCATGTCACATGTCAATATGTTTTAGAAGCACCATCATATGGTCTTTGCTGTGGTGCAAACCATTTTCCATGATATGCCTTCAGGTGACTTAAACATGCTTGTAAACATGCCATGCCAACACAACTATTTTATACTTAGTGAAATTTCTGCTAAGTCTGGAATCTGTGATAACCTGATGCTATGTTTGCTTGATGCCCTAGTCAAATACATGCTTGTTTTGGAGTGACCAATGATCATTCCTTGTTGTCCATGTTATTTTCTATCCATTCATGCTCTTACTTGATCATATGGCTTGCTGTAGCTTATTTATTTCTTGCTCTCAAGTTGCTATAAATTATATCTGCTAGGTTTTTAACGACATGATCAATATGGTGTAGCTTGTTGCTATTGATCCATGCCTCCTATGGAGTTGCTCCAAGGGAGTTGTTTGCTGTAGGATATGTATAATTCATGTCCATACTTCTTTTCATCATGTTTGGGTGCTGTAGGGTATATATTTCTTGCTCCAAAGTTGCTATGTGGCTGTTATTTTCAGCTTTGCATTGTATCTTGTTTCGTGTGTATGTGTTGAACCGTTGCTCCGTGTTGATTGTGCCCTATATGAAACTTGTGTGATTTTGCATGAAGAATCATAATATAATGTTGTTAAAATGTTTGGAGTGTTTTTGCTTGATGGTTGGGTGCATCTTGCACCGTTGCCATGCTTGTCTTGTTTTGCTCGTATCTTCTAGACCGTAGCTCCAAATTAAACAAACTTTATATGAAACTTGACTAGAATTTCATGTAGATCATCATGGTGCATGTTAAATTGCTGTTTAACAACTTTAACTTAAGGTTTGTTCAGATCTGGATCAATTTCAAAATATGCATATGAGGACTTACCGGTTTGGATATATGTTGATTCCAGCCTCATTTAAACTTCTTTGTGTTGTTCTTGTGTGCTTCTTCCCTCGTCATGAAATGCATCATACTTGCATCATGTTGATTGCGCATTGCACCTTGTTTGATATCGTGCCATGTTGTGTTCTTGTGTTGAGTAGAGCCGGAAGCCGAGACCGAGAACGAGGTTCCTACCGAGGTTGAGTACGAGGAGCCTTCTTACGATCCCATCAACGACTCGACATGCAAGATGACCTGACCCAGATATCATTACTATCTTTGCCTATTGCTAGATGTCTCGCTCTTTAGCTCATTGCCTCGATGCCCATGTTTGTTTGTCAGCCTCCTATTGTAACCATGAATCTGTCTAACCACCCGACCCAGTAAACCTTTGTTTGGCTACGTAAGCTTCGCTCAGCCCCTGTTATAGCATTGCTAGTTGCAGGAGAAGATTTGAAGATTCTTGCTTCATGTTGAAATTATTGTTGGGATATCACACACTATATGAACTCTTAAACCAAATCATCTATATACTTGGCAATGGGTGGAAGGCTAAGCCTCTTGCTTGGTGTTTTGTTCCACTCATGCCGCCCTAGGAACCGTATAAACCGGTGTTATGTTCCTTGATTATGCGTCCCTAACACGGTTGGGGTTTATGGGCCCCCCTTGATAACCCGCTTAGCGCTAAAGCTTTTCCAGCAAGGCCCGACATTGGTTTTACATTTGCCTAATAACTAAAACTTGCATAGGGCCTTGCAAACCCGAGTTCTTAATCAACAACCCGGGCCAGTGCTCCTCATGAGTGTGGGTCCAAATTGGGCAGACTGCGGGGCCACCACGAGGAAACTCGAGGATTGGTATATACCTGTAGGCTGACCTATCCGATCGTGGCCTGAGACTAGATACGTGCGGCTACTGTCAGGGTGTCGGCACGCCGGGAGGTCTTGCTGGATTACTTTTACCTATGTCGGAATATCTTGAGCACGGGATTCCGGTAATACTCGGGTCTTCCCACCTTGGAGTTGTGACTCCGCGGATCGTGAGCTTGTGATGGGCTAAGTTGGGACACCCCTGCAGGGTTTTGAACTTTCGAAAGCCGTGCCCGCGGTTATGTGGCAGATGGGAATTTTTTAATATCCGGTTGTAGAAAACTTAACACCATGTTCAAAATACACTACCAGCGTGAGTAACCGTGACGGTCATTTTCCGGAAGGGGTTCGGGAAGTGAACACGGTGGGGTTATGTTTGACGTGCTTAGATAGGATCACTTCATGATCACTTTGACGGTCGTGGCACTTCTCTTCTCGCTCTAAACACGTAAGCTAGTGCTAGTGCAGATGCAACCTTTATTTTTCTTCAGCCTTGTTCCACACCCAAGGCTTAGTTAGTTTTGCTACCCGGGAACGGTATTGCTGAGTCCTCCATGGCTCACAGATTCTACACAACACTAGATGCAGGTACTATGGAGAACTACACAGGTGATGGAGCCGAGATGTGTTGGGAGTTCGATGAAGAACGTAGTCGATACTATGTGCACTATCCCGATGATCAGTAGTGGCTTCTACTAGGGGCAATTCGGACCTTGTGGCTTTATTTATTTGGTATCTTTGAATTGGATCTTCGTCTGTAGTCGGACTGTGATGTTATTTGGATGATGATTGCTTATGTAATGAATTGTGTGACGTGGCGAGTGTAAGCCAACTATTCATTTGCAATTTCATCCATATTTTTACATGAGTCGTGCGAAGATACCATACTTGAGATCATTCTAGTATGAGCTTATACCTTTAAGTCGTGCCTCGACACGTAGGAGGTATAATCTCATACTGGGCATTACACTTCACTAGTGGCTTCTCTCATGATAGCAGAATTCTACGGTGGGTGAACAAATTACTGTCGAGCAATTGATAGAAAAGCGCATAGTTATGAGAACATATAGGCATGATCATTATATATAGGCACCACGTCCCTGACAAGTAGACCAAAACGTTTCTCCATCTACTACTATTACTCCACACATCGACCGCTATCCAGCATGCATCTAGAGTATTATGTTCATAAGAACAGAGTAATGCTTTAAGCAAGATGAGATGATGTAGAGAGATAAACTCAAGAAATATGATATAAACCACATCTTTTTATCCTCGATGGCAATAATACTACGCGTGCCTTGCTGCCCCTACTGTCACTGGGAAAGGACACTTCAAGATTGAAACCAAAGCCAAGCACTTCTCCCATTGCAAGAACTATAGATCTAGTAGGCCAAACCAAACCAATAATTCGAAGAGACTTGCAAGGATATTATAATCATACATAAAATATTTCCGAAAAGAATCAAATATTGTTCATTGATAATCTTGAACATAAACCCACAATTCATCCGATCTCGACAAACACACCGCAAAAAGATTACATCGAATAGATCTCCTCGAAGATCGAGGAGAACATTGTATTGAGATCCATAAAGAGAGAAGAAGCCATCTAGCTAATAACTATGGACCCGAATGTCTCTGGTAAACTACTCACAACTCATTGGTGAGGCTATGGTGTTGATGTAGAAGCACTCCGTGGTAGATCCCCCCTCCGGCAGATCTCCGGAATAGGCCCCAAGATGGGATCTCACGAGAACAGAAGGTTACAGCGGTGGAATTAGGGTTTTCTCTGTTGCCTCGATGTTTTCAGGGTACATGGATATATATAGGAGGAAGGAGGGCATAGGGGGAGCCAGAGGGGGCCCACGAGGGTGACGGGCGCGCCTGCCCCCTGGGCACGCCCTAGACCCTCGTGGCCGCCTCTCTCGTGCCCTCGCGTGTACTCCAACTCTTCTGGGGTAGATACAGTTCCAAAAATAACTCTCCCGAAGGTTTCATTCCGTTTGGACTCCGTTTGATATTCCTTTTCTGCGAAACACTGAAATAGGCAAAAAACAACAATTTGCACTAGGCCTTGGGTTAGTAGGTTAGTCTCAAAAATAATATAAAAGTGTATAATAAAGCCCATTAAACATCCAAAACAGAAAATATAATAGCATGGAACAATAAAAAATAATAGATACGTTGGAGACGTGTCAAGTTTGAAAGTTGATGACGTGGCTTTGAATGGTGCATACTGAATGCACACAAAGTCCGGAGTTGAAATAAGTTATTAAAAATGAAATGCCTTTGTAACAGATGAGTGTTCGTCCAAAACCCTAATACTTCGAAAGAGATTGTCCAGTTAGTACACGAAGTGCATCCAGTTTTCGCTGTAACCCTCTATACATTTTTGCACATGCTATGTGGGTGAAATGATGATACCATGCCAACTTTCTTCCTTTTCAGAGTTCATTTGTAGTGCTTTTCAATTTCAGGGTCATTTAGCTGGAAGAAAAATCATTAAATACATGAAAAATAGCAAATGATGTCAGCTAGGGTTGAAAGTTGAGGGCGTGACTTTGAATGGTGCATAATGAACGCACAAAAAGTTTGGAGTTGTAATAAGTTATTAATAATGAAATGCCTTTGTATCAAATGAGTTTTTGTTCGAAACCCTGATACTTCGAAAGAGATTGTCCAGTTTGTACGCGAAGTGCATCCAGTTTTTGCTGTAACCCTCTCTACTTTTTTGCACATGATATAAGGGTGAAATGATGATACCATGCCAACTTTCAAACTTTTCAGAGTTCATTTGTAGTGCTTTTCAATTTCAGGGTCATTTAGCTCAAAAAATCATTAAATGCATGAAAAATAGCAAATCATGTGAGATAGGGTTGAAAGTTGATGACGTGGCTTTGGAAGGTGCATACTGAACGCGCAAAAAGTCTGGAGTTGAAATAACTTTAAAGAAATTAAATGCCTTTGTAACAGATGAGTTTTCGTCCGGAACCCTGATATTTTGAAAGAGATTGTCCAGTTTGTACACGAAGTGCATCCAGTTTTTGCCGTAACCCTCTCTACTTTTTTGCACATGCTACGTGAGTGAAATGATGACTCCATGCCAACTTTCAAACTTTTCAGAGTTCATTTGTAGTGCTTTTCAATTTCAGGGTCATTTAGCTCAAAAAATCATTAAATGCATGAAAAATAGCAAATGATGTCAGATAGGGTTGAAAGTTGAGGATGTGGCTTTGAATGGTGCATACTGAACGCACAAAAAGTCTGGAGTTGTACTAAGTTATTAAAAATGAAGGAGAGGAGCTATGCGCACCTGCACATTGTTTAGCTTCAGGCCTTGAGAAACTACACATAGCTCCGTCCAGTCTACACCATTTCCTCAAGGCCTAAAGCTAAGCAACGTGCATGTGAGCATTGCGCCTCTCCTTCATATTCCTCGTCTCTGCACTCAGGGCTTATAAACCGTTGCGAGTCCCTCTCGCTTGGCAAGGCGTGACTAAATTTTAGCCACCGCCAGGACAAGTCCCTTAGTCGAGGTTGGTGGCCCTACTAAAATATTTTGTTATGATCTCAAGTACCGGTTTGTGGCATGAACCGGTACTAAAGGTGTTGTTGGGGCCCCAGCCTGACACAAGCCTACCACCACGTCTTTAGTACCGGTTCGTGGCACGAACCGGTACTAAAGGTTCGCCACGAACCAGTACAAATGATTGTCGCCCGCCTAGCCGTTGGAACCGGCACTAATGATCACATTAGTGCAGTTTAGTTACAAATCGGGACTAGTGTGCTTCACATTAGGCCCTTTCTCTACTAGTGTTTCTAGATGCTGTCAAAACGGAGCGCATGTACGTTCGTAGCGAGGATTGAATTTTGCAAAACTTATGGAGTATCTGTGATTAAATAGATACTTTATTACCTATAAATCATTTTGGGAAAAAATAAAGAGCAAACTATGAGGCAGCTGTAGTTCAAATTTGAGCCGCTTCCTGCTGACGTAGCGAAAATTTGTATTTTTCACAGTAGGTGCATAAAAAGCTTTTGGAAATGAACCATTTGGTCAATTGTACATTAAATATGGCCTAGTATTTTAGAAAATTTATTTGGTCCAATTTTGCAACAAATATTTGCAAGGTTGTTCATAAAAAACTCATTTTGGGCACTCGAAAAATGGAAAATGATTTTTCCGTGCAAAGAAAATGAAAACTTTCGTAGGCAACATTGTTTGTCAATCGAAGATGAACCCTTATGCAAAATATGACATCATTTGAATAAACTAGGCCATGAATGTTGCCATAGCAGTTGTCATTTGCCTTGAATGCCATGGATCTTCATACATGATAGCTCGTTTCTGAGAACAGTTTTTAATACTTTTGTCGTAGTCCAAGTTTGTTAATTTTTTCTGGAAACTAGGTCACATGATGACACAATGCGAAGGTTTTCATTTTTTTTGAATTTCTTATATCCGTTTCAAAATGCGGTCAAAATGGAGGGCATGGCCGTTCGGAGCTAGGGTTGAAAATTACAAAACTTATGGAGTATCTATGATTAAATAGATACTTTAGTACCTAGAAATAATTTTTGAGAAAAATAAAGAGCAAACTATGAGGCAATTGAATTCAAATTTGACCGGCTTCCTACTGAATGAGCGGAAATTTTTCTTTTCACGAGAGGTGGATAAAAAGCTTTTGTTAATCAACCATTTGATCAATTATACATTAAATATGGCCTAGTATTTTAGAAAATTGATGTGTTCTAATTTTGCAACAAATATTTTGTAGGTCCTTCACAAATAAACATATTTTGGGCACACGAAAAATGAATAATAATTTTTTTGTGCAAATAAAATGATAACTTCCTTAAGAAACATTGTTTAAAGATGCCAACTTGTGCAAAATATGATATCATTTAAAAAAAACTATGCCAAGAATGTTGCCATAATATTGGCCATTTGCAAGCTATTCTCCACATTCACTACTGCAGGATGCTGCTAACGCGATACTACGTTTAGAGACCCTTCCTCCACATTCTCCACATTCTCTTCCTCATACGTGCTCCAGAGCTTCACTAGGCACATCTTCGAAGACTGTGGCCAGTCTTGATCAACCCACTCCAAGTAAGAACACTTCCGTCCATCCTATAATATTTAAAACTAGATCAGTAAGAATTATAGGGGAAATGGGTTTATAGCAACATAGAAATCACCAATGCTTATTTTGAAAAACTGAAGAAACATGTTAATTTTGACATATCTTCTCAAAAAGATCAATGTCCAAATGAAATAATTGGTACTGAGACAACAACCAAATTATGGAACATCAGAAGCTATAATTAACTACAACGACGCTACAAGTTCTTACTCATGTACAATAAATAACTAATTGAACATTTTATGAGGAAGGTAAATATAACTGCAACAGCATAGCGACAGTGTTTGGATGATAGCAAATTGATACTAACAGGTGTGTACATGCACAAATTCAGTAACATAAAACTAATAGCACTAAGGTCGTCCATTATGTATGCCAAAACTGGAGTAAAGACAACTGTTGCTACATCTCGCATCGGTGCCCTGCACTGGCGAGCCGATGCAGCGGGAAAAAATCAGGGACCCGGACTCCGCAGCACGTAGTTGCTCCGATGCCCATTTCCTTCGTGCCATAAAGATTTAGTATTTTACTTCTTGGGTGCTCTGATGTGTGGACCAAAGTTGGCTGCACAAACTGCTGAAGCGGTGCCAAATAATTTTCTAATGGCACCGCTGATGAGATGGCAACAATTTACGATACTAGGTACAAACTCTGACACTGTCTTAGGATGCGTTTGGTTGAAGGTGTGGTATGAATGGGTTGGGACCGTGACAGTGCCTGAATCACATCTAATAAATGATTTGTAACAACGAAAGAGGGTCTAACCTTCTCTACACATGCCATAAACTTCCTCCCACTATCCACAGAATCAAACGCAACTAGCTTCACACATGGAGATTGATGGTGACAACGGGCAGATAGATCTTCAGCCACCCCGCTCCATTCGTTGGCACTGATGGTCCTAGGGAGCTACAAGAGGAAGAAATGACTCAAATCGGCCGCCGGGTAAAAATCCTTCATTCCAAGTCATAGCCCGAGAGAGAGAAGAGAGGCATACCCGGGTGGTGAAGGAGTAGTTGCCGGAGGAGGAACCCTGGAGAGGTCTTTGAGGAAGACCATGGCGACCCCGGCGGTAGGATGCGAGACGGCGAGAGCGAGGAAGCGGCTATAGCATAGAAAGGAGGGAAGGAAGGAGGAAACAGGGGAAATGTGACTTGTGGTCGGGGAGAATAGGGGTGGGGAAGGAGGGTGTAATGCCCAGGATGGGACTATACCTCCTACGTGTCGAGGCACGACTTAAAGGTATAAGCTCATTCTGGAATGATCTCAAGTTCGGTATCTTTGCACATCTCATGTAAAAATATGGATGGAAAGGAAAAGAGATAGTTGGCTTACACTCGCCACTTAACACAATACATTACATAACAATCATCATCCAAATAACATCACAACCCGACTACGGGTGACGATCCAAATGAAAGATACCAAACATACATGAAGCCACAGGTTCGAATCGCCCCTAGTAGAAACCACTACTGATCATCGGGATAGTGCACAGAGTAACGGCTACGTTCTTCGTCGTACTCCCAGTATAGCTCTGTGCCGTCACCTGAGTAGCTCACCATGGTACCTGCATCTGGTGTGGTGTAGAATCTGTGAGCCACGGAGGACTCAGCAGTCCCGTTCCCGGGTAGCAAAACTATGTAAGCCTTGGGTGTGGAACAAGGCTGAAGAAAGAATAAAAGGCTACAGCTGCGCTAGCACTAGCTTACGTATTAAGAGCGAGAAGAGAAGTGCGACGGGCGACAAGGTGATCACGAAGTGATCCTATCTAAGCACGTCAATCATAACCCCACCGTGTTCACTTCCCGAACCCCTTTCGGAAAATGACCGTCACAGTACTCACACTGGTAGTGTGTTCTGAACATGGTGTCAAGTTTTCTACAACCGGATATTAAAAAATTCCCATCTGCCACATAACCACGGGCATGGCTTTCGAAAGTTCAAAACCCTGCCGGGGTGTTCCAACTTGGCCCATTACAAGCCCACGATCCGCGGAGTCGCAACTCCAAGGTGGGAAGGCCCGAGTATCCTCGGAATCCCGTGCTCAAGATATACCGACATAGGTAAAACTAATCCAGCAAGACCTCCCGGTGTGCCGACACCCTGACAATAGCCGCGCATATCTAGTCTCAGGCCACGACCGGATGAGACATCCTACGGGTAATACCAGATACCTCGGGTTTCCCCGAGGCGGCCCCGCAGTCCGCTCAGTTTGGACCAATACTCATGTGGAGTACTGGCCCGGGGGGGTTGATTAATAAAAGGGGATAGCTAGTCCCTATACAAGTTTTAGTTATTAGGCAAATGGAGTACCAATGTTGGGCCTTGCTGGAAAAGGTTTAGCGCTAAGCGGGTTATCGAGGGGGTCCCATAACCCCAACCGTGTGAGGAACGCAAAATCAAGGAACATAACACCGGTTTATACGGTTCCTAGGGCGGCATGAGTGGAACAAATCACCAAGCAAGAGGTTTAGCCTTCCACCCATTACCAATATATAGATGATTTCATTTAAGAGTTTATATAGTGTGATATCCCAACAAGCTTCAATCATGAAGCAAGAATCTTCAAATCTTCTCCTGCAACTAGCAATGCTATAAGAGGGGCTGAGCGAAGCCTACGTAGACAATCAAAGGTTTGCATAGGATGGGTGGTTAGATAGATTCATGGTTACAATCGGAGGCTGACAAACAAACATGGGCATCGAGGCAATAAGCTAAAGAGCGAGAGTTCTAGCAATAGGCAAAGATAGTAATGATATCTGGGTCAGGTCATCTTGCCTGTCGAGTCGTCGATGGGATCGTAAGAGGGCTCCTCGTTCTCAACCTCGGTAGTAACCTCGTTCTCGTACTCGGTCTCGGCTTCCGGCTCTACTCAACACAAGAACACACGAGGCACGAAATCAAACAAGGTGCAATGCGCAAACTACAGGATGCATGGCTGATGCACTAAGGAAGCACTGCATATGCACTTAGGATGCACAACCTGACAACATAGGAAGCACAGAGAAACATCACAAGAAACATGACAATTTACTCAAGCAAGTAGGATGCAAGTCAAGACTATTTAGGATGCAAAACATGGCAAGGTAGGAAGCACAGAAAAACAACACAAGATACTGCAGGTTTAAAAGAGGCCGGAAACTACTTAAGACAAATCCGGTAAGTCCTCATATGCATAGTTTGAAATTAGTCCAGATCTGGACAAACCTTAAGTTAAAGTTGTTAAACAGCAAGTTAACATTCACCATGATGATCTACACAAAATTCTAGTCAAGTTTCATATAAAGTTTGTTTAAAACGGAGCTACGGTCTAGAAGATATGATCAAAACAAGATAAGCATGGCATCGATGCAAGATGCACCCAAACATCAAACAAAACATACTCCAAACATGTTAACAAGATGATATTATGAATCTACATGCAAAACCACACAAGTTTCGAGTAGGACTTGCTCAAAACGGAGCAACGGGCTAAAAGATACACCCGAAACAAGAAACAATGCAAAGCTGAAAATAACAGCCACATAGCAACTTTGGAGCAATAAATATATATTCTACAGCACTCAAACATGGTGATACGAAGCATGGACATGAAGTAGACATATCATACAGCAAACAACTCCATTGGAGCATCTCCATAGGAGGCATGGATCAATAGCAACAAGCTACAACATTTTGATCATGACAATAAAAACCTGACAGCAATATTTTATAGCAACTTGGGAGCAAGAATTTAATATGCTACAGCAACCCAAATGAGCATGTGAGGGCATGGATGGATATCCAACAACATATACAACAAGGAAGGATCAATGGCCACCCCAAAACTAACATGGATTTGCCTAGAACAACAAGCAAACATAGCATCAGGATATTACAGATTCCAGACTTGGTGAAATTTCACTAAGTGTTAAAACATCAACTTATCATGGCATGTTTGTGAGCATGTTTAAGTCACCTCAAGCATATCATGGCAAGTGGTTTGCACCACAGGAAAGATCACATGATGGGGAATCTAAAACATATGAGCATGCAACTTGGGGACAAACACATCAATAGCAACGAGCTCCTCAACTAGGCATCTCGTAACAAGTTACAAAACCTAACAGCCACATGCACTTTTGCAACAGGGATAATCATGGCAATATGAACTCTAACATGCATGCTATAGCAATCAACATATAGAGCATCTCATGATGAACATTTTGACATATCATTTGCTTAATTTGGATAAACAAGCACCAAGTTATCACATCTCAAACATGGCATGAAAACAACTAATAGCAGCAGTTTATAACATGTAGCACTCTTTTCATGATGATTAAGACATCTAGATGGACTCAAACATGCATGACACAATGGAACAAAACATAGTACACATCACCACGATCATTTTGACATATCATACGCACAAAACGGACAAGCACAGTAAAAGTTATCATCATCACAAAAATGCATCAGACAATGAAAATAACTAAAGGACTTAGGGAAAACACAAGGGTCAAACTCAAGTCAACGCGGGCTGCGGGTCCGCGGGTCAACGGGCGCCGGGCGAACGGGCGCGCGGGTCCGCGGGTTGCGGGTCGGGCCCAGGAACCGCTGGCGCTCATATCGGATCGGGCGTTGCCTCGATCGGATCGGCGGGAGGGCACGGCGAGCTGGGGCAGCTCCGGTCGGAGGGAGCCCGTCGGCGGCGGGGCGAGGACCGGCCGGTGGCGAGGACGTCCGAGGGGCGCGGCGGCGGAAGAGGTGCGGCAGGGGCCCGGCGGCTAGGGGCGAGGCGACCGGAGTTCTGAGCTCGGGGTGGCGGCTCGAAGGGAGCTGGAGGAGAGTCGTGGCTCGGCCGGCGACGGGAGCTGAGGCCCGACGGCGGCGGGCGGCGGAGCCGGCGGCGGCCGGGAGCGGGGCGGCGGCGGAGATCCGCGGCGGCGGCGCGGTCAACGGTGGCGAGGGGCGCGCGGGGCGCGGCCCGGGACGGCGGCGGGCCCGCGGCGGGCTCGCGGGCCGGCGGCGGAGGACGGCTGGAACTGCCACGTGGCACGTTCCGATAGGTGCGGTGGCGGCGGCGGACGCGTCCGGCTCTGTCCGGACGTGTCCGGCGGCGGAGGAGGGCTAGATCTAGGGTTTTTGGACGAAAATGGAGGGGTGGACGTTTTTATAGGCACAAGGAGCTAGGAGACTCCAAATGGGGAGCGGTTTTCGACCAGGCGATCACAATTCAACGACCGAGATGATGGGAAGGGTTGTGCTGGGTTGGTGGGCTGTTGGGGAGGGGGTCTTGGGCCTCAAAGAGGAGGTACTTTTAGCCCACTAGGTTAACCATTGGAGTACCAAACGAATTCCAGACGCGACGAAACTTGACAGGCGGCCTATACATACCAAAACAACATCGCACGACAAGTCTCACGTCATTCCGAAAACGTTACACGGCCAAACACGAAAGAAGGACTCGGGGATGCCACGGGCACGTGTGAGAGCGTCGGAACTCAAAACGGACAACGGGAAGAGACGAGTGGGACCGGATGCAATTGACAACACAAATGCAATGCAATGCACATGACAACATGACATGGATGAAATGCACACACACACACACACACACACACACACACGACAAAACGACGAAACCCGAAAAGAAGAAGAACCCGGAACGGAAATGATGAAGCCAAAGTTTATATATTGCCATAAAGGGAAAGTGTTACATCCGGGGCATTACAGGGGGAGGGGAAGGGGGGCGGGGTAAGATATTTTGGCGGTAGGCCAAAATTTTGGAAATGTGGAGGGAAACTTTACGTGCGGTGCCGCCGGACCATTCACGTTAAACGATTGTGTGCATCGCAAACGATTCTTCTGCTTTACGCGCATGGAATGAGTTTGATAATTCAAATGTTGGTGGAAATTTCCCCGGGTATGTCATTGCATAATTAAACATCACTTGCTAAATTGGGCACTCAAAAGAGCGAACAACAGACAGACCAGACTTACTGAATCGAGCAATTTTAGTAATTAAACAAAACCAGTTGACCTAAACATTGCTCTAACAAAAGACCAGCATTAAAAACAAAGCCTAAGTATGCATAATTTTAACAAATCCCCCGCCGCGCCGGCCTATGCATCGCCGGTGTGAGATGAGACGTCGATGACTTGTCCTGGCGACATGCCGCCATTGGTGGACTACGCGCCCCCCTGCTGAAGTCCACCGCGTCCTCGTCCTCGTCCTCGGCGCCGCCCTCAAGGTTGTAGTACTCGTAGTAGTGGCTGCGCCAGAGCTCGCATTGGTACTCCGCCGCCGATTCCTCGACGGACATACGCTTCTCTACCTCGACCTCAGCCACGCGCAATATTACGTCTCTAACGTATCTATAATTTTTGATTGTTCCATGCTATTATATATTCTATGTTGGATGTTTAATGGGCTTTATTATAAACTTTTATATTATTTTTGGGACTAACCACTAACCCAAGGCCCAGTGCAAATTGTTATTTTTTTCCCATTTCAGTGTCTCGCAAAAAAAAGAATATCAAACATAGTCCAAAGGAAATGAAACCTTTGGGAGAGTTATTTTTGGGACGATATCTTCACGAGAGAGTTGGAGTACAAGTCAGAGAAGAAACGAGGTGCCCACGAGGGTGCAGGGTGCGCCCGGGGGGTAGGCGCACCCCCACCCTCATGGGCCCCACGTTGCTCGACCAACGTGCTTTTTCCTCCTATATATATCCACATACCCTGGAAACATCGGGGAGCACGAAGAAACCCTAGTTCCACCACCGTAACCTTCTCTTCCCGTGAGATCCCATCTTGCGGCCTCTTTCGAAGCTCCGCCGGAGGGGGCATGGATCACTGAGGGCTTCTACATCAACATCATAGCCTCTCCGATGAGTTGTGAGTAGTTTACCACAGACCTTCGGGTCCATAGTTAGTAGCTAGATGACTTCTTCTCTCTCTTTGGATTTCAATACAAAGGTCTCCTCGATCTTCGAGGAGATCTATTCGATGTAATCTTTTTGCGGTGTGTTTGTCGAGATCCGATGAATTGTAGGTTTATGATCAAGATTATCTATGAAAAATATTGGATTATTTTCTGAAATCTTTTATGTATGATTATACTATCCTTGCAAGTCTCTTCGAATTATTGGTTTGCACTAGTAGATAAAGGGACATCTGCCCCGGTTGGTAAGGGCCTTTAGCCCCGGTTCTTGAACCGGGACTGAAGGGTCGGTACTAATGCCCTAGCCCTTTAGTCCCGGTTCAATCTAGAACCGGGGCAGATGGGTCTCCACGTGGCCTGTCCGCGGAGCCCAGGCAGGAGGGCCTTTGGTCCCGGTTGGTGGCACCAACCGGGACCAAAAGGCATCCACGCTTCAGCATTTCTGTGGCTGTGGTTTTTGTTTTTTTTTGAAAGGGG
>LR738712.1:23133236-23147551 GCA_902687465.1 Secale cereale
GGAGGTTTTAGGGGGTTAATTTAGGTGTTTCATATATTCTGTTAGCTAGCTAATTAATAGAGAGAAGTGTCCTCTCTTATGTCCGTGCTTGGTCGACGCTACGTACTACACATACGTATAGAGAGCACTAGACACGCTAGCTAGCTAGCTAGTAAGCAAACGAAGGAAACAGAAGATCGTAATCAACATATATATGCATACAGAGAGAAGTAATATCGACCACCTCTCCTTCTTCGAGAGATTGGTCGAAAAACAAGTTCTCGTATATCTATCCGACACTACCGGGTACATATATACAATAATTATCTCTTACAAATATAATCTCCTATCATATGAACGCATGGTCCACATAGTATTCTCCGTCAGGCGCGATCACGTGGTCAAGGAAGAACGCCGCCAATTCCTCTTGAATTGCTCGCAGACGATCTGGTGCTAGGAGTTCATTTCGCATCCGAAAGATCTAATTTGAAGAAGGGGGTCAATATATATATGAATAAATGAAACTCAACACAAATGATGGTAATGAAATAAAATTGTGAATATTATTAATTGCTTACGCACTTCAAATTGTGCGTCAGAGTAGCCCCGTTCACAGGTCGTGTGGCGGATGGATTCGCAAATGTAGTATCCACAGAAATCATTCCCTTGTTCCTGCCACAACCACTTTACAAGAAATAGAGGTCAATCAAACTGATAAGCAAGAATGCCAAATGGTATTGATGAAACTAGCGCTTGAATCAATAGGAGATGCGTGGAACATGCTACTATATATGACTTACTTTCGGGTGTCTACATTCCAGCTTCTTCGGCAGTCCCGGAGCTTTTTTGGTGAATTTTCTGCAAACCCTGCCGGACAAAGAAAACAATTACTTGATATTAGAAATGAACAAAGTTGCTGATATGCATGGTGGATAATGATCGATTTAACTTACTTCTCGAGCATTTGAGTCATGTCCGCATACTCCTTGGGATCTTTTCGTTTAGAGTCCAAGACAGTTACTACTCCCTGCTCAAACTTAATCTCTAGGAGAATATAGTGGAAGCTGCGCACGCATGCATGAACTCATCAATTACATTACTATAACCTTGACTGATATATAAGGGAAACCGAATATGCACAAGACAGTAACACTCACTTGAAGTTGTAAGGAAAGAGTATTATATCTTTGTTTTCATTTACCACCAACGATCGTAGCAAGTTGGCCTCGGTATCTGAGGCACGCAATGTAACCTCGGTTGCATCTATGAGGTATGTGTTAATGAACCCAATATCACCGACTTGTCTTTTCTTCAATTCGACGATCTTTAATCTGCATAATATAGTGAGGATAATTATAAATACATGCAATGAAAGAGCTGAGCTATATAGAGAGACTTAATGACAGAAGTAGTACTACTTACAGACAGTAGCAGGTGACCGTTGCTTTATAGAGGGCCAATTGATTAAAAAACTGATAGAACTCCTCAAATGGAATAGGCAACAGTTCAATTCCAACGAGGTCATGCTCCGGTTTAACTCTCACATACAAACTATCCCTCCCCCCAGACTCTCTGCTGATTTTCAAGTACCAATCATGCAATCTTCGCATCATCGTTGATAGAGATCTTTCATCTTTGACGAGAGGCTTCCCGTACTCGTATATTTGTATCTGCACCTCCAAGAAATCATAATGTACATCGTCGGGCAGGTAATCTCGAAGATTGCTATAACCGGGCACCATCCTCGGATCTTTAGCGACGATGTCGCTAGACACCTCGAGCGGGGGGCACGATTGGTCCGCTTGTTCGCCGAGCTAGGCAATTTGTTTCCCAGCTCGTCCTTCTGCTAACCTTTGATCACTTTTAGTACTTCCCGACCGCTTCGCTTCGTGAAATGACTTTTCAATAATGCGGTCATAGTTGTCTTTCGGCTGACTTTTCGTTGGTTTCTTCAGGGTAGCAAGAGTGCGCTTTGCTTTCATCGGATCTATCTTCTCCTACGGAGGTGGATGTCTCTTTGTTTTCAACCCTTCAAGCCAGTCCTTCACTTCGCCTTCAGCAATCTTCGTGTTTTCCTCGTCGGACCTCTCGTATGGTAACTTCTCTAGAGGCGTGAGAGAAGGACCGAATCTGTATTGCCTCCCGCCTCTGGCTGTACTGCTAGACGCCGGCAGACCAGACGAAGCGGTTGTTTTCTTTCCTTGCTTATGCGCCGGAGCAGCCAGAGCGGCGGCAGGTCTCTTCCGCCCTTGCTGACTAGGCGGAGAAGGAAGAGGCTAGCTGCTCGGGCGCGCCGGCGCAGGCGGAGAAGGAGGCGGAGTGCCGCCACGCGCCGGAGAAGGAGCCGGAGTGCCCTGATCGTCACTCGCCGGAGGAGGAGACGGTGGAGGAGGCGGTGGAGGAGACGGAGTGCCCTGACTCGCCGGAGGAGGAGGAGGAGGCAGAGGCGTCCAGTTGAGAATGTTGATGAGGTCCTTCCGCCATAGGCATGGAGTCTTCAGTGAAGAACCCAGCCGAGTCTCCCCTTCACCGGTAGGGTGGTCAAGCTGGAGGTCCTCAAATCCCTCCGTTATTTCATCCACCATCACCCTAGCATATCCTTCTGGAATTGGCCAGCAGTGAAAAGTTGCGCCAGGTCCAGTAGGATAAACAGAGCCAGCAGCCGCCTTGACCTTCATATTTATCCATTGCGTCATAAGGTGGCAATTTTGAGACTCCGTGATAGCATCCACAGGATAGCTGGCAGGAGCCGTCAAGACATGCTCCGGCTGAAGCAGCTCGGTGGAAGCCACGCTGCTTCTCCGCTGAGATGGCGGGGTAGCTTCGGGGGAAGCTTTGGCAGTTCTTTTGTCCCGATTTGCTTCTCATTCCTCTATCGCTTGTATTCTGGCGTGCAGCGCCTGCAGTTCGGTCTGCTGCAATTTCTTCCTCCTCTCGTGGCATTTGTAACCGCCTGCGTCCGGAAACCCAGCACTCCACGGAACGGAGCCTGGCGTGCCTCGTGTCCGTCCAGGGTGCTCAGGATTCCCGAGGGCCATTGTGAGCTCATCGTTCTCTCTATCGGGAAAGAACATCCCTTGCTGCGCTGCTTTGATACAGGGTCCAAGGTTCCGCCAGCCCCGACGAACCAAATCCGGCAACGGTCTGGCCAGTTCATTGTCTCTGGTTCGATCCCTTTCTGAAGCAGATCATTCTCAGCCTTGGCCCACTTAGGCCGGGCTGTGAGGTAGCCACCTGACCCCGTGCGATGGTGATGCATCTTCTTCGCAGCATTTTTCTGGTTTGTCGCCGACATCTTCTTACTCTTTTCCGATGTCTTATAGGCCACAAATGTGGGCCAGTCATCTGTGATCTTCTCATATATGCCCTGGAATTCTGGAGTCTCTTTTTTGCGGACAAACTTATTCAGGTGTTTCTTCCACCCCCTGAATAATTCTGCCTTCTTCGTAAGAGCAAAAGACTTGATTAATTCCTCTGTAACTGGCTTCGCTGGATCAGCCTCTCGCGGTAGGGTGAAATTTGACTTCAGCTCAGTCCAAAGATCTTCTTTCTGCATATCAGTGACATAAGACACCTGAGCATCTTCTACAGCCGGCTTTAACCATTAATGGATGCTGTTCGGGATCTTGTCCCTAACCAGAACCCCGCACTGATTAACAAATGCGTTCTTTGTCCGGATGGGTTCAATCGGTTCGCCGGTGCGCGCAATTTCTGTGATCTCAAACTTTTCATCCGACCTCAACCTTTTCTTCGCGCCTCGTCTCCTTACCGAAGATTTGCTCGATCCGGAGGGCTAGAAAAAAGAACAAAGACGAGAGTTAATTAATTAATATGTGTACATACCAAAACAATGAATGCATCAATTAACTAGTCAGCACAGGCTTAACTAATATATATACCTGCTGGTCGGACTCGGTTCGGTCACCGGAGCCATCATCACGGACTCACGGTCTCCTTCTTGCACCGGCATTGGGTCACCGGAGCCGTCCTCACGGTCTACTTATTGCATGTGCATTGGGTCACCGGAGCCATCATAATCATAGCCTGCTTCTTCCTCCTCTCTTTCCAGCAGCTCATCGGTGTCGTTGAGAAACGACAAGACGGCATCTTGTCCGTCTGCGATTATGTCCAGCAACATCCCTTCTTGTGCTTCGTCTCGGGGGTTGTCGTCCATAGTTTCTACAAATATTTACAACATGCCAATTATTATTCAAACATGACAGATGGATATATTAATGGCAAACGTAGAACTAGCTAGCTAATCACAGTAAGGAATCATATATATTAATTTGTGGCCTCGACGCTGCTTCTCTAGCGTTTCGGGTGGCCTCGACAACGCTTCAAGGGTTCGGGGTGGCCTGGAGAACGCTTCAAGGAGGGGGTAATATCGAAGATTTCAAGAAAACCAAGACTTCATCATTAGCCGGAAATGACAGGCGCATAATGGTACGAGAAGCTCTTCAAAGTTGTTTTGGATGGAGTTCCCGATAGAATAATTTTCTTTTTAGTACCCTTGACCCCTGGACGACCCTCGACCCTCGACTGCTCGGCGATCCACAACCCTAGACCCCCTCATGTCACATTTTGTCTAGTGTCAAAGGATTCAACAAAACCATGTCTTCATCATTAGGCGAAAGTAACAGGTGCATGATGGTACGAAGCTCTTCAAAGTTATTTTGGAACGGAGTCCCAGATAGGATAATTTGCTTTTTGGTACAAAGTTCAGCAAGAGCCTTCCAAATATCGCTATTTGGAAGGCTTTGCTGAAATTCGTAACAAAAGACGGATTATCCTATCAGGAACTCCGTTCCAAAATAACTTTCCAGAACTTCGTACCAACATGCCCCGGTTACTTCTGGCAAATGATGAAGGCATGGATTTCTTTAATACTTTGACACTAGGCAACCTCTCGACCCCTCGACCCTTGACTGCTCGGCGATCCACAACCCTAGACCCCCTCATGTCACATTTTGTCTAGTGTCAAAGGATTCAACAAAACCATGTCTTCATCATAGGCGAAAGTAACAGGCGCATGATGGTACGAAGCTCTCCAAAGTTATTTTGGAACGGAGTCCTAGATAGGATAATTCGCTTTTTGGTACAAAGTTCAGCAAGAGCCTTCCAAATATCGCTATTTGGAAGGCTTTGCTGAAATTCGTAACAAAAGACGGATTATCCTATCAGGAACTCCGTTCCAACATAACTTTCCAAAACTTTGTACCAACATGCCCCGGTTACTTCTGGCAAATGATGAAGGCATGTATTTCTTCAATACTTTGACACTAGGGCAACCTCTCGTCCCCTCGGCGATCCTCGACCCTTGACGACCCTCGGTCCCTCGACGACCCTCGACCCCCCCCCCTCATGTCGAAGTTATCGGGGAGGGGGTATATCGACAACGACATACCCGATAAAAAAGAAGAAGAAAAAAAGAGGAGAAGAAGAAAGGAACAGCTAGAGGAGAAGATCGAAGAAAAAAAGAAAAAAAAGAGGAGAAGAAGAAAGGAATAGAGGAGAAGAAGAGAAAATTTCTCTTCTTCTCCTCTATTTTTTCTTCTTCTCCTCTTCTTTTTCTTCTTTTTTCTTCTTCTTATTTATTTCTCCTCTTCTTCCTCTCCTCTTCTTCTTTCTTTCCTCTTCTTATTTTCTTCTTTCCTATCCTTCTTTTTCTAAATGTGTAACTTTTGCATATATAAAAAATTTCTACAATTGTAACTTTCTATATATGAACAAAAAACTTTCTATGAACAAAAAAATATTTTTAACATATATATTTAGCAAATTCGTAAGAAAAATAAAAAATATATATAGCCACATACACATATACATCACATACACATATACATTATAGCCACATACAACAACTATATACACATATACATATACACATAAGCAATTATATACACATACACATATATAATTATATACACATATATACACAATTATATACACATACACAATTATATACAACAACTATATACACATATATACACATATATAATTATATACACATACACAATTATATACAACAACTATATACACATATATACACATACACAATTATATACACATACACAGGGGCAGGCGAGGGCGCCGGCGACGAGGAGCGGGGAGGGCGCCGGCGACGAGGAGCGCGGGGGTAGAGGGCGCCGGCGACGAGGAGCGAGCCGGCCCATGGCGCGGGGCGACGGCGCGGGGCGACGGGGCAGGGGCGCGGGGCGACGACGACGGCGAGCACGGGGCAGGGGCGCGGGGCGACGGCGAGCTCGGGCAGCCTGGCAGCGCCGTCGGGGCGGGGGAGAGATAACTGAAACGAAATTTCACAAGTGCTACTTATATAGACAAGGCATTGGTCCCGGTTCGTGGCACAAACCGAGACGAATGCCCCCTTTAGTCTCGGTTGGTGCCACCAACCGGGACCAAATGTCTCTTTTCAGCAGCCCAAAGGGCGGGAAGGAGAGACCTTTGGTCCCGGTTGGTGGCACCAACCGGGACTAAAGGCCCTGTGCTGCCCCGCGGCAAAAATCTTTAGTCCCACCTCGCTAGTTGACAGGGGCTCGGAGTTGTTTATAAACGCCAGTGCGTTCGCTGTATTGAACTCCTCTCTATTGCAGGCTTCTGGGCCTAACTCAGCGCACTGCCCCGTGAGTCTGCTGGGCCTTATAGTCCAGCTGCATCCTGGGCCGTAGGCCTTGCAGGCTCACTGGGCAGCGCCCATTTTTTAATTTTTTTTCCTTTAATTCTTTATTTATTTCTAAGTTGTTTTCTGCTGTATTTAGAGTTTCTTTGTGAATATTATTGCTTTAGGTAAAAACAATTACAAACTTTGTGTTAGTGCCAGTAGTATTCCAATTTGTTTCTACTTACAACAAAATACTTATTGTTGCTATTTTTATTTTTATTTACAGTTTTTTTGTTTTGTTTTCTGCATTATTTATTTTCTTTTGTTTTTTGCTTTATTTTTTAATTCTTTTTGCTTTTAGGTCAGCAAAATTATAAACTTTCTGCTTCATTTATTTCTAAGTTGTTTTTTGATGTATTTATAGTTTCTTTGTGAATATTATTGCTTTAGGTAAAACCAATTACGAACTTTCTGTTAGTGCTAGTAGTATTCAAATTTGAATAGTTTAAATTTGAAATTATTTGGTTTTTTGTTGATTTATCTATTTTATTTTGTTTCTACTTACAACAAAATACTTATTGTTGCTATTTTTATTTCTTTGCAAGTTTTTTGTTTGGTTTTCTGCATTATTTATTTTCTTTTGTTTTTTGCTTTATTTTTAATTCTTTTTGCTTTTAGGTCAGCAAAATTATAAACTTTCTGTTAGTGCCATTATTTTAGAAAAATTATAAACTTTCTGTTAGTGCCATTAGTTTTCAAATTTGAATAATTAAAATTTGAATTCTTTGAAATTTGTGTGAATCACAAGTTTGTGGTTAACTTTACTAAAAAAATGAACATAGATGCACCTATAGAGAAAATTCGACCTAAATTCATAGTTTTCAAATGAACTCTGAAAAAGTTGGCATAGCATGTGCATGTACAAAACGGACAATGGTATCATACTGTTCTGTTACAAAGTTGGCATGGTATCATCATAATAGTTGCGGAAAAAAGACTTCACTTTTTCTTCGCTTGTGTCATTTGCTTATTGCGCCGTAACCATGGATAATCTTCATCGTTTATCAGGATGGTTGGGTCAGCCTTGACATTGAAGGGAGGAATCTCATGAAACTTTTCATAATCTTCAGATATGTCTGTCTTGCCCTCCACTCCCAGGATGTCCCTTTTTCCTGAAAGAACTATGTGGCGCTTTGGCTCATCGTATGATTTATTCGCTTCCTTATCTTTTCTTTTTCTCGGTCTCGTAGACATGTCCTTCACATAGATAACATGTGCCACATCATTGGCTAGGACGAACGGTTCGTCAATGTACCCAAGATTTTTTAGATCCACTGTTGTCATTCCGTACTGTGGGTCTACCTGTACCCCGCCTCCTGACAGATTGACCCATTTGCACTTAAACAAAGGGACCTTAAAATCATGTCCGTAGTCAAGTTCCCATATATCCACTATGTAACCATAATATGTGTCCTTTCCCCTCTCGGTTGTTGCATCAAAGCGGACACCGCTGTTTTGGTTGGTGCTCTTTTGATCTTGGACAATCGTGTAAAATGTATTCCCATTTATCTCGTATCCTTTGTAAATCAATACAGTCAAAGATGGTCCCCTGGACAACAAGTACAACTCATCACAAACAGTGTTGTCACCTCTGAGACGTGTTTCCAACCAACTGCTGAAAGTCCTGATGTGTTCACATGTAATCCAGTCGTCGCACTGCTTCGGGTGTTTGGAGCGCAGACTGTTCTTGTGTTCATCGACATACGGGGTCACCAAGGTAGTGTTCTGTAGAACTGTGTAGTGTGCTTGAGACCAAGAATATCCGTCCCTGCATATTATTGAGTCCCTTCCAAGCGTGCCTTTTCCAGTCAGTCTCCCCTCATACCGCGATTTAGGGAGACCTATCTTATTAAGGCCAGGAATGAAGTCAACACAAAACCAAATGACATCCTCTGTTTGATTGCCCATGGAGATGCTTCCTTCTGGCCTAGCGCGGTTACAGACATATTTCTTTAGGACTCCCATGAACCTCTCAAAGGGGAACATATTATGTAGAAATACGGACCCCAGAATGACAATCTCGTCGACTAGATGAACTAGGACGTGTGCCATGATATTGAAGAAGGATGGTGGGAACACCAGCTCGAAACTGACAAGACATTGCGCCACATCACTCCTTAGCCTTGGTACGATTTCTGGATCGATCACCTTCTGAGAGATTGCATTGAGGAATGCACATAGCTTCACAATGACTAATCAGACGTTTTCCGGTAGAAGCCCCCTCAATGCAACCAGAAGCAGTTGCATCATAATCACGTGGCAGTCATGAGACTTTAGGTTCTGAAACTTTTTCTCTGGCATATTTATTATTCCCTTTATATCTGACGAGAAGCCAGTCGGGACCTTCATACTGAGCAGGCATTCAAAGAAGATTTCTTTCTCTTCTTTCGTAAGAGCATAGCTGGCAGGACCTTCATACTGCTTCGGAGGCATGCCATCTTTTTCGTGCAAACATTGCAGGTCCTCCCGTGCCTCAGCTGTATCTTTTGTCTTTCCATACACGCCCAAGAAGCCTAGCAGGTTGACGCAAAGGTTCTTCGTCACGTGCATCACGTCGATTGAAGAGCGGACCTCTAGGTATTTCCAGTAGGGTAGGTCCCAAAATATAGATTTCTTCTTCCACATGGGTGCGTGCCCCTCAGCGTCATTCGGAACAGCTAGTGCGTCGGGGCCCTTTCCAAAGATTACGTGTAAATCATTGACCATAGCAAGTACGTGATCACCGGTACGCATGGCGGGCTTCTTTCGGTGATCTGCCTCGCCTTTGAAATGCTTGCCTTCCTTTCGACATTGATGGTTGGTCAGAAGAAATCGACGATGGCCCAGGTATACATTCTTCCTGCATTTTCCAGGTATATACTTTCAGTGTCATCTAAACAGTGCGTGCATGCGTGGTATCCTTTGTTTGTCTGTCCTGAAAGGTTACTGAGAGCGGGCCAATCGTTGATGGTCACGAACAACAACGCCTTTAGGTCAAATTCCTCCTGTCTATGATCATCCCACGCACGTACACCGTTTCCATTCCACAGCTGTAACAGTTCATCAACTAATGGCCTTAGGTACACATCAATGTCGTTGCCGGGTTGCTTAGGGCCTTGGATGAGAACTGGTATTATAATGAACTTCCACTTCATGCACATCCAAGGAGGAAGGTTATACATACATAGAGTCACAGGCCAGGTGCTGTGATTGCTGCTCTGCTCCCCGAAAGGATTAATGCCATCTGCGCTTAAAGCAAACCATACGTTCGTTGGGTCCTTTGCAAACTCCTCCCAGTACTTTCTCTCGATTTTTCTCCACTGCGACCCGTCAGCGGGTTCTCTCAACTTCCCGTCTTTCTTATGGTCCTCACTGTGCCATCGCATCAACTTGGCATGCTCTCCGTTTCTGAACAAACGTTTCAACCATGGTATTATAGGAGCATACCACATCACCTTCGCAGGAACCCTCTTCCTGGCGGGCTCGCCGTCAACATCATCAGGGTCATCTCGTCTCATCTTATACCGCAATTCACCGCATACCGGGCATGCGTTCAGATCCTTGTATGCATCGCGGTAGAGGATGCAGTCATTAGGGCATGCATGTATCTTCTGCACCTCCAATCCTAGAGGGCATACGACCTTCTTTGTTGTGTATGTACTGTCGGGCAATTCGTTATCCTTCGGAGGCTTCTTCTTCAATATTTTCAGTAGCTTCTCAAATCCTTTGTCAGCCACAGCATTCTCTGCCTTCCACTGCAGCAATTCCAGTACGGTACCGAGCTTTGTGTTTCCACCTTCGCAATTGGGGTACAACCCTTTTTTGTGATCCTCTAACATGCGATCGAACTTCAGCTTCTCCTTTTTACTTTCGCATTGCGTTCTTGCATCGACAATGACCCGGCGGAGATCATCATCTGGTTCCTCTTGATCTTCAGCAGCTTCACCCGTTGCAGCATCATTGGGCACATCGTCTGGTTCCTCTTGATCTTCACCAGCTCCCCCCATTGCAGCATCACCGTATTCAGGGGGCACATAGTTGTCATCATACTCTTCTTCTTCACCGTCTTCCATCATAACCCCTATTTCTCCGTGCCTCGTCCAAACATTATAGTGTGGCATGAAACCCTTGTAAAGCAGGTGGGAGTGAAGGATTTTCCGGTTAGAGTAAGACATCGTATTCCCACATTTAGTGCATGGACAACACATAAAACCATTCTGCTTGTTTGCCTCAGCCACATTTAGAAACTCATGCACGCCCTTAATTTACTCGGTGGTGTGTCTGTCACCGTACATCCATTGCTGGTTCATCTACGTGCATTATTTATAATTAAGTGTGTCAAAAACCATTACAGAACATCATAAATAGATAATTAAGTGACCAAATTAATAGAAGTTCATCATCACATTAAAACCAAAGTACATACATAGTTCTCATCTAACAACATATAGCTCTCCATACACATCGAAACTATGTAAAACATTTCAATGCGAAAACAAATGCGATCATAATCGCAACCAAGGTAACAATTGATCCAACGGCATAATGATACCAAGCCTCGGTATGAATGACATATTTTCTAATCTTTCTAATCTTCAACCGCATTGCATCCATCTTGATCTTGTGATCATCGACGACATCCGCAACATGCAACTCCAATATCATCTTCTCGTCCTCAATTATTTTTTATTTTTTCCTTCAAGAAATTGTTTTCTTCTTCAACTAAATTTAACCTCTCGACAATAGGGTCCTTCTTGATCTTGTGATCGTCGACGACTTCTGCAAGATGCAACTCCAATTCCATCTTCTCCTCCTCCATTTTTTCCAATTTTTTCTTTAAGGAAATGTTTTCCTCTTCAACTAAATTTAACCTCTCCACAAGAGGGTCGATAGGAATTTCCGGTTCAACTACCTCCTAGACATATAAAAACATCTATGCATGTCAGGCTGGTCGACATAATTGTCATAAACACTAAAACAAATAGTTATAAATTAAAGATAATATACCACATCCGAATCGTAGACAGGACGAGGGCCCACGTGGGCGGATATCAAAACCATCGCACTATATAATAACAAGCAATAATAAACGTAAGAAAATTAGACAAATATCTATCTAAAGCAATAATAACAAGCAATAATAAAAGAAAGAGAAGCATGGACATAACAAGAGGCTCACCACGGTGGTGCCGGTGACGAGATCGGCGGGGGTGATCGACGGCGGCAAAGACGGGGACGGGACGTGACGGACCGCTAAACCTAGACAAATCTCGGAGAAAATAGATAGCTTCGAGAGGAGAAAAGTTTAACTACTGAGGCTCGGGCATTCCATCGAACACGTTGTGTGCATAGGAGGTGAGCTAGAGTACCACCAAGCCCTCTCCCCCTCGGCCAGAAAAAATAGAGCAGTGTGCTCTGCTCTTGCGCGAGGGGGTATATATAGGCACTGATACGTCTAAAACGTATCTATAATTTCTGCTTGCTCCATGCCTTTTTTGTGTGATATTGCTATGATATTTATGCACTTCCATACACTTTTGATCATATTTGGACTAACCTATTAACTCAGTGCACCCCAGTGCCAGTTTCTGTTTTCTGCTGTTTTTGTATTTCAGGTTTTCCCATTAAGTAAATTGCCAGCAAAATCCCGGGAAAAATAAATAAAAAATCAGCGTTCCGGAAGCTTCCGTGCGGCCAAAGTAGGGACAGAGGGGGGCCACCAGGGCTCCAGGCGCCCTGGGGGCGCGGCCCCCCTCCTGGCTGCGCCGGGGGGGGGGCGCCTGGGCCCCCCTTAGCTCCCCTGGCGACCCCCTTTGGCATATATTTAACACCCGTCGCAGAAACCCTGATTCCGGAACCCTTTTCTCCAGAAGCTATTGCGATCTCCGCCGCCATCGCCACCAAGTTTCGGGGGACCAGAAATCCTGTGGCGGCACCCTACCGGGACGGGGAAGTGCCCCCGGATTCATCTCCATCGATGTTGCTTCCTCCCTCCATGATGCGGGAGTAGTTCCTCCCCGGGGCTAAGGTTCTTACCAGTAGCTATGTGGTGAATTCTCTCTCCCATGATGTGATCTTCGTTGTGATCATAGGCTATGTTAATCTAGGGTGATCCCATGATATTTCCCCTTCCTCTTGGTATTGTATTGATGTACTCACTTGTCTTTATCTAGTATAATCTCCGAGACCAAGGTGACAGCGGTCTATTGGACATGGATTAGAAGAATATTTTCATGAGTGATTTCCTCTTTTGTGTGTTGATTGAAGATTGAGAGTCTCTTAGTGCTTGTCTTTGACTATCCTTTAGATATGTTGTGGTGATTGTGGTACTCTCTTTGGATGGCCGCGGTGACATTGGGAAATCCATAGATTGAGAACTACGAACTTTGAGGTGTGCTTTTGTAGCCCTACATAATTCTCGTCCTCTCTTGACCACAAAGGAATGACCTCCGAGTGCGTCCCCCTTGCATGTTTTATGGGAAATATCATGTGATTCGATTATGTTAATGTTGTTGGGAGTTGCCACTAGTGAAAGTATGATCCCTAGGCCTTGTTTCCACCATTGCAATACCATTTGTGCTCACGTTTACCACTTGTTTGCTTGCTGCACTTTTTATTACTGATTTATATTACTTTGTTTTGCCATCCATATCACTTGTCATTTAACATCTCTTCACCGAACAAGTGCACCTATACATCTGACAAGTGTATTAGGTGTGTTGGGGACACAAGAGACTTCTTGTATCTTGATTGCAGGGTTGCTTAAAAGGGGTACGTTCAACCTCCACTTCCCTGAGTTCGATAAACCTCGGGTTACTCACTTAAGGGAAATTTGCTGCTGTCCTACAAACCTCTGCTCTTGGAGGCCCAACACTGTCTACAAGAATAGAAGCGTGTGTAGACATCAAGCTATTTCTGGCGCCGTTGCCAGGGAAGTGAGGTAAGTGAAGGTACCTTCTCTAGATCTTGCAATTAAATCTTTTGGTTTCTTGTTTTTATTTCACTAGTTATGTTTATGGAAAACCGCAATCTTAGTTCGCTGCTTGGGGAAGGCCGCTTTACCACACCCGTGGTAGAGTAGTCTCCTCCACCAACTAAATGTATCCCGTTCAAAATACCACTTGGGATAATTGAAATAATTAGGAATGATTGTTATGATGGGACAGTCAATCCTAGTATTCATTTGTTGAAACTTACAGAACTTTGTGAGTTGTTTAAGATTTCAGGTTTGACAAGGGATGGAGTCATGAGGAAATTATTTGCCTTGTCACTGAAAGGAAAATCATTGGAATGGTATAGGCTACTAGATGACTCTCACCTGCTGGATTGGGAAGAGATCCAGTCTCTCTTTTACTCCAAGTTTTATCCTCTTCATGAAGTCCATGAGAATAGGAATTATGTTTATAATTTCTATCCTCATGACGGAGAGAGCATAGCTCAAGCTTGGGGGAGACTGAAAACGTTAATGCTAAAATGTCCTAACCATGGGCTCCCCAAAGATATGATTATTACTAATTTCTATGCGAGGCTCTCTCGACAGAATAAAGATTTGCTCGATGCTTCCTCTATGGGTTCTTTCACAAACGAAAAGATTGATGCTAAATGGGAACTCCTTGAAAGAATTCAACGCAACACTGAAGATTGGGAGATCGACAAAGGTAAAGAGTCAGGTATA
>LR738712.1:23147561-23214554 GCA_902687465.1 Secale cereale
TAAGTTTGGGCTTGATTCTCAACTCCTTGTTGATTTCCTCAAATCTTTTGCTTCACATCTTAATATGCCTAAGGAGGATTGGATCAAGCATCATGAACCTTTTAAAGAGATTTGCAAAGAAAATGAAATTGTTCATGATGATTGCAACATGCATGATCCAATTCCTAAAAATGAAGTTTTATATAAGCATGTTAATTTTTGTGGAGTGGATAGACCTTGTGAAAGGCCTATGATTGAAGAAGAGAAGTATTGTAAGCAACATAAGCATGAAAGAACAATCACTTGGGTCAGAGATTTAAATGAAATTGCTAGAGAATTGTGTGACCTTTATCCTTTTACTTGTGAACTTTGCTGTATAGAGGGTCACTTTAATTTTCAATGCATGCACTTTCAAAACATAACTGTTAACCAGTTGTGTGATAACATGATCACCTCTGATCTTTATGATGAGCTTATGTTATTTTTGATGTGTGAGGAGTTATCAGAAAAGACTTCTTGTCTAGATCTTAATGCCATAGGAATAAAAAACACTTTGCAAAATTGCCATCTCTATTGTTTTGTTAATTGCCATGAAAATGATTACATAAGTAAGATTAGAAAGGAGGGAACTTTACCAAAGTATAAAAATGTCTCTTATATTTCTGCTAATAAAAAGGAGAGTTTCTCCCAAGTTTCTCCTATTGTTTCTAATGATAAACCAGGATATGTGGAGAATCTTCATCTCCAACCACTCCCTCCTAAGGTGAAGAAGAAGAAAAAGAAGAGGAGGAGGAAGAGGAGCAAGAAGGAAGAAGAATGGGTATTAACCTGGCCTGAGCATATTCCTCCCATCAACTTTTATCCTAACGGTTGTAAGTTTAAAGAAGAAGGTGAAGTTTATTGCCTTAATTATCTTCTTGATGATACGTCCGTAGGTACAATTGAAGATGATTTTGATTATGATATGCATGTTACTTATTGTGATTGGGAAAATGATGATAATGCTACTTATGATCTTGAAAATCTTTTTGGTACCAACTCTGAAAGTGATGATATGGAAAGCTCTAAGCTTGGGGATGATAGGATTGCAAATCCTTCACCCAATAGTGATGTGATAATTGATAATTCTTTTGCTAGTAAGAATAAAGACAACATGTTTACAAATATAGTTGCTAGCAATGATAATGCTCTTCTCTACTATGATGATGTTATAGCTCCAATCTATAGTGATTATAAAGGTACCTATGACATAAGGAGAAATTATCCTTATGAAACTTGTCATAATCATGGAGGGAATTACTCCCTTGTTGAACACCATCTTCCTAATACACAATTAATCTATAGTGTTCAAGTTGTTTATGATAGTCCTACTCCCACTATTACCAATGAGAAAGATTATGCTTATGTGGAGAGTAAGAGTACCTTTTTGCATGTGGATCATGGTAACAATGCTTTATGTGATGCTTATATTGTTGAGTTTATTCGTGATCCCACTGAAAATTGTTATGAGAATGGAACATATGCTTATAGATATTTTAATAATATCAAGTTCCCTCTCTTTATGTTGAAGGTTTTGAAGCTGCACTTGTTTTGTCTTCCTATGCTTATTGCTTTGTGCTTCAATGAATTATTCTATTGCAATATTCCTATGCATAGTAAGCATGTTAGGCTTAAATGTGTTTGGTATTTGCTTCTTGATGCTCTCTTTTGTTCTTCAGCTCTTATTCCTACGAGAGCATCATTAAAGTCTTAAGCCTATCTTTATGGCTATAAAGAAAGAGCTCTAGGGAGACAACCCTTGTTATCTTTGCTTTCAGTTTTTAGTGGTCTTGATGTTTGTTACTACTGTAGAAACATCACTGTATCTTTATTTTTCAGCTTTGTGCCAAGTTTAGCCTCTGATTGCAAGGAAGTTCAAAAGTTGTGACGTGCAGTCCAGAAAACAGATTCTGTCCTTGGACAGACAAATTCGTATAAAATCACCAGATCATCTTTTCGATCTGAATTTTTTTGACAGCGTGATCTATACAATTGGCTTTCGGGCGTCTGTTCTGAGTTTTTTGATTTGAGTTGCAGAAGTGCCCCGAAAAAATTATTTACTACCTGCTGGTCGGTTTCTCACAGATTCTGTCCTGTTTTTCCTTTTCTTCGTTTTGCAAACCTTGAGCTTGCTTTTTCTTTGAAAAAACCTATTGGCAATCTTGAGAAACAGTAGCTCTTCAAGATTATCCTTGTTTCCAGTAGGGAAAAAATTATTTTATTGTGGGTACTAACCTCGCTAATCAGATTATGATGAGTTATGTATGAAGGGAGTTTTCAAGTGTGCGAGGGAAGATGATAAAAGAAGATTCAGGAGGGTCAAACGCTCAAGCTTGGGGATGCCCCCGTGCACCCCCAAGAAATATTCAAGAAGACTCAAGCGTCTAAGCTTGGGGATGCCCCCGTGCATCCCCTTCTCCATCAACAATTATCAGTTCGTCTTTCGTTCCACTATATTTTAATCACTTCATGCGTTATGTGCTATGCTTGGAGCGTCTTGCTCTTAGTTTCCTTTTTAGTTTTCTTTAGCTTTGCCTGCTGTTCGTAACAGGTTGGATCCTAGCCTTCATCGTTTGGGAGAGAAACACGCTCCACTCCACTGTAGAACACAACATAGGCTTGCATGCGCATCTTCTTGTGTGTGTTCTTTATCTTTTCATAGCTGCCGTCATGCTTAGCTCTTAGTTTTCATGCTTATCTTTTTAAGAGCTTTTGTTTAGGTTGTTGCTTCTGGAACTCTCTTGAGTTATCATGCTTATCTTGTTAAGAGAGTTGGCTTCTGTGGCACTGGTTGATATGTCTATGATAAAAATGCTATGTGCATAATGGTGCTTAGTAGTTCATGTTTTCTTATGGTTAGTCTCAAATAGCTAGGGGTTCTTAATGTGTTATTGAAGTACCAACATGATTTGTTTGCATATGATGTGGTATGGTTTAGTGATATCTTCCTCCAAGAATTTATTTTGATTGACTTGGCATATGCTCACGCATATTTAAGACTGTAAAGAAAGTCTATCAAGCCTTGATGATCTTTAATTTCTGAGTAGCGATATAACTTCCATGCCCGATTCAATGTTGCTTTGTCGCTCTGCATGATTATGACCATCATTGCTCTCTTAGTTGGTCGCTCACAGTCTTTTGCTAACCTTCGCCTGTACTAAGCGGACTGACTGCTTGTGCATCCAAAATCCTTTAAACCAGTTATGCCATATGAGTCCACCATACCTTCCTATACATGGTATTTACTTGTCATTCCTAACGAAGACTATCTTGTACCATCTCGAAATTATTCAAAAAAAGCATTTCTCTTTTGTGCCTCTGTTTTAGCTCATGAGGAAGTAGTAGTTAATTCATGATCTTTTTAAGTTGGACAAGTTTCACCCCGGGATTGCATGTCTAATCTGCAAACCCCTAATACGAGAAGGAACTGGCAAAGAGTGCGCCCGGATCATTAAAAAATATACAACAAACTAACCCTCCTTCACGCTTTGTTCATGAGAAATCTGAAAACTTTGGCAGTGATAAACAAAGGAGATTAAGGGGATGTGATCGTCCCCGTGCGGGAGCCGTTCCTCGAAACTTGTCCAGCTTGGGAAGTAATTGAGATATCTACTAGCATTCGTTGACGAAATATGCATATCCCAAAAATAATTTTTACCTCTGTTATTAAAAAAACCAAGAGCTCTGGTAAATGTTTAGTCTTTGCTTCCAACCACGGGTTTTCAAACTTGCCATCAAAAGCCACGGTTCGAGAGTCTCCACCTTCTTTCTTCAAAGCACCAACTATTGAGAGCATGATTGTCATTCTGAGTGTAATGTGCATTGTCCCAAAGTACCATTGTCTTCTGCATGATTATGATATCGCTTATTCTGAAATCATTGTATCTAGTCGTCACTTAAACTTCGGAGGTGATCCTACATTTATGTTTTGCTTCACTAAAGGTGGCAAGCGAGGTATCACTTTGTCATGTTTGCACACCATGCTCACTACAAATCTATTGAGTGTTTCAGTATCATATTGTAAAACTTTCAATTCTTTGTGATATTCTCATGAGGAAACTTAATTACTAAAGATTCATTATCTCAGTAAGCATTTGTCATGTGACTGTGAAAAGTTCTTATATGGTTGGTAGCATGTCACCACAGAAATTATGCTTGTTATCATTTACCTACTCGAGGACGAGCATGAATTAAGCTTGGGGATGTTGATACGTCCAAAACGTATCTATAATTTTTGCTTGCTCCATGCCTTTTTTGTGTGATATTGCTATGATATTTATGCACTTCCATACACTTTTGATCATATTTGGACTAACCTATTAACTCAGTGCACCCCAGTGCCAGTTTCTGTTTTCTGCTGTTTTTGTATTTCAGGTTTTCCCATTACGTAAATTGCCAGAAAAATCCTGGAAAATATATATAAAAAATCAGCGTTCCGGAAGCTTCCGTGCGGCCAAAGTAGGGCCAGAGGGGGCCACCAGGGCTCCAGGCGCCCTAGGGGCGCGGCCCCCCCTCCTGGCCGCGCCGGGGGAGCGCCTGGGCCCCCCTTAGCTCCCCTGGCAACCCCCTTTGGCATATATTTAACACCCGTCGCAGAAACCCTGATTCCGGAACCCTTTTCTCCAGAAGCTATTCCGATCTCCGCCGCCATCGCCACCAAGTTTCGGGGGACCAGAATTCCTGTGTCGGCACCCTGCCGGGACGGGGAAGTGCCCCCGGATTCATCTCCATCGACGTTGCTTCCTCCCTCCATGATGCGGGAGTAGTTCCTCCTCGGGGCTGAGGTTCTTACCAGTAGCTATGTGGTCAATTCTCTCTCCCATGATGTGATCTTCGTTGTGATCATAGGCTATGTTAATCTAGGGTGGTCCCATGATATTTCCCCTTCCTCTATGTATTGGATTGATGTACTCACTTGTCTTTATCTAGTATAATCTCCGAGACCAAGGTGACAGCGGTCTATTGGACATGGATTAGAAGAATATTTTCATGAGTGATTTCCTCTTTTGTGTGTTGATTGAAGATTGAGAGTCTCTTGGTGCTTGTCTTTGACTATCCTTTAGATATGTTGTGGTGATTGTGGTACTCTCTTTGGATGGCCGCGGTGACATTGGGAAATCCATAGATTGAGAACTACGAACTTTGAGGTGTGCTTTTGTAGCCCTACATAATTCTCGTCCTCTCTTGACCACAAAGGAATGACCTCCGAGTGCGTCCCCCTTGCATGTTTTATGGGAAATATCATGTGATTCGATTATGTTAATGTTGTTGGGAGTTGCCACTAGTGAAAGTATGATCCCTAGGCCTTGTTTCCACCATTGCAATACCATTTGTGCTCACGTTTACCACTTGTTTGCTTGCTGCACTTTTTATTACAGATTTATATTACTTTGTTTTGCCATTCATATCACTTGCCATTTAACATCTCTTCGCCAAACTAGTGCACCTATACATCTGACAAGTGTAGTAGGTGTGTTGGGGACACAAGAGACTTCTTGTATCTTGATTGCAGGGTTGCTTGAAAGGGGTACGTTCAACCTCCACTTCCCTGAGTTCGATAAACCTTGGGTTACTCACTTAAGGGAAATTTGCTGCTGTCCTACAAACCTCTGCTCTTGGAGGCCCAACACTGTCTACAAGAATAGAAGCGTGTGTAGACTTCAGGCACCTCATTGGTCCCGGTTGGTGATATGAACCGGGACTAAAGGTGAGCCTTTGGTCCCGGTTCAAGTCACCAACCGGGACCAATGGTGGTGGGCCAGGAGCAAGGCCCATTGGACCTGGTTCGTCGCACCAACCGGGACCAAAAGGTCCAGACGAACCGGGACCAATGGCCCACGTGGCCCGGCCGCCCCCCTGGGCTCACGAACCGGGTCCAATACCCCCATTGGTCCCGGTTCTTGATTGAACCGGGACTAATGGGCTAGGCAGGCTTGGACCAAAGCCCTGTTTTCTACTAGTGTTGGTTTGGCCTACTAGATCTATAGTTCTTGCAATGGAAGAAGTGCTTGGCTTTGGGTTCAATCTTGTGGTGTCCTTTCCCAGTGACAGTAGGGGCAGCAAGGCACGTATAGTATTGTTGCCATCGAGGATAAAAATATGGGGTTTATATCATATTGCTTGAGTTTATCCCTCGACATCATGTCATCTTACTTAAGGCGTTACTCTGTTCTTATGAACTTAATACTCTAGATGCATGCTGGATAGTAGTCGATGTGTGGAGTAATAGTAGTAGATGCCGAATCGTTTCGGTCTACTTATCACGGACGTGATGCCTATATACAATGATCATGCCTAGATATTCTCATAACTATGCGCTTTTCTATCAATTGCTCGACAGTAATTTGTTCACCCACCGTAGAATTCTGCTATCATGAGAGAAGCCACTAGTGAAACCTATGCCCCCCGGGTCTAACTTCATCATATTACTTTCCCTTCAACTAGCCAATTTCTGTTGCCGTTGCTTATTTGCTTTATTTACTTTCTGTTTCTATATCAAAAATACCAAAAATATTATCTTATCATATCTATCAGATCTCACTTTCTTAAGTGACCGTGAAGGGATCGACAACCCCTTATCGTGTTGGGTGCGAGGTTCTTATTTGTTTGTGCAGACACGAGGGACTCGCGCGTGGTCTCCTACTGGATTGATACCTTTGTTCTCAAAAACTGAGGGAAATACTTACGCTACTGTGCTGCATCTCCCTTTCCTCTTCGAGGGAATACAACGCAAGCTCGAGAAGTAGCAAGAAGAATTTCTGGCGCCGTTGCCGGGGAGATCTACGCAAAAGTCATATACCAAGTACCCATCACATACACTTATCCCTCGCATTACATTATTTTACATTTGCCTCTCGTTTTCCTCTCCCCCACTTCACCTTTGCCTTTTTTCCGTTCTCCTTTTTGTTTGCTTGTGTTGCCATGTGCCCTCTATTATCTTGCATCTTTGCTTGCTAAATTATGGATCCTCATCCACTTGCTAATCTTTTATGATGAACCAATTGCTAGTGAGCTGCGTGCACTAGATTATCTTTATGTGGTTTTGCTTGAAATTCGTGAGTCCAAAAATTGTGATGAAGTGTTCAAAGAAGAAGATAATAAAGTGATTCACGAAAGCTCCTTGAATGAAAAGCATGATTGCAATGATGTTATTATAAATTCTCTTAATGTCAATTGTGTTAATGATATGCAAAACCTCAAGCTTGGGGATGCTAGTTTTGCTATGACTACTATTTGTTGCAACGATCATGATTGGGGTGATTCCTCTTATGATCTTGAAAATTTATTTAACCCCCATGATGAATATGAGATTGAAAATAGTGTTTTCAATAATATTGAAAGTGGGTTTGGAGAGGTCTTGACTTTAGTTAATGTTGATCCCACTATTTTGGAAGAGTGTCAACTTTGTACGCATGTGGATCGTGTTGAAAATATGTTTTGTGATAGCTATATTGTTGAATTTGCTTATGATCCTACATGCAATTATTAGGAGAGAGGAAAATATGGTTGTAGAAATCTTCATGTTACTAAATTACCTCTCTTCATGTTGAGATTGATCTTGTTTCTTTCTTGTTCCTTGCATATGTTAGATCTTGCTTGTCTTAGTAATTTGTTTTCCTATAAAATGCCTATGCATAGGAAGTATGTTAGACTTAGATGTGATTTTCACAGGCTATATGATGCTATCTTTGTGCTTCAATCTTATCTTTCATGTGAGCATCATTGAATTCTCAAGCCTATCTTAATGGCTATAAAGAAAGAGCTTGTTGGGAGGCAGCCCGATTTTATTTTCTTTGCTTTTACTTCTGTTTAGAAATAAATATTGCATCTAGCCTCTGTTTAGATGTGGTTTTGTGTTTTAATTAGTGTTCGTGCCAAGTAGAACCTTTGGGAAGACTTGTGTGAAGTTTATGTGATCATGCTGTAATAAACAGAAACTTTAGCGCTCATGAGATTGGCTGTCATTTTTTACTAGAGAGTGCTTTTTTAATGATTCTATTTGCAGATGATTAATAGACAAATTCCTCACGTCCACCAATTTATTTCAATTTTTTTAGAGTTACAGAAGTATTCGAAAGTTATAGATTACTACAGACCGTTCTGTTTTTGACAGATTCTGTTTTTTCGTGTGTTGTTTGCTTATTTTGATGAATCTATGAGTAGTATCGGGGTGTATGAATCATGTAGAAGTTGGAATACAGTAGGTTTAACACCAATATAAACAAATAATGAGTTCATTCCAGTACCTTTGAGTGGTGGTTTGTTTTCTTATACTAACAGAGCTCACGAGATTTTTGGCTAAGTTTTGTGTTGTGAAGTTTTCAAGTTTTGAGTATGGATTCGATGGACTATGGAACAAATAGTGGAAAAATCCTAAGCTTGCTGATTCCCAAGGCACCCCAAGGTAAAATTCAAGGAAAACCAAATGCCTAAGCTTGGGGATGCCCCGGGAAGGCATCCCCTCTTTCGTCTTCGTCTATCGGTAACTTTACTTGAGACTATATTTTTATTCACCACATGATATGTGTTTTGCTTGGAGAGTCATGTATGATTTGAGCCTTTGCTTTTTAGTTTGACACAATCATCCTTTCTGGACACACCTTTTGAGAGATATACAAATAAATTGGAATTTATCAGAATACTCTATGTGCTTCACTTATATCTTTTGAGCTAGATAGTTTTGCTCTAGTGCTTCACATATATCTTTTAGAGCACGGTGGTGGTTTTATTTTGTAGAAATTATTGATCTCTCACGCTTCAGTTATATTATTTTGAGAGTCTTTTAGAACAGCATGGTAATGTGCTTTGGTTATAAAATTAGTCCTAATATGATAGGCATCCAAGATGAGTATAGTAAAAACTTTCACATAAAGTGCATTGAATACTATGAGGAGTATGATGCTTGATGATTGTTTTGAGATATGAGGATCGTGATATTAGAGTCATGCTAGTAGAGTACTTGTGAATTTTAGAAGTTCTTGTGTTGGGGTTTGTAAGTTCCGCAGCATGCACGTATGGTAACCGTTGTGTGACAAATTTGAAGCATGAGGTATTTCATTGAGTGTCATCCTTTTTGTGGAGGTCGGGATCGCGCGATGGTTAACTCCTACCAACCCTTCCTCTAGGAGCATGCGTACGTGTAGTACTTTGTTTTGATGACTTGTAGATTTTTGCAATAAGTATGTGAGTTCTTTATGAATAATGTTGAGTACATGGATTATACGCACTCTCACCCTTCCAACATTGCTAGCCTCTCTTGTACCGCACAAGTATCACCGGTACCCTACACCCACCTTATACCTTCCTCAAAACAGCCACCATACCTACCTATCATGGCATTTCTGTAGCCATTCCGATATATATCGCCATGCATCCTTTCACTGTTCCGTTTGCTATGACACGCTTCATCATTGTCATATTTCCATGCATGATCATGTAGTTGACATTGTATTCGTGGCTAGGCCACCATGCATAATTTTTCATGCATGTCACTCTTCATTCATTGCACATCCCGGTACACCGCCAGTGGCATTCATATAGAGTCATACTTTGTTCTAGTATCGAGTTGTAATATCAAGTTTTAAATCAATATAAGTGTGATGATCATCATTATTGGAGCATTGTCCCAAAGAAAAGAAAAAAAGAAGGAAAGGCCAAAGAGAAAAAAAGGCCCAAAAAACAAAGAAGAAAAAAAAATAAAAAAAATAAAAAAAGGACAATGCTACTATCTTTTTCCACACATGTGCTTCAAAGTAGCACCATGATCTTCATGATAGAGAGTCTCTTATTTTGTCACTTCCATATACTAGTGGGAATTTTCATTATATAACTTGGCTTGTATATTCGAACGATGGGCTTCCTCAAATGCCCTAGGTCTTCGTGAGCAAGCAAGTTTCATACATTAATAGCTCTAGTGCATCCGTTGCATGGCAATCCATACTCACTCACATTGATATCTATTGATGGGCATCTCCATATCCCATTGATATGCCTAGTTGGTGTGAGACCATCTTCCTCTTTGTCTTCTCCACAACCACCACTCTATTCCACATAGTGCTATGTCCATGGCTCACGCTCATGTATTGCGTGAAAGTTGAAAAAGTTTGAAAAAAATTGAAATTTTTTTAAGTATGAAACAAGTGCTTGGCTGAAACCGGGGTTGTGCATGATTTGAGTATTTTGTGTGACGAAGATGGAGCATAGCCTGACTATATGATTTTGTAGGGATGAACTTTCTTTGGCCATGTTATTTTGAGAAGACATGATTGCTTTGTTAGTATGCTTGAAGTATTACTATTCTTATGTCAATATAGACTTTTTTCTTGAATCTTTCGGATCTGAACATTGATACCACAATAAACAGAATTACATTGAGACTTATGTTGGTTAGCATTCCATATCAAAAATTCTGTTTTTATCATTTACCTACTCAAGGACGAGTAGGAATTAAGCTTGGGGATGCTTGATACGTCTCCAATGTATCTATAATTTTTTATTGTTCCATTCTATTATATATTCTGTTTTGGATGTTTAGTGGGACAATAGCATGGAACAATAAAAAATTATAGATACGTTGGGGACGTATCAGTTCTTATTTGTTTATGCAGGTGCGAGGGACTCGCGCGTGGTCCCCTACTAGATTGATACCTTGGTTCCGAAAAACTGAGGGAAATACTTACGCTATTGTGCTGCATCACCCTTTCCACTTCGGGGGAATACAACGCAAGCTCGAGAAGTAGCACGCAACTCCTCCTCCCGGCACTCCTCGATCTCCGCCGTCTCCAGCATCTGGAGCTCCCGCTCGACGACCTCATGAGGAAGCATGTGCTCCATGGCCACCGCTGCCTTTTCAGACGTGGGTTGCATGTTGTAGTCCGAGGTGGCCAGGAATATCTTGGCGTGTGCATCCTCGATCTTGGCGTGGATGGCCTTGAACCGGGCCAGGGCGACATCAGCGGCACGGACGACAGCTCGAGCGCTCTCGGCGTCTGCTGCCGCCGTTGCAGTAGCAGCTTCAGCCGTCTCGGCTGCTGCAGCTACCCTGTTGGCTCCCGCAGACCCCCTCTCGGTGGAAGCGACCGCGCTCAATGCGGATGCGGCAGCACTCTCGGCCTAGGCGGCGGTGCTCTCGGCGCAGGCGTCGGCGTTCGGGGGGACGCGACCATCGTACGGGCCTTCACGAACCGTTTCCACGGCGTCATCTTTGCAAGAAGGTGGCGTGGGAATGGGGATTGGGATTCGTGGATTCGGGGGTTGTCGGCACTAGAGCAGACGAGCCTGTGAAGCTTAAGGAGGGAGACCTAAAGAGACCCAGATATTTTCATCGTAAACGGTTCCTAGAAAACAACTGTGTGTGATATTGTAGATACTTTTTATTAGCTGTGAAAGACAAATTTGGAGTAAAGTGCCAACGGATGGTGTTTTAAATGAACGAGAAATTTTGTAGTACTAATACAACTATCATGTCAAATTTTGGAAAATTTTAGGGGTCATTTGACCTTTTAAAACATTTAAGTGATTTTCTAGCCATTTAATGACCGTAATTGAAATTTGAACTACATGTACATGCAACAGCTAACCATAACAGTTTGAAAACTCATATTTTGTGTACTTGTGTGCGATTTAATTCCATGTGAAGTAAATTGGAAGGATCTTTCAAACATATTGGTCTAACGGCTATGACACAATTAAGCATGGAGTGACATGGCATTTTAATTCCAAAAAAAATCAGAAACACATGAAACCTTGGTTGATGTAATGTCATGCCACCAAGATAATGTGATAAAAAAATTGGCACGTTTGACGAAAGTTTGGACACACACCCCTCACAAACCGGAGCGACTCACTAGAAGGCTCGTGGTTCCGAGAGGGAACAATGCATGTTTGATGACGAACGAGAGATAGCTTCCTCTTACGGCCTTCAATTTTTTTCTACGTCTAACATGCACTACTACAACTGTAATGTGATTTTTTTTTTTAAATTCTAGGGGTCATTTGACCTTTTAAAGTCATTTAAGTGATTTTTTAGCCATTTAATGACCGTAATTGAATTTTGAACTATATCTAGATGCAAAGCCGAACCAAAATGGTTTGAAAAGTCATATCTATGTACTTGTGTGCGAGTTAATTCCATGTGCAGTAAATTAGAAGGAATTTTCAAACATATTGTTCTCACGACATGGACACATGCATACGTATGCATGGATTGACATGGCATTTTAATTCCAAAAAATAAAAAAAATGATCAGAAAAACATGAAACCTTGCTTGATGTAATGTCATGCCACCAAGATGATGTGGTAAAGAAATTGGCATGTTTGACGAATGTTTGGACACACACCCCTCACAAACCGGAGCAACTCGCTAGAAGGTTCCTAGTTCCGAGAGGGAACAATGCATGTTTGATGACGAACAGGAGATAGCTTCCTCTTACGGCCTTCAAATTTTTTCCTACATTTAATTTGAACTAATACAACTGTCATGTGAAAACTTGGCAAATTTCATGGGTCATTTGACCTTTTCAAGACATTTAAGTGTTTTTATAACCATCTAATGACCGTAATTCAAATTTGAACTACATCTACATGTAACGCCTAACCATAACAGTTTAAAAAATCAAATTTTTGTGTACTTCTGTGCGTGTTAAACCATGTGCAGTAAATTAGAAGGAATTTTCAAACATATTGGTCTCAAGGCATGGGCACATGCATGGAGTGCATGCCATGGCATTTTAATTCCAAAAAAATAAAAAAAATGATCAAAAAACATGAAACCTTGCTTGATTTAATGTCATGCCACCAAGATGATGTGGTAAAGAAATTGGCTTGATTGACGAACGTTTGGACACACACCGCTCACAAACCAGAGCAACTCGCTGGAAGGTTTGTGATTCCCGGAGGGTACAATGCATGTTTGATAACGTACGGGCCCCCGCCACCGACGCTCGAGCCCACGCCCGCCAGCCGCACGACCCCGACATACTCCACGGCCGCGAGCAGAGCCGGCCCCCGACCGACGCCGAGCAGCACCTCCGCCGTACCATATGCCATCTCTCCCGTATTGATGCCGCCAACCGACCACCGCTCCTCCACTCCGCCGCCCGCCACCGCCCCATGCCGTCGACACACCCCTATAACCGCTCGCATCTGCTTAAGCGTGGGTCGTAGTCTCGCCGGCCGCCGATTCCCCGCTGGGCTGAGGCTTAATCTGCTTAAGAGTGGTTCACCGGAGGTGTGTCTCCGTCCGAGTGGCTGCGCCGCCGAGGCAGTAGCGGTCGTCCCGGCCGCCACCCAGGAACCGCGGCCCTCCTCCGCAGACCGCCGGCATGGGCCGCCGCCCAGGCTCCACGAGTACAACAGCGACGAACAAGGTCCACCAAGGAGGCGAGGCCCTGCTGGCGCACCCAGCCGCCATCACCAGGGGCGCGGGCCGCCGAGGGGCTCAGCTGGGCGGCCGCCGCCGAGGGGCTCAGCTGGGCGGCCGCCGCCTTGGGAGCAATCCAGACACGCGCCGCCGACAGGCATGGCCCGCTCGCCCGTCGCTCTGCGGCGGGATGAGATTTTGATGATGAGGCAGGGTCGCTGGGGGACATGGTCGGACGACGCCATGCCCAAGCCGCCCGCTGGCTTCCTCCTTGACGACCAGGGCCAATGGCCAGTGCATCGCTGCCGCTACCAAGCGCATCGTCACCCTCGTCAGGTGCTCCACATTCAGTTTTCTCTTAGCTAGCAGTTCATACTTGAAATGCATTGTCCAAGTTCATCTTGCAAATTTGTGCAGATTGATGACGCAAACAATCGTCCACTGGAGTGCATAATTGGGAGGGTGTGCAGCAGCACGGGGGATCACGAGTGCTTTCTTCTCTGCCCGGACGACTGTAATGAATCACACTCTACAAATTAGTTGCAATCTTGCAATGTTTATAAGTGATTCCTCTCTTCTTTGATTACTTATATTTCGGGGCTCTACAGGTGCTCAAGAGCACAAACTTCAGCGCTTGGATCGGTGTATGTCACTAACTACATATATTACTCATTTGTAGTTCAAACATTGTTTCAATTGATGCTAGAAATATTTATATTAAATAAAGTAAATGATGTATGTTTCCATTTGATTGTAGGTTGATGATATTCTGGTTATGGTGTGTGGATTTGATTATCCTTACACAGCGTGCCCCACTACTTTCTTGACGTGTAGGCATTTCAGATAAGCTTGCTCAATAATACTGTAATATAGGAATGCAGTGAGCAACTCTATTGACCATGATAATTATTCGTCAAGATAATTATTCTGAAGTTAAAGCTGGTATCATAAAAATATTTGGGATATTTATCTTCATGCCCACATTTGTTAGTTTTGTTCAGTTTTGCCCTCGTCGGCCTGAAATAGGAAAAAAAATGTAAAAACACGAACCAGAACCTCGTAACTAGAGTTCATGCAAAATTAATGCCTTGATTGCTAGGATTGTAGCCCACTAGGTTGTTCCGAATCCTATTTTGTAGAGTCTGCTATTTCATCGGTCTAAAAATTATGGCACCCCACTAGATGTATATTAAGATTAGCTTATTTTCCATCTGAAAAAAGATTAGCTTATTTTAGTATAGACTTTGTGATTTGCGGATAATGGAATTTCCATATTAATTAAGAAGTTGTGAATGCTATGAAATATGGATGGAAAGTTTTACTGCAAATCATGTATTTTTCTTTTAGTATTCAGTGTTTTGACATATTGATGTGCAAAATGAACTAAGCATTTATATGTTAAGAGCAGCTTACGCATATAAATAGTGAATGAGGCATCAATTCGGCCACATAGCCACGGACCCATCGAGTTCACTTTACATAGCCACGGGCAAGTCGGCACACTGTTGTGGTATTACTTGCTTGAGTGATATTGCTCCTGTGAGTTTTATGGGTTAATATTGTCCAGTTACATGCATATACTACTAGAATCGCTGACTCCCCGTTCCCTGAAACTGGGCAAGTAGGTGTGTTTAGCGGGTTCTTTTGGTTGCCGAGTTGATATACGTTAGCACTCGGCAGTCAGCACACTGTTGTGGTGAGCTCTCGGCGAATTATGCTCGGCAAGCTTTGGGAACCCGGATGTGAGGCGTACTACATCACAACACATCTTAATACGTGCATACTGATAGTTCTGTTCTTGCATTGGTTTCTTTAATAAGGATATCTTCACATTATATGTTCTTATTAAGGAACATAGATCACTTGTATAGTTGAAGCTAGCTGGATACTATAAGTACAGAGTGCAAACAATATGTTGTGTGTTGTTGCTCTCTGCCTGCTGAAAAGGTTTTCTGTATGCAAAATGTTCGACGAAATGGTGTAAAATTTGTGCACTGAATTGACTAAATTATTGTTGTTGGGGATTAATTACATACACATCGAGACTAAGATTTTACCATTAACTCAGACTGGAGTCTTCAGGGCTGGAGATGTCGTTAAGGCTCCCCTATTATCCGCGTCGTCTTTGTCGACTTCTGCAAGGTAGTTGAGAGGGCGCCCAAGAAGGGGCGGTTCGTGGGGCCTCCGGCTGCAAAGGTGTGAGTTTTCTTCCTCCTGATTTTGAACAGTACTCTTTGGCGAAATAGACCACTGGAGAAGCTTGTGCTCTACAATGCGATGGTGAATTACACACCGGCACATTTCCCGGAAGATGCTGATGCAGGAGAACCACCATATAAAAATCAGAGAAATGCTTTTTTTAACACAAACCAGAGAAATTCTCAGTAAGTGCCACTTTGATGCAAACTTAAATCATATCGAAAAACCGTCGAATGCTATTTTAAACCTGAATTCTTTACTTGGCATATGATTACCTTCTTTATCACCAACTAATGCGTTTAAATGTTCATCATATTATTGGTGGAAGTAATTTTGCATTGGTTGTTTGGACCGTTCAAGTTGAGCATCGAAACTTATGGCTGTTTGTTTTAGTTGGTTGTTTCCAAGCTTACACTTCATATTCTCAACTTCATCTCAGCCACTTTAGACTTTCAAGCTTAAACAGAGTAGGTCACCTATATGTCAGGTCCACACATGTATAAATTGGTATGGAAAATGTTGTATACTTAGAATATGTGCATACTGGAAAGGAAATTAGAGCATTGATGGGCCTCTAACCCCTCGTTGGTTACCCCAAGTGGAAGGTGAAAGATGCAGTGTTGTGGAAGTGTTTTCCCTTAGCAAAGATGCCAAGGATCGAATCCCCAGAGACTCCTAGGTTCAACAAGTAGGTGTCAACTGCTAACGGCGCAGATTAGCAATCAACGTGGACCTGCACACAGATACAAATAACTTTGCTCCCAACGAGTACAGAGAGGTTGTCAATCCCTCCGGCCTTGTAGTTCACAAAGGATTAAAAGCAAATGATAGTAGTGATAGATAGTGTTTGCAATAGTAAATAATAACGAAAAGTAAATAGCGGATGTGATCAATGATGGTAATATGGACCGGAGTCTCATGATGTTCACTAGTGATGTCACTCTCCCAAAAGACGATAAAACAGCTATGTGAGGTAAACAAATTACAGCTGGGCAATTGACAGGACCACGAACGCAAACCAATGCTGACTACATTGCAAGAAAGGTTGAGGTTCAAAGCATGGGCGGTACGCCAATGTAAGTAGACTGAAATCCATCAATGCCTACTACTAATCATCCACCTTGAGATATCTATCCAGAACATCTCGCTGGTATTAAGTTGCGAGCCCCACCCATAGTGTAAACTCAAAGCAACAGACAACTGCATTAAAAGAACCTTGCGTAAAGTAAACCATCCTTGCACCCGCGGGCACAAGCACCGTTGTTTAACCCCTTGTGGCAACAGCACATCCCCTAGACTCATGTTTCTGTCACTCAAGCTAGTCATCGAGGGGCATGAACCCACAATCGAGCATAACGTTCCCTCTTGGAGTCACTACGTATTACTTGGCCAAAGCAATAAATAACAACGGAGAACATGCAAGAATTACTTATGAACATAAATATAAAAGAGGTAGATCAAATATATTACTCAAGATCAATCTGAACATAATCTCATAATCCATCGGATCCCAGCAAACTCAACAAAGCAACAGCATAAGGATTACATATGTGCCTCGATCATGTAGGGCAGCTCACGAGGACTAATTAGTGAAGCACAAGAACGGGAGGAGAACATCACATAGCTACTGGTCATGGACTCATGGTCCAAGGGAGACTACTCACGAGTCATCCGGGAGGCATCCATGGTGGTGGAGAAGCTCCCGGTGGTGATCCTCCCCTCCGGCAGGGTGCCGGGAAGAGTTCTCCTGGTGCTCCCGATCTTGGAAGCGGCGGCGGCGGCGGAACAGAGATGGGATCGCGAAAAGAGTTCATGTTCTGAGGGTTTCGGAGGACGCTTTAAATATATGCCAAAGGGGGGCATCGGGGAAGCTTCGGGGGGCCCAGGCGCCCCCCCGGCGCGGCCCAGGGGGGGCGCCGCCAGGGCGCCTGGAGCCCTGGTGGCCCCCCCCCCCCCGGCTGTCCTTCGGACGCACGGTTGTTTCCGGAACGCTGATTTTTTATATAATTTTTCTGGATTTTTCCTGGCAGTTCTCGTAACGTGAAAACCTGAAATACAAAAACAGCCGAAAACAGAAACTGGCACTGGGGTGCACTGGATTAGTAAGTTAGTCCAAATATGATCAAAAGTGTATGGAAGTGTATGAATATCATAGCAATATCACCCAAAAGTGGCATGGAGCAAGCAGAAATTATAGATACGTTTTGGACGTATCAACATCCCCAAGCTTAATTCCTGCTCGTCCTCGAGTAGGTAAATGATAACAAGAATAATTTCTGTGGTGACATGCTATTAACCATATAGGACTTTTTATAGTCATATGACAAAAGCTTACTGAGACAATGAATCTATAGTAATTAAGTTGCCTCATGAGAAAATCACAAATGACTGAAAGTTTTACAACATGAAACTATGACATCAAAAAGATTTGCAATGAACATGATGTGCAAATATGATAAAGTGATATCTAGCTTGCCCCCTTTAGTGCAGCAAAACATAAATGCAGGGCACCTTCAAGGTTTAAGTGATGACTAGATACAATGATTTCAAAATAAACGATATCACAATCATGCAAAAGACAATGCTACTTTGGGACAATGCACATTACACTCAGAATGACAATCATGCTCTCAGTAGTTGGTGCTTGAAGAAAGAAGGTGGAAACTCATAAAAGTAAAAGAATGGTTATGTGCTAGAGTTTTTTATTTTTAAAACATAGAAGCAATTTTGTCAACGGTAGTAGTACTTCATATGTGTCATGTATAAGACATCCTATAAGTTGCAAGCCTCATGCATCGTATACCAATAGTGCCCGCACCTTGTCCTAATTAGCTCGGATTTCCATGGGTAATCATTGCATTACATATGTTTCTACCAAGTGTCACAAATGGGTACCTCTATGCCACCTGTACAAAGGTCCAAGGAGATAAATCGCATTTGATTTCTCATTTTTGATAGATCTCAACTTGAGGACATCCATACCGGGACAACATAGAAAATAGATGATGGACTCCTCTTTAATGCATAAGCATATTCTCATAAGAGATTGAGGATCAACGTCCAAGCTAAAACTTCCACCATGATACATGGCTTTGGTTGGCGGCCTAATGTTCTTCTCTAACAATATGCATATTCATACAACCCACGGCAAATCACCCTTACTTCAGACAAGACGAACATGCATAGCAACTCACATGATATTCAACAAGAGTGTGACAGTTGATGGCGTCCCCAGAAACATGGTTACCGCTCAGTAAGCAACTTATAAGAAATAAGATACATAAGCAACATATTCTTCACCACAATAGTTTTTAAGCTACTTTCCCATGAGCTATATATTGCAAAGTTAGTTTTCTTAGTACAGGTGGAGGTTAGCAAAAGACTGGGAGCGACCAACTAAGAGAGCAATGACGGTCATAATCATGCAGAGCGACAAAGCAACATTGAATCAGGCATGGTAGTTATATCGCTACTCAGAAATAAAAGATCATCAAGACTTGACAGACTTTCTTTACAATCTTAAATATGCATGAGCATACGCCAAGTCAATCAAAATAAATTCTCGAAGGAAGATATTACTAAACCATACCACATCATAGGCAAACAAATCAAGTTGGTACTCCAATAACACATTGGGAACCCCCCAGCTATTTGAGATTAACCATAAGAAAACCTGAACTACTAAGCACCATCATGCAAGTAGCATCTTATCATAGACACATTAACCAATCCAATGGAAGCAAACTCTCTTAATAAGGTGAGCATGATAATTAAAGAGAGTTCAAGCAACCAACTAAACAAAAGCTCTTTGAAAAGATAAGCATGAATAGTAAGAGCAGAGCATGATAGTAGCTATTAAAAGACAAAGAACACACACATCATAGATAGACATGAAAATTCTATGTTATGTTCTAGGTAGAAGTGGAGCGTGTTTCTCTCCCACATAAAGAATGCTGAGTTCCGACTCGTTATGACAAACTAAAAAGAAAACTAAAAACAAGACGCTCCAAGCATAGCACATAACACATGAAGTGATAAAAATATAATGGAACGAAAGACGAACTGATAATGTTGATGGAGAAGGGGATGCACGGGGGCATCCCCAAGCTTAGACACTTGAGTCTCCTTGAATATTTCTTGGGGGTGCACGGGGGCATGCCCAAGCTTGAGCGCTTGACACTCCTGAATCTTTTTATCATTTTCCCTCGCACACTTGAAAACTCCCTTCATACATAACTCATCATAATCTGATTAGCGAGGTTAGTATCCTTAATAAAATAATTATACCTTGCTGGAAATAAAGATATTCTTGAAGTTCTACTGTTTCTCAAGATTGCCAAAAGGTTTTTCGAAAGAAAAAGCAAGCTCTTGATTTGCAAAGTGAAGGAAAGGCAAAACAGGACAGAATCTGTGAAAAACAGAACAGCAGGTAGTAATTGATCTGTTCGGGATACTTCTGCAACTCAAATAAAAAAACTCAGAACAGATGCACGAAAGACAATTATATAGAGAACACTGTCGAAAAAATTCAGACCAAAAAGATGATCTGGTGATTTTATACGAATTTTTCTATCCAAGGACAGAATCTGTTTCCTGGACAGCACCTCACAACTTTTGAACTTTCTAGCAATCAGAGGCTATACTTGGCACAAATATGAAAAGTAAAGATACAATGATGATGCTACAGCAGTAAACAACATCAAGACACAACAAAAGCAAAATATTTATTCATGTGGGCTGCCTCCCAAAAGCGCTTTCTTTTATGCCTTTAAGCTAGGCATAATGCATATAGATCAAGTTTTATCAAGAGTAAAAGAATAGCTAGCCCGTACAACGGACTCAAAAGGTAACTTGATCTTCTTTCAAGGGAAGTGTTCCATCCCTTTCTTGAGAGGAAACTGAAATTTTATATTACCCTCTTTCATGTCAATGATAGCACCAACGGTGCGTAAAAAGGGACGTCCCAAAATAATTGGACATGAAGGATCACATTCAATATCCATAATAGTAAAATCAACGGGCACATAATTATCATTGACAATGATAAGAACATCGTCGATCCTCCCCAAAGGTTTCTTTATGGAAGAATCAACGAGACGCACACCAAAAGAACAAGAATCATAAGGTTTCAATTTAAGCATATCATATATTCTTTTGGGCATAACAGAGGTACTAGCACCAACATCACATAATGCATAACAAGAGAAGTCATTCAAATTAATTTTTATCATCGGATCCCAACCATCTTCTAGCTTTCTAGGTATGGAGGCTTCTACTCTAAGTTTCTCCTCCCTATCTTTGATGAGAGCATTAGTGATATGCTCTGTGAAGGCAAGATTAAGCGTGCTAGTGCGGGGATCTCTAGACATCTTGTGAAGGAAATCAATAACTTCTGTAAGAGTGCAATTATCAAAATCAAGGTCACGAGCATAAAGTAAAGTGGTAGTGGTGTCATTTAGGTTCACTTGTTTGGTAGTTTCTATAGTCATAGCATCACCATTAATAGGTCCAATGGGACCAGGAGTACATTGGGTGCTAAGAGTTTGAACATCCTCAACAACTTGGATAGTAGCAACAATGTGGTGGGTAGGAAGGCTCTTAATTCTATCTTCTTCCTCCCTTTCTCTAGCCCATCTCTCTTTAAGTTTAGCCATCATCCTAATGTTTTCATTAATTTGCACTTGAATAGCATTTATAGGAGTGACTTCCCTCTCCTCAAGAGGAGAAGTTTTAATTTTTAGCAATTTTACCTCATTGGCTAAGTGGTCTACCTTAAAAGAAAGATCATCTAGTTTATGTAGTTTTTCTTCTACACTCTTATTAAAGGATTTTTGGGTAGTGATGAAATCTCTAAGCATAATCTCTAGTTCAGTATTGGAGTTCTTGGTACTAGGATAAGCATTATTGTTCCCATAAGAGTTAGAGGGGAACGGTCTAGGATTGTTACCAAAGTTACTCCTATAAGCATTGTTGTTAAAATTGTTTCTAGAGATAAAGTTCACATCTACTTGTTCTTGAGCAATCAAAGAATTTAAAGGAACATCATGAGGATCAACAGTAGATTGCTTCGAAAGTAGAGACATGATCAAGTCAACTTTTTCATTAAGGGAGGAAATCTCCTCGACAGAGTTTACCTTCCTACCTGTTGGAGCGCGTTCGGTGTGCCATTGGGAATAGTTGGTCATCATCTCATCGAGAAGCTTTGTGGCAGCACCAAGTGTAGTTGACATAAAAGTTCCTCCCGCGGCCGAATCTAACAAGTTCCGCGAGGTAAAGTTCAAGCCTGCATAAAAAGTTTGGATAACCATCCAAGTAGTCAAACCGTGAGTAGGGCAGTTCTTGATAAGAGATTTCATACGTTCCCATGCTTGGGCAACGTGTTCATTATCCAATTGTTTAAAATTCATTATGTTACTTCTAAGTTGGATAATTTTAGCAGGTGGATAGTATTTTCCAATAAAAGCATCTTCGCACTTGTCCCATGAATCTATGCTGTTTGTAGGCAAAGACTGAAACCAAATTTTAGCTCCTCCTCTCAAGGAGAAAGGAAAAAGCTTAAGCTTAACAATATTACCATCTATTTCTTGGTACTTTTGCATATCACAAAGTTCAACAAAGTTGTTTAAGTGTAAAGCAGCATCATCTCCAGCACCGGAGAATTGTTCTTTCATGACTAAGTTCAGTAAAGCAGGTTTAATTTCATATGAAGGTGCTGAAGTGGCAGGTGTAGTGATAGGTGTGCTGATAAAGTCATCATTGTTGTGACTAGTGAAGTCACACTAATTGGTGTTCTCGGTGGAACCCATAGTAGCAAGCAAGCAAGATAACTATTTTTGTGATTTTCGATTAAAAAGGTACTAAAGCAAAAACTGAAAGGTAAACTAACAAGACTAAAAAGCAAATGTAAAAGATAGCATGCAACTCCCCTATCCTGAAGAGTGGAGTCCCCGGCAACGGCGCCAGAAAATACTCCTTGATGGGCCTCTAACCCCTCGTTGGTTACCCCAAGTGGAAGGTGAAATATGCAGTGTTGTGGAAGTGTTTTCCCTTAGCAAAGATGCCAAGGATCGAATCCCCAGAGACTCCTAGGTTCAACAAGTAGGTGTCAACTGCTAACGGCGCGGATTAGCAATCAACGTGGACCTGCACACAGATACAAATAACTTTGCTCCCAACGAGTACAGAGAGGTTGTCAATCCCTCCGGCCTTGTAGTTCACAAAGGATTAAAAGCAAATGATAGTAGTGATAGATAGTGTTTGCAATAGTAAATAATAACGAAAAGTAAATAGCGGATGTGATCAATGATGGTAATATGGACCGGAGTCTCATGATGTTCACTAGTGATGTCTCTCTCCCAAAAGACGATAAAACAGCTATGTGAGGTAAACAAATTACAGCTGGGCAATTGACAGGACCACGAACGCAAACCAATGCTGACTACATTGCAAGAAAGGTTGAGGTTCAAAGCATGGGTGGTACGCCAAAGTAAGTAGACCGAAATCCATCAATGCCTACTACTAATCATCCACCTTGAGATATCTATCCAGAACATCTCGCTGGTATTAAGTTGCGAGCCCCACCCATAGTGTAAACTCAAAGCAACAGACAACTGCATTAAAAGAACTTTGCGTAAAGTAAACAATCCTTGCACCCGCGGGCACAAGCACCGTTGTTTTCCCCCTTGTGGCAACATCACATCCCCTAGACTCATGTTTCTGTCACTCAAGCTAGTCATCGAGGGGCATGAACCCACAATCGAGCATAACGTTCCCTCTTGGAGTCATTACGTATTACTTGGCCAAAGCAATAAATAACAACGGAGAACATGCAAGAATTACTTATGAACATAAATATAAAAGAGTTAGATCAAATATATTACTCAAGATCAATCTGAACATAATCTCATAATCCATCGGATCCCAGCAAACTCAACATAGCAACAGCATAAGGATTACATATGTGCCTCGATCATGTAGGGCAGCTCACGAGGACTAATTAGTGAAGCACAAGAACGGGAGGAGAACATCACATAGCTACTGGTCATGGACTCATGGTCCAAGGGAGACTACTCACGAGTCATCCGGGAGGCATCCATGGTGGTGGAGAAGCTCCCGGTGGTGATCCTCCCCTCCGGCAGGGTGCCGGGAAGAGTTCTCCTGGTGCTCCCGATCTTGGAAGCGGCGGCGGCGGCAGAACAGAGATGGGATCGCGAAAATAGTTCATGTTCTGAGGGTTTCGGAGGACGCTTTAAATATATGCCAAAGGGGGGCATCGGGGAAGCTTCAGGGGGCCCAGGGGGGGGTGCCGCCAGGGCGCCTGGAGCCCTGGTGGCCCCCCCCGGCTGTCCTTCGGACGCACGGTTGTTTCCTGAACGCTGATTTTTTATATAATTTTTCTGGATTTTTCCTGGCAGTTCTCGTAACATGAAAACCTGAAATACAAAAACAGCCGAAAATAGAAACTGGCACTGGGGTGCACTGGATTAGTAAGTTAGTCCAAATATGATCAAAAGTGTATGGAAGTGTATGAATATCATAGCAATATCACCCAAAAGTGGCATGGAGCAAGCAAAAATTATAGATACGTTTTGGACGTATCAAGCATACATCTTGGTACCTCCAAAGAATATATATCAGATGTCTAAGTTTTCATATTTTTTATGCTTTGTTTCAGGATTGATGGGGAAGTTTGGGCTGCAGTTCAAGCTGGATCGTGACTTACATGGCTAGCCTGACCACAAATTATTCTAAGCTTAGTAGAAAACTCACTTATATGTTAGCGGTTAGAACTTCAGTCTAATTTCTACATGATTCTCAATGTGCAGAGTTTACTTGTGTTTACACCATTTTCTGTTAGGAATAATGTTGATTTGGATTCCTTTGCACTTTTCAGCCAACCTTGAAGCCTACCACATAACAAGAAGCACAGTTGTTGCATTACATAGATAATGTTTATTAGTTTGAGGAGTTATGACCCTTTGTTGCTATTCATTATTTGGGGAACTTTACCATACCATATTCTGAGTATTTAGTGTTGGGATTAAAGTCTAAGTGTGCCCACATGATTTCAATTATAAGCGGGCCTGAGGTACTTGATCCTTCCATTTTTTTCATTCATGGAGATTGGTGCATTTTAGTTGATATACTACTATGTTTCTATAGTTGCTACATTTTCCTTCCGAATATAGGTCCAAGTAGGTACTGTAGAGGTTTTTTTTTCCCTTTTTTGTGCTCTTATTACTCTTTACTAATAGCGTGTTAACAAACATTATTTTTTATGTTTTACTCCCTCCGTTCCAAAATAGATGACCCAACTTTGTACTAACTTAGCACAAAGTTGGTTCATCTATTTTGGAACGGAGGGAGTAGATGGCTTGCGGAGATAAGAAAATATATTGTATGGCCATTACTTTATACTCACTGGTTACCTCCCATCTAGAACTTAGTGTTAGTATCAAGTTATAAACAAGATCTGTCACACATCACACTGATGGTGTGTGTCCATGTTAAACATCACTGGCAGCACCCCCAATCCTTGTGATTTGCAACTCCTTTTTACATTGGTTTAGTTCTATGCACTCATGGAATGGGAATGATCTAAATCTACCAAATTGCAGGGTTAGTTTTTGTTGTTTCATATTTTGACATTCTACTATGCGAAAACTCCCAAAATAATAACTTATTATGCTCATTCAGGATGGGGACTAGCTAAGGAAGTACTTCTTGGTGCACCTGCTCAATGACATTGACAATACTAAGATAATAGTGTCTTTTTGGTCCATGCATATGATGCTACATTAAAATGTTTTGTTAATTTCTAATATTTTTAAGTGCAACCAACAAAATTTATTTCTGTGTATGTTAATTCTTACATATATTTGTAATATTAGGCGAGACGTGCATTTGCACGTGCACGCTTACTAGTAAGAAAAGAACAGATGCAGAGGCATCCTTGCTCATGGTTGTGTGACGCGGGCCGAACGGCCAGGACTGAAGCGCCGCTGGTGTCAGGAATGTGTGGGATGCAGGTGTTGGTTTGGTTGAACTTGAACGAGGACAGGAACAGTGACGAGGCACGTCTGGGTATGGCCACAACTACGCCATGGGTGCCCAGTGATGCTTGCCAGCGACAGGAGCAAGCAGCGACACCTGTTGGCCACTACTGCAGTGGAGCGCCGGCGGGCTGCAGAAAATGGAGGAGAGTGCCACTCTCCTAGCTTGATTGCTTTGGACATACTGGGCTTCCTATGAACAGCAAGGTCGAGTCATCTCCTTGGCACACAGGGAAGGCGGCGAAGACGAGCAAGACGGCGACAGGGGAGGACGGGGCTGCTGGGTTACGACGGGCATGCGGAAATAGGGCCTGAGGCTACTACGCGTGCATGGTCTGAGTGGAGCAATCGGCGGGTGCGTGGGACGCAAGCTACGTGTGTGAGTGGACGAACCAAAAGAGACAGGGCACGAGCTTGAGCTCGCTCCCCTGGTCGTCCATGGTGGACGGCCTTGAGTTCGAACGGGGCGTTGCCTACAAGCGCGAAAAAAACAAGCAGGGAAGGTGGGAAGAGAAGCGGTTGCTCACCATGGGGGTGATGGCTCGACGAGGACGCCAGGAGGTGAAGAAGAGGGCGACGAGGCACTGAAGACGACGATGCAAAGCGCTGTCCGTGAAGAAGAAGCAGGGGAGGTAGTCATCATGGAGGAGGTCGATCGAGGGCTCCACGGACTTGCTACGAAGCCAAGGACGAAGTCGGGGACGGGTGCGTCGCTCCCCGAGGAAGAAGATGACGGCGTCGAGCTTGATCGCGCCGGAGTAGAGCTCGGGCATGGCGTTGGCGACGGCTTGGCGTGGAGGGCTTACCTCGGCGGCGGGAGGAGGCAGAAGAGGGGAAAACGGAGCGAGGAGGAAACCCTAGGGTTGGGGCAGGATTTTATAGGACAAAGGGAGCAGTTGCGGCCGTCAAATCGACCGGACTGCCGACGTGGAGGCTCTGGATGTCATGCCGTACAGGGAGAAGATGATCAACACATGAAGGTGCTGGTGGGCTGCATTCAAAGGGATAAGTGGGCTGTGTGAGGGACGGTTGGGCTGCTGCTAAAAGCTGGGCCGCTGCCCTCTCTCCTTTCTCCCATCTCTTTCCTTTAAAATATTTTACTAGACAGTAAAATACCAAGGAAAACCCCAGGGAGTTACGAGAGGTATTTGAGAGAGGTGAGAATATTATCGTGCTCCTGGAAAGCGCACTATTTTAATAAAATCGTTTGGGAAATTTTAGAGGTAGAAAAATAAAACAAGTTTGAATAAAATTCAAACTTGTGCCATTTTTGAACCCAACCAAAACAAGTTCATTTGATCTGAAATTTGGTAGAGGGGTTGTAGGCACGGTTAAACAATATTGGGAAAATAATGAACATTTTCTGAAAAAGGAAAATGTCACTTGAATTAAATGATGGATTTGAAAGGAGTGAGCTAGTGATGGAGTTTGCAAAGAAGATGGTTGGGCAAGATGCAAACATAGAAGATGGAGGAAGGAGATCACCACAAAGAGAGAACAAATAAATGCAACACGCAAAAATAAAATAAAATGCAAACAAAAGATCATGATGCAAGGAACATGGATATGGCAAGACACAACAAAGATCAAGGCAAACAAACAAGGATGGCACAATGCAAAATTATAAAAGATGAACATGATGCAAGAAGCAAAGTATGGAAATGGAATTCATCATGATCATGGAAACAACATAGAGGAATGAAATATGCAAAATAATTAAAATAATGCAACAAACAAAATAAGCACTTGACAACAACGAAAAATAAATGGAAGACAACTGGAGCATCGGTCTCGGGGCGTCACAAGGATGTTTTTGATCTCCAACCGCTGGGAATCCGAGACCTTCTTACTGAAATATATGGACGATTTATCGGTGTTTATGCGGTGTCCAAAGGCAGCGCAATATGTGTTCAGAAGATCTCTTATCCTGGCTGCACCTACACTTGTTGCTTCAAAGAATAAGAGGCTGTCATCGGCGAACAATAAATGATTAACAACCGGTGCGTTTGGTGCAACTGAGAGACCCCGGACCCCATTGTCATGTGCTTTAAGCAAACAAGATAGCCCTTCAGCTGCCAACAGAAATAAGTAGGGGGATATCGGGTCACCCAGCCGTAATCCTCTAGATGGCCTGAGAGATTTCAAACTACAACCGTTAAAAAGGACCGAGACGAAAACAGACGAGACGCACCTCATTACTGTCTCCATGAACCATGGGATGATTCCCAATTTAAGCATTACTTCCTTCAAATAAGACCACTCTAGTCTGTCATATGCCTTCATCATATCACGCTTTAGTGCACAGTACCTGTTGCCCTTAACTCTCCTTGTTTTCATGTAATGCAGGCATTCATATGCCGTGATGAAATTGTCTGTGATTAAGCAACCAGGAACAAACACCGATTGCTCCTCAGAAATAACCTCGGGGAGAATACTTTTCAACCTGTTTGCTAAGACCTTTGATGCTATTTTGTAAATCACATTAAACAGGCTTATAGGCCGAAATTGTCCTAAATTTTTTGGACTTGCTATCTTGGGAATAAGAACGATGAACGTTTGATTTATATCCTCCAGTGAGTCATCTCCATTGAGCACCCCGATGATCATACCTGTGACTTCCTCTCCACATAAATCCCAATGCCGCTGAAAAAAGTTTGCCGGAAAACCATCCGGACCCGGAGCTTTTGTTGGGAACATTTGGAACAAAGCATTTTTCACTTCCTCATTTGTGTAAGGAGCGTTAAGACTTGCATTCATACGAGCATCAACTCCAGACGGTATGTGTGACAGAACCTCCTCCATCCCTATGGTTCCTTCCGATGAGTACAGATTCACATAAAAAATAGTAGCCAGGTTGGCCAACTCTTCCGGATCATTACAAACTGAGCCATCTTGCCATTGCAACTGAGTTATAGTGTTTTTAGCCCTGCGCGCACTAGCTTTCTTTTGGAAATATTGCGTGTTACTATCCCCTTCTGCCAACCAGCGTGTAATGCCCCGGATGTAATACTTTCCCTTTTGGGTATATAATATATCTCCGGCTTCATCTATTTCCATTTCGGGTTCTTTGTCTTTCGGGTTTTCGTCGTTTTGTTGTGTGAGTGTGTGGCATTCATTCATATCATGTAGACATGTGCATCACATTGCATTTGTGTTGTCGGTTGCATCCGGTTCCGCGTGTTTCTTCCCGTTGTCCGTTTCGCGTTCCGGAGCTCCCTCACATGTCCGTGACGTCCCGTAGGCCTACTTTGTTGTTCGGGCGTGTAACGTTACCGGTGTGTCGCGAGGTTGTTGTGTGTGTTGTTGTTTTGTTGTGTGCAACCCGCCTCTCAAATCTCGTCGCGTTTGGACTCCGTTGGCTATCCCATCCGTTGTTCGTGTGGGTCCAAAGTGCCTTCACTTTTTGTCCCGGAAACACCCCCACTGCAGTCTTCTACTCTCTCCTAGGCCCTTCTAAACTACCCCGCGATCGGATCCGTCGGATCGCGATCGGAGGGCTCCTAACACCCCCAGATCCCTCCTAACCCTAAAAACTGCTATTAATAGACACCCCTATGTTCATTTTTGGCATCCTATCTCCTTCCACCTACCTCTAGATCCCTTCCCCTCAATTTTTCAGATCAGATCCATCTCCACCACCGCTCCACTCACCTGGAACCCGAGGGCGAGCCGGATTGATCGAGCCGCCGCGTCGATCGCTCCAGCCGGCCAGGGTCAACGCCCTCCAGGCCCACTTCGCCGACCGGCCCGAGCCGCTGGCCTCCCGCACGCGCCAGGAGGCATCGACCGGTCCCCACATCGCCAGTTTCCGCCAGGAGGCCCGAGGCCCTCGACCGCACCACCGCTTCGTCCTCCGACCGCGTGGACCAGTTCCCCGGTTCCCCGGTTGGGCCCCTCCGACCTTCCCACACCGCCAGGGTCCAGCGCTAGGAGGCCCAACTCCTTCGCCGCCCCGCCTGGGCCGCCGCATCCCAGGCCACCGCGGGCGCCGCTCGCCAGGCCGGGTCCTCCCAGCCTCCAGTCGGCGCGGGCCGCCGCCGCCTCCAACGCGGGCCGCCTCGCCTCCTCGCAAGGGGCCCAGCCGCAGTCGCCTCCTCGCCGGGCCGATCTGCCGCCGCGGGCCCATCCACCGATCCACCGCGCCACCGCCTCTGCCAGCCCGATCCGGCCCGAGCCCAACTCCACCTCCAGATCCAGATCTAGGTTGCCTTTTTTATCTCTAAGTCCCTGTTTTGTTAATCTCTGATGCAATGTTTGACCTGCTCTAACTTTTTGTCTGTTGCTCCGATTCGCGCATATAATATGTCCAGACGTTCGTGGAGACTTGCTCTACGTTTTACCTGTTGTTGTCATGCATGTTAGAGATCATTTAGGTGCTCGTTTTGCTGTTGCAAGAGTGCATCATGATATAAACTGCTGCTATGTGTTATTTTTATGCCACCTTTGCCATGTGATATCTTTTAGCTCGTTTATCCGATTGATGCAAATGACATGTCCACGTGTTCGTCTTTCCATGCTCTACGTGTTGTATGTGATAGGTTGCATGATAGATTTATTATTGTCTTGTTATCATCGTTGCAAAGTGCCATGTGGCTGTGATGTTGTTTCACTTGTTATGAAATTACATCTTGTTGAGCTCGTTGCAATCGTTGTGTTCACCTCTATGAAGCATGCTTGTGTGTTTCGGGATCACCTTCATGTGTACTTTGATGAGGTGCTTACCGCTTGCCATGTTTAGTTTCGAGGTGACTTAAACATGCTCTTTTATATGCCATGATGATATTGCTGTTTTAGGACTTAGTGGTTTTTCACTAAGTCTGAAATCTGTAACGTTCCGATGCCATGTTCGTGTGATGTTCTAGGACAAAGCATGATAGTTTTGGAGTGGATCTTGATTGTTCCTTGTAGTATATATTGTTGTCTTTCCATCCATGTCCTCACTTGTCCATTTAAGTGGCTGTAGCATGTTTATCTTTTGCTCCAAAGTTTCAATAAAATTCTGCTGCCAGAACTTTATTGTCAAGTTCAATATGTCCAAGATCATTGCTATTGATCCGTGGCTCCGTTGGGGGTGCACCTTTGGACTTAGTTGCTGTAGTATATGTCTAGTTTGTGTTCATGCCCTTTGCCATGTTATTTAAATGCTGTAGCTCAATTATTTTGAGCTCCGAAGTTGCTATGTTGCTGTAATTTTCAGCTTTCGCTCATTTCTTGTTTCGGGCATAACTTTTAGCCCGTAACTCCGATTTCAGCGAATCTTATAACAACCTTGATTGATTTTCTGTGTAGATTAATAATATCAGATTGTTTTCATGTTTTGAGGTGTTTTCCTTGAGTGATGTTTTACGTGCTCCATGTGCATCCTTAGCGCATCCTTCATGCATTCATCTTTTTCGAGTGCGCATTGCATCTTGTTGATTGGTGCTTGGTGTGATTGTTTTGTTTAGAGCCGGAAGCAGAGTCTGAGATCGAGTACGAGCACGAGGTTACCAACGAGGTCGAGCACGAGGACCCTTCTTACGATCTGAACGACTTCTCTTCAGGCAAGATGACCGAACCCCGATAACATTACTATCTTTGCCTATTGCTAGTAGTCTCGATCTATAGTTTTGCCTCGATGCCCATGATCTTCTTGTCAGCCTCCTACTTGTAGCCAATTGCCATGTTTAACCAACCTACCTATGCAAACCGTTGCTTGGCTAAGTACGCTTCGCTCAGCCCTTCTTATAGCATTGCTAGTTGCAGGTGAAGATCGAAGATGCTTGCTTCATGTTGAAGTTTGGTTGGGTTATATCACACTATATAAATTCTTTAAATGAAATCATCTATATATTGGCAAGGGTGGAAGGCTAAGCCTTTTGCTTGGTGTTTTGTTCCACTCATGCCGTTAGGAACCGTATAAACCGGTGTTATGTTCCTTGATTATGCGTTCCTAACACGGTTGGGGTGTATGGGACCCCCTCGATAAACCGCTAAGTGCTAAGTCTTTTCCAGCAAGTCCCAACATTGGTAATATTTGCCTAATATCAAACTAAACTTGCATAGGGAGTAATTAACCCTCTTTCTTAATCAACAACCCCGGGCCAGTGCTCCACATGAGTGTTGGTCCGAAACGGGGAGCCTGCGGGGCCACCTCGAGGAAACTCAAGGTCTGGTAAAAACCCGTAGCTTCACCCATCCGGTCGTGTCCTGAGACTTAGATACACGCGGCTACTATCAGGGTGTCGACACGCCGGGAGGATTTGCTGGATTAGCCTTACCTTAGTTCGGTATATCTTGAGCACGGGATTCCGAGGATACTCGGGTCTTCCCACTTTGGAGTTGTGACTCCGCGGATCGTGGGCTTGTAATGGGTCAAGTTGGAACACCCCTGCAGGGTTTGAACTTTCGAAAGTCGTGCCCGCGGTTATGTGGCAGATGGGAGCTTGTTAATTCCGGTTGTAGATAACTTGACACAATGTTACTAACACACTACCAGAGTGTGTTCCGTGACTGTCAATTTCCGAATAGGGATTCGGGAGTTGAACACGGAGGGGTTATGTTTGTTGAGCTTGTAGCTAGGATCACTTCGTGATCACTTCTCGCCGAGGCCTTCTCTTCTCGCTCTCACTTACGTAAGCTAGATGCTAGTTGCTGCTGCAGACACTTATTCTTTTCTTCAGCCTTTTCATCTCCCAAAGGCTTAAATAGTCTTGTTACCCGGGAACGGGATTGCTGAGTCCTCTGTGGCTCACAGTTACTTCACCACACCAGATGCAGGTCCAGTTGTGAGCTATCCAGGTGATGGCACCGAGCTGGATTGGGAGTACGACGAGGAGCGTAGTCGGTACTATGTGCGATACCCGGATGATCAGTAGTGGAGACTCCTACTAGGATTCGATCCGCCTGTGGTTTATTTATCTAAGTTTGGTACTTTGATATTTGGATTTTGCCCTTAGAGGGTTGTGATGTTCTTAATGTATGATGATTGAGACTTGAATTGTAATTCTGTGACGTGGCGAGTGTAAGCCAACTATTTTCTGTTTACAATCCCCTCTTTTACATGAGATGTGCAAATATTACCGAACTTGAGATCATTCTAGGATGGATTTATGCCTTTAAGTCGTGCCTCGACACGTAGGAGGCATAACTCCATCCTGGGCATTACAAGTTGGTATCAGAGCCTTCTCCGACCTAGGAGCCCCCACTGTTTGATCGAATCGTTGACGGTCGAGTCTAGGCACACACTAAAATTTTTTGAGTCCTATATTATATCGGAGAGTAGGATTTCTTTGCTTCTCATCCCCTTTCTCTCTGGTGAGGACTCCTGACGACTACTCTTGTCTCTCCTATCTTCAAAAATTGCACAAATTTTTTTTAGGAATCCCGCGAGTATTCTGGGATTGTTTCGATGTTCTTGTGACAAGGATATTGTTCTCGATGCCTCCTGTTACCGAGGAGTTGAGCTTCGGGGTATTGTTGTCACAAGCATATCGCGGCAGTACTAAATACTTAAGACGGCCGACATCGAAAATCTCCCCTATACGGCCAGTGGCAAGATAACCCCGACATCACCCAGTACTGGGGAGGTAGTTCGGGAGTATTGCCATAGCTTGTTATAGTGGATGCTTTTCGAAGGTCCGAGGTACACAGTTTCCGAGAAAGACTGGTTATGTGTTGAAGGATGGATACACCTGGATGTAGGTTTAGAGTTGATTGCGCGGTGCTTCCCGTGTATCCCCAACACCTGATTGCATAACTGGATTCTTTCGGAAATCTATAGGTGGGTTTTATCCAGTAGATCGTAGGCATTCTTCCAACGAATGCAGGTTAGTGAGTTCGGGGTTCGACATTGAGTGAAGGGGTTATATGACCGATGTTACTATCAGGAGTTGCATCTTAAAGGGTCCTTGGCTATGCTGATCCGGGGATTGCAAAACCTTTTCGTAATGCGTTCATATGCTTTCAGCACAAAGATGTTAGAACGAAACTCATCTCTTGTGTTGTTCCCATCCGTACCTTGTTGTTTTCTTATTTTATCCTTTTGTCCCCTATGTGGCTTCTCGTGAAGATTGATGTTATCATTTATCTGAGAATATCATTCGTTCCTCTTGTTCGGATGATTTCATTCGTTCTTATTGTTCGAATGATTATTGTGAAGACTTGATGCAATTCATGCCATTGATTCAGCTTATTCCTTTTGTCAATCAATTGCCGATTCGTGGTCATCTCTTACAGGATGGCTCCGAAAAAGGTTCCCAACGCTAACCCAGAGGTGGAAGAGGTCCCAGAGCATCCTCCTTCCCCTCCTCCTCCGCCTGAGGCTTGGAGAGCAATTATGCAGACTACTGCTCAGAACACTCAGTTGATGATGCAGATGATGCATCAGATGCAAGCTATGCAAGCTAATCAAGGTATTCCAGGGAACCAAGGCAACCTCTTCAACCAGCCACACCATGCTACTCTTAACCAGTTCTTGGCCAACAATCCTAAAGCTTTCAGTTACTGTGTCAACCCTCTCGATGCTGAAGATTGGCTAACCGATATCAAGAAGCATTTTGAGTGCAGTAACGTGAAGGAAGATGACTATGTGAAGTTTGCAGCTTTCCAACTGAAAGATCAAGCAGCTGACTGGTGGCAGCAGTACAAAGACTCCAGGCCGGGTCAAGTGATCTCTTGGGAGAATTTCTGCAAGGATTTCCGTTCGCACCACATTCCTACAAGTGTCATCGAGGGTATGCGTGAGCAATTCCGCAACCTGAAGCAGGGCTCCATGTCAGTCTATCAGTATAATGTCAAGTTCCAAAACCTCGCTCGCTATGCTAAGCAAGACATTCCTGATGCCAAGAGTAAAATCTACCAATTCCGTGGAGGTCTCAAAGATGAACTTCAGCTTGCTCTCACTTTGTTCGAGCCCGATGAATTCGACAAGTTCTATAACATGGCTTTGAAACAAGAAGCAGCTCAGCTTAAGATGGAGGCTTCTAAGAAGAGAATTCGAGATGCTGTTCACTCTTCCTCATCGTCTCAGATGGTCTCGAAGCATCAAAAATTCTGGCTTCCTCCTCCTCCAGTGATTCGAGCTCCATACAACAACTCCAACAACTCCAACAACAAGAACTCTAGTGGTCGTGGTTTCTCCCACCCACCCAACCCGAGCAACCAGTCGAAGAAGCAGTTTCAGTCTCAAGGCTCCAAGTCAAGTGGTTCTCATTTCCGTCCTCTCTCAGAAGTGACTTGCAACAAATGCACTCAGAAAGGTCACTATGCCAACAGATGTCCGAATCCGAAGCGTCTTCCACCTCCTCCACCTGTGAGTTCAGCTATTGTCAGGCATGATCCAAAGGCAGCAAGGGTCAATCTGATGAATGCAGCGCAAGCGGAGAATACTTCTGATGTCATTTTGGGTAACCTTCCAGTTAACTCTATCCCTGCTAAAGTGTTATTTGATTCGGGTGCTTCATGCTCTTTCATGTCATATCCATTTGCATCCAAGAATAATGTTCACTCTGAAGCTTTGCCAAGACCTTTGAGTGTCATATCACCTGGCAAGAGACTGAGTTCTAGTATGGTGGCTCCGAATGTTTCTATTCGCATGGGTGATTATCGATTTTTGGCTTCTCCGGTGATTCTCGGCAATTCCGACATCGACCTCATCCTCGGAATGGATTGGCTTTCTCAGCACGATGCTCACATTGATTGTGCACAGAAGGAAGTCAAGATGACTCATTCTGATGAAGATGTGGTTATCTTTGCCTCAAGGGATAACACTATCCGGCTTTTCTCTCTTAATGATAAGGGCGAAATTAATGCCATATCTCAAATTCCGGTGGTGAACGAATATCAAGACGTCTTTCCTGAAGAACTTCCAGGCATGCCTCCACACCGTCAGGTGGAATTCGTTATTGAACTCGAGCCGGGTACTGAGCCAGCATGCCGGCGTCCGTACAAGCTCTCTCCGGATGAATTGAAGGAATTGAAGAAGCAGCTTGATAAGCAGGAGAGTATGGGTCTCATTAGGCCTAGTACATCTCCGTGGGGCTGTGGTGTCTTATTTGTCCAGAAGAAAGATGGCACGGAGCGTCTCTGTGTTGACTACCGACCATTGAACAAGAAGACAATTAAGAACAAGTATCCGCTCCCCAACATCAATGAACTCTTTGAGCAGCTCAAAGGAGCTAAAGTGTTCTCTAAGCTTGACCTCCGAATGGGCTATCATCAAATTCGCATTCGCGAGGAAGACATTCCCAAGACGGCCTTCAGAACGAGCTACGGTTCATACGAGTATACCGTCATGTCCTTCGGTCTCGCCAATGCTCCTCCTACCTTTTCAAGGATGATGCATTACATCTTCAACCCCTATACTGGCGAGTTTGTGCGTGTGTATCTGGATGATATTCTGGTGTTTTCCAAGAATGAAGAAGATCACGAAAAGCACTTACGTCTGGTTCTCGATCGACTCCAAGAGCATAAATTATATGCCAAGTTCTCCAAGTGCGAGTTTTGGCTCGATAAGGTTTTGTACCTGGGCCATATCATCTCAGCTGACGGTATTGCGGTTAATCCCGAGAAAGTTGAAGCAATTGTCAACTGGGAAGCTCCTCAGAACGTCAAGCAGCTTCGCAGTTTTCTGGGTCTTGCCAGCTATTGCAGAAGGTTTGTTGAGAACTTCTCCAAGATTGCCAAGCCTCTTTCCAACCTGCTTCAGAAGAATGTCAAATACTTTTGGTCTCCAGAGTGTGAAGTGGCATTCAAAACCCTCAAAGATAAGCTTGTCTCCGCTCCAGTTCTGACTCCTCCGGATGAATCCAAGCCCTATGAAGTATTCTGTGATGCTTCTCTTCAAGGTCTTGGTGGTGTGCTTATGCAAGATAAGAGAATTGTGGCATACACTTCTCGTCAGTTCAAGCCAAGTGAGAAGAACTATCGCACACACGATCTCGAGCTAGCAGCTGTGGTACATGCTCTGATTACGTGGAGACATCTGTTGTTGGGCAGAAAGGTCGACATCTTCACTGATCACAAGAGCTTGAAGTACATCTTCACACAGCCGCATCTGAACCTCCGTCAGACTCGTTGGGTTGAAATGATCCAAGAGTATAACCCCAGCATTGAATGCACTCCTGGCAAGGCGAATGTGATTGCAGATGCTTTGAGCGGAAAGGCATATTGCAACAGCCTTCTTATCAAGCCGTACCAGCCTGAGCTTTGTGAAGCATTCAGGAAACTCAACCTCCAAGTTGTTCCGCAGGGTTTTCTTGCAAATCTCCAAATTGCTCCTACCTTGGAAGATCAAGTCCGTGAGGCCCAGCTCAGTGATACCATGGTGAAGAAAGTGAAACATGGGATTGCAAAGGGCACTCCAAAATACAAGTGCTTCCGTGTTGATGACAGGGATACCTTGTTCTTCGAGGACAGACTCGTTGTTCCCAAAGGTGATCTCAGGAAGCTCATAATGGAAGAAGCTCTTGATTCTCTCCTTTCCATTCATCCTGGCAGTTCCAAGATGTATCAAGACCTCAAGCAGTCTTACTGGTGGACACGCATGAAAAGGGAGATTGCCCAATTCGTGAATGAATGTGATGTATGCAGAAGAGTGAAAGCAGAACATCAACGTCCAGCCGGTCTTCTCCAACCTCTTCCTATCCCCGAGTGGAAGTTCGACCACATTGAAATGGACTTCGTCACTGGTTTTCCTAAATCCAAGCGAGGAAATGAAGCTATCTTTGTGGTGATTGACAAGCTCACCAAAGTCGCTCACTTTCTTCCAGTCAAAGAATCAATCAATGCAGCTCAACTTGCAGAGCTGTACACTTCCAGAATTGTGTCCCTACATGGCATTCCTCAAGTTATATCCTCAGACCGTGGCAGCTTGTTCACATCAAGGTTCTGGGACTCCTTTCAGTCCGCCATGGGCACTAAGATCAGGTTCAGCACTGCATTTCACCCTCAGACTAGTGGTCAAGTCGAGCGTGTGAATCAGATTCTAGAAGACATGCTCAGAGCCTGTGTCATCTCCTTCGGCATGAAATGGGAAGACTGTCTTCCATTTGCCGAGTTCTCTTACAACAACAGCTTTCAAGCAAGTGCAGGCAAAGCACCGTTTGAAATCCTTTATGGCAGAAAGTGCCGTACCCCTCTCAACTGGTCTGAAACAGGCGAACGTCAACTTCTTGGCAATGACTTGATCTCAGAAGCCGAAGAAATGTGCAAAGTCATACGTGAGAATCTCAAGGCCGCTCAGTCGCGTCAGAAGAGCTACTATGACGGAAAGCATCGTGATTTGGCTTTCGACATCGATGATCATGTCTATCTCCGAGTTTCTCTGATGAAAGGAACCCAGAGATTCGGTATTAAAGGAAAGCTTGCTCCTAGATACGTCGGGCCTTTCAAGATTCTGGGCAAAAGAGGCGATCTAGCCTATCAGCTTGAGCTCCCTCCCAACTTTGCAAATGTTCATGATGTCTTCCATGTGTCTCAACTTCGCAGATGCTTCAAGGCACCTGAGCGCATGATTCCGTTTGAAGAGATTGATCTTCAACAAGACTTGTCCTACCGAGAGCATCCCGTTGCAATTCTCGAAGAAACCGAATGCAAGACCCGCAACAAGTCCATCAAGTTTCTCAAAGTCAAGTGGTCACATCACACCGACCGAGAAGCTACCTGGGAACGAGAAGATCATCTTCGTACCGAGTACCCTTCCTTTTTCCAGTCCTAGATCTCGGGACGAGATCTTTTTGTAGTAGAGGAGAGTTTGTAATGCCCCGGATGTAATACTTTCCCTTTTGGGTATATAATATATCTCCGGCTTCATCTATTTCCATTCCGGGTTCTTTGTCTTTCGGGTTTTCGTCGTTTTGTTGTGTGAGTGTGTGGCATTCATTCATATCATGTAGACATGTGCATCGCATTGCATTTGTGTTGTCGGTTGCATCCGGTTCCGCGTGTTTCTTCCCGTTGTCGGTTTCGCGTTCTGGAGCTCCCTCACGTGTCCGTGACGTCCCGTAGGCCTACTTTGTTGTTCGGGCGTGTAACGTTACCGGTGTGCCGCGAGGTTGTTGTGTGTGTTGTTGTTTTGTTGTGTGCAACCCGCCTCTCAAATCTCGTCGCGTTTGGACTCTGTTGGCTATCCCATCCGTTGTTCGTGTGGGTCCAAAGTGCCTTCACTTTGTGTCCCGGAAACACCCCCACTGCAGTCTTCTGCTCTCTCCTAGGCCCTTCTAAACTACCCTGCGATCGGATCCGTCGGATCGCGATCGGAGGGCTCCTAACACCCCTAGATCCCTCCTAACCCTAAAAACTGCTATTAATAGACACCCCTATGTTCATTTTAGGCATCCTATCTCCTTCCACCTACCTCTAGATCCCTTCCCCTCAATTTTTCAGATCAGATCCATCTCCACCACCGCTCCACTCGCCTGGAACCCGAGGGCGAGCCGGATTGATCGAGCCGCCGCGTCGATCGCTCCAGCCGGCCAGGGTCAACGCCCTCCAGGCCCACTTCGCCGACCGGCCCAAGCCGCTGGCCTCCCGCACGCGCCAGGAGGCATCGACCGGTCCCTACATCGCCAGTTTCCGCCAGGAGGCCCGAGGCCCTCGACCGCACCACTGCTTCGTCCTCCGACCGCGTGGACCAGTTCCCCGGTTGGGCCCCTCCGACCTTCCCACACCGCCAGGGTCCAGCGCCAGGAGGCCCAACTCCTTCGCCGCCCCGCCTGGGCCGCCGTATCCCAGGCCACCGCGGGCGCCGCTCGCCAGGCCGGGTCCTCCCAGCCTCTAGTCGGCGCGGGCCGCCGCCGCCTCCAACGCGGGCCGCCTCGCCTCCTCGCAAGGGGCCCAGCCGCAGTCGCCTCCTCGCCGGGCCGATCTGCCGCCGCGGGCCCATCCACCGATCCGCCGCGCCACCGCCTCTGCCAGCCCGATCCGGCCCGAGCCCAACTCCACCTCCAGATCCAGATCTAGGTTGCCTTTTTTATCTCTAAGTCCCTGTTTTGTTAATCTCTGATGCAATGTTTGACCTGCTCTAACTTTTTGTCTGTTGCTCCGATTCGCGCATATAATATGTCCAGACGTTCGTGGAGACTTGCTCTACGTTTTACCTGTTGTTGTCATGCATGTTAGAGATCATTTAGGTGCTCGTTTTGCTGTTGCAAGAGTGCATCATGATATAAACTGCTGCTATGTGTTATTTTTATGCCACCTTTGCCATGTGATATCTTTTAGCTCGTTTATCCGATTGATGCAAATGACATGTCCACGTGTTCGTCTTTCCATGCTCTACGTGTTGTATGTGATAGGTTGCATGATAGATTTATTATTGTCTTGTTATCATCATTGCAAAGTGCCATGTGGCTGTGATGTTATTTCACTTGTTATGAAATTACATCTTGTTGAGCTCGTTGCAATCGTTGTGTTCACCTCTATGAAGCATGCTTGTGTGTTTCGGGATCACCTTCATGTGTACTTTGATGAGGTGCTTACCACTTGCCATGTTTAGTTTCGAGGTGACTTAAACATGCTCTTTTATATGCCATGATGATATTGCTGTTTTAGGACTTAGTGGTTTTTCACTAAGTCTGAAATCTGTAACGTTCCGATGCCATGTTCGTGTGATGTTCTAGGACAAAGCATGATAGTTTTGGAGTGGATCTTGATTGTTCCTTGTAGTATATATTGTTGTCTTTCCATCCATGTCCTCACTTGTCCATTTAAGTGGCTGTAGCATGTTTATCTTTTGCTCCAAAGTTTCAATAAAATTCTGCTGCCAGAATTTTATTGTCAAGTTCAATATGTCCAAGATCATTGCTATTGATCCGTGGCTCCGTTGGGGGTGCACCTTTGGACTTAGTTGCTGTAGTATATGTCTAGTTTGTGTTCATGCCCTTTGCCATGTTATTTGAATGCTGTAGCTCAATTATTTTGAGCTCCGAAGTTGCTATGTTGCTGTAATTTTCAGCTTTCGCTCATTTCTTGTTTCGGGCATAACTTTTAGCCCGTAACTCCGATTTCAGCGAATCTTATAACTAACTTGATTGATTTTCTGTGTAGATTAATAATATCAGATTGTTTTCATGTTTTGAGGTGTTTTGCTTGAGTGATGTTTTACGTGCTCCATGTGCATCCTTAGTGCATCCTTCATGCATTCATCTTTTTCGAGTGCGCATTGCATCTTGTTGATTGGTGCTTGGTGTGATTGTTTTGTTTAGAGCCGGAAGTAGAGTCTGAGATCGAGTACGAGCACGAGGTTACCAACGAGGTTGAGCACGAGGACCCTTCTTACGATCCGAACGACTTCTCTTCAGGCAAGATGACCGAACCCCGATAACATTACTATCTTTGCCTATTGCTAGTAGTCTCGATCTATAGTTTTGCCTCGATGCCCATGATCTTCTTGTCAGCCTCCTACTTGTAGCCAATTGCCATGTTTAACCAACCTACCTATGCAAACTGTTGCTTGGCTAAGTACGCTTCGCTCAGCCCTTCTTATAGCATTGCTAGTTGCAGGTGAAGATCGAAGATGCTTGCTTCATGTTGAAGTTTGGTTGGGTTATATCACACTATATAAATGCTTTAAATGAAATCATCTATATATTGGCAAGGGTGGAAGGCTAAGCCTTTTGCTTGGTGTTTTGTTCCACTCATGCCGTTAGGAACCGTATAAACCGGTGTTATGTTCCTTGATTATGCGTTCCTAACACGGTTGGGGTGTATGGGACCCCCTCGATAAACCGCTAAGTGCTAAGTCTTTTCCAGCAAGTCCCAACATTGGTACTATTTGCCTAATATCAAACTAAACTTGCATAGGGAGTAATTAACCCTCTTTCTTAATCAACAACCCCGGGCCAGTGCTCCACATGAGTGTTGGTCCGAAACGAGGAGCCTGCGGGGCCACCTCGAGGAAACTCAAGGTCTGGTAAAAACCCGTAGCTTCACCCATCCGGTCGTGTCCTGAGACTTAGATACGCGCGGCTACTATCAGGGTGTCGACACGCCGGGAGGATTTGCTGGATTAGCCTTACCTTAGTTCGGTATATCTTGAGCACGGGATTCCGAGGATACTCGGGTCTTCCCACTTTGCAGTTGCGACTCCGCGGATCGTGGGCTTGTAATGGGTCAAGTTGGAACACCCCTGCAGGGTTTGAACTTTCGAAAGTCGTGCCCGCGGTTATGTGGCAGATGGGAGCTTGTTAATTCCGGTTGTAGATAACTTGACACAATGTTACTAATACACTACCAGCGTGTGTTCCGTGACTGTCAATTTCCGAATAGGGATTCGGGAGTTGAACACGGAGGGGTTATGTTTGTTGAGCTTGGAGCTAGGATCACTTCGTGATCACTTCTCGCCGAGGCCTTCTCTTCTCGCTCTCACTTACGTAAGCTAGATGCTAGTTGCTGCTGCAGACACTTATTCTTTTCTTCAGCCTTTTCCTCTCCCAAAGGCTTAAATAATCTTGTTACCCGGGAACGGGATTGCTGAGTCCTCTGTGGCTCACAGTTACTTCACCACACCAGATGCAGGTCCAGTTGTGTGCTATCCAGGTGATGGCACCGAGCTGGATTGGGAGTACGACGAGGAGCGTAGTCGGTACTATGTGCGATACCCGGATGATCAGTAGTGGAGACTCCTACTAGGATTCGATCCGCCTGTGGTTTATTTATCTAAGTTTGGTACTTTGACATTTGGATTTTGCCCTTAGAGGGTTGTGATGTTCTTAATGTATGATGATTGAGACTTGAATTGTCATTCTGTGACGTGGCGAGTGTAAGCCAACTATTTTCTGTTTACAATCCCCTCTTTTACATGAGATGTGCAAAGATTACCGAACTTGAGATCATTCTAGGATGGATTTATGCCTTTAAGTCGTGCCTCGACACGTAGGAGGCATAACTCCATCCTGGGCATTACACAGCGTATGCGTGATCGCTGCGTCATCATAATCTCCTCCATGTATGATAACTCCACAATATGATCCTGCACCTTCCTTTCTTCTGTACTTGGTCCAACACGCAATGGATCAGCCCGTAGGGCACCCAGCTGCTTTCGCAGCTCCCGGAGTTCAAGGCAAACAGACCCAAAGGTTGTCCGACCCCGGTGCTTCAACGAACCTGCAACATTTGTTAGTTTTGATGCTAGTTGGCTCATCGTAGTAGCTGGTTGATCCCTCTGTCAAGCTTGTTCATGCGTAGCGCTGAATGTTTCTTCCTTCTCCCACATGCATTCATAACGAAACGGTTTTTCCAAAGCCACTCTCAAGTTGCTTGCCTCTAATTTATTTAGTAGGAGGATAGGGATGTGATCTAATTTAGCCACCGTAAGATGTTCCAGTGATGCAAAGGGGAACATTGCTGACCAGCTTGGGGTTGCAAGGGCCCGGTCCAACCGAACCCTACAGAAATCCCCTCCCGATATTCTCTTCTCAAAAGTTCAGTCCAGCCCCTTATAGCCAAGATCTGCTAATTCACACACATCAACCGCCACCCTGAATCCTGCAATTTGAGCACTATCGCACTCGTTCGGCCCCATCTGCTCTTCTGGCCTCAGTATCTGATTAAAATCACCAATACATGCCCATTGCAAGGTGTTTTCCCCTCGTAAAAACTTCATCGTGTCCCAGGTTTTGTAGCGTAGACTTCTGTTCGCTGAGCCATAGAAACATGTAAGGCGCCAAGGATCTTTACCTGGTTCCTTCACAACCGAGTCTATGTGATACTAGGAAAAGCTTTTTATTTCCACATCGACACAATCCTTCTAATACAAGCATAAACCTCCACTATGACCACTACTCCCTACGCCGAAACTACCAGAAAACCCTAAACTACCAGCCAAGCCTTCCACCTGGTACTTTGAAATTTGTGTCTCAACAAAACAGAGTACCATACGTGCACACGGCTCCACGAGATCGCGGATCTCACGAACCATCACGGGATCGCTAATTCCGCGGCAGTTCCAACAAAGGGTCCTCATTGGAGTCGACGGTCCTCCTCACGGGAGGCCGCCTGAATTGTTATATCCATCTCCTCAGCCACATTCTCTCCCTCCTGCCTTCTCCTCTTTACCACCAGGTCTTTCTCTGGTGTGGAAACCGGCGCCCCCCTGCTGCTACTCACCGCTCCACTCTCCAAAAATAAGACAGCGTCTGCCACTTTTCCCGCCAAGTGTGGTAATGCTTGGCCGCGTACATTGACAATGCCATCCTGCGACACAAGACGTTTCCTAGCAAATCTGTCATTCTCCCGCGGGTACTGACCAGAATAAGGGTTAGCTACATTAGATGCATATGAGCGCCCTTCTTCTCTAAATCTTCCTTCTCCCGGACCTCCTCTCCCTTGTCTGCCTGCCCTCATACCTCTACCACCTGTTCTGCCTCCTCTACCTCCTTCATCCATGCTTCCTCTCCCAACCTCCACATACCTAGGAACATCATTGCTCCAAAGTAACCACTCCCCCCATTCACACGTTGCAGGGTCATGAATACCATCCCCACACTCCTCCACTGAATGCCCAATCAAGCCACAAAAATAACAGAAAACAGGAAGCTTTTCATAAAACACCGGGTACCTTTTGCTTCCCTTAAGTGTTATTGGCACAAACCGGAGCAGAGGTTTGTTTACATCAACATAGACTCCGACCCGCAAAGTGCTTCCCGGATTAATTTTTCCTTCATTGACAATGACTGGTGAAGGGTGGCTTCCCCACCTTTGCAGCCACCTTCTCTGCTAGTTCTTTCTTAGCCGTTAAACCATCTGGCAGACCCTAAATCCTCGCCCACTGTGGTATCTTATTCAACTTATACTCAGACACATCAGTAAACCCATCATACTCTTGTATGATAATAGGTGCTGCATTGCTGAAAATCCACGACCCCACCTCCATGATCGTCTTCCAGTTACCAAGGCAGTGACATTGCACGACGAAGAGGTTCGGGCCTTTTATGTTGAAGGTCACACCTTGCGCAGATGCCCACGTGTTCCTCATCTGCCGCAGTAGGGCTGCTTGACTAAACGGCTTCGTTGTATGCACACGAAAAAGCCCCTAGCCAACGGACTCCCTTGATCAGATCATTGACTTCCCCGGACAGATCCAGGTCGTGTTCCTCCTCCCCATGAAGTTGCATCCCCGCGAATTGGTCCTCTAGATCCGCCTCCGGGCCATAGGGTCCCCAGTGATTCTCCCCTTCTAGATCGATATCATCATCACCTGCACCCACATCACCGGCTTCCACCCTCGCATCATCCCCCCTAGCCTCCGCCGCCCTGCTTGTTTCTCCGTCCCGTCCTCCCTCTACTTCTCTCTCCTTCTCCAGCACTACTCCTGTCTTCCCTAGACCCCCGCTCGACTCCAACTCCTTTGGTAAATCAGCCATGCAGACCGAGATCTGACAGCTGTGTGAAGTTGCTCCGCCGCTTGCTGAAGGAATCCGGCCACCAGGGCGGTTTTTACGTGGACTCGGGACGTCGCCGTCAGAGGAGAGGTGGAACCCTAGATCGCCTAGGGGAAAAACAATTTTCAACACTTTTGTCAAACTAGCGTACGTGACTACGTAGTTTCTTTGATTAATCTGCTAGGCTTCCAGGACTGCTAGTGCTAGAGGCCCAAATAACATACTTACAATAAAGAAGGTTGGAGGCCCAATAGTAGGTCGATCGGAAGATTGGATACGGATCGCTTGATTCCAGCGATTGCAGACAAAGAGGGAGCGAACTGTCGTCTAGGTCTCGCGAATGGCGATCGGAGATTGACGAAGGCCCTAGCAGTCGTGCAGGCGCCGATGTAGTTACCTCCGATCTAATCCCATTGATGGTCGTCTTTTTGTGTGAAGCTGCAACAGCCGTGAACTGCGGTTTCATTCATTGTTTCAATCAGGATCGAGCCATCGAGGAACACATCCAGGCCAAAACTACAGACCGTGTTTTAATCTCCAAGTGCAAGGTTCTATTCATCTAACGACCGTACCTATTAGAAAGGATCACTTTTATAATTTGTTTGGTTCTGTGTTCCTGAATCTTCATCATGTCTACTAACTAGAATTAGGAAGCATGGATCTGATGCTGCAAAGCGTAAGAAGAAACAAAAACTCGATTTGAGGCTCAACCTCTAACGGGTTCCCTTGATAGATATTTTGTGAAAGGACCCCAACATAATTCTGAAAATCAAACTAGAGATTTTAATGTTGATGATGGTCTTGATGATAATGCAACAGAGGTTGAGGCTCCTGATGCAGAAATTGATGATGGTAATATTGCCAATAAAGGGGGTGATGATGTTGATACTGCCATTGAAGGTGATGATGTTGATACTGCCATTGAAGGTGATGATGTTAAAACTGCCATTGAAGGTGATGATATTGATACTGCCAATGAAGAAATCCTAGACGGATGCTCCTTTTTGGTAGGACATGAGGTCCGTTCATTGCTATGCAATCCCTTTACCTTCTAGCATTAGTGTTGAAATATGCCTAAATAAGATAGCAATAAAGTAGAATTGAAATTATATAATAAAGTGAGAGTATTCTTTACATATATTAATTCTTCTTTTATGTGAATTGTCAAAATTTTAGGCCATATTTTGGTTTTCGCACGGGGCCCGGAATTTCTGGAGACCGCACTTATTTTTTAAAATAAAAGCCATATAGATGGATTATGACCGGTACAGGCACCGACGTAACGATGCTGGATCGGACAAAAAATTCACTAAATTTAAAAAAACATACATATAACTGTCCCTTTTATTTTTATGTTTGTTCCATTGACAATATTTACAATTTATTTCAAAGTCTCACATGTGCTCGACATTCATATTAAACCCACTTAACCCTATATATATTGGTTTTGTTCTTATATGAAATGGAACAGAGGAATCGATGCTGATGAACTTAAACCCCAAAGACAATGTTGTTGGGAGAGGTCGAAAACTCACCAAAATATATAAATATACACTTTAAACGAAGTGCACTTTCATTATTTTTAGAGTTTTATGTTGCAATATTTTTTATACACGTTGAATTTGGCATCCACTATGTTTATATACAAGATGGGGAAATACTAGAAGGGTTGATATTTATAACAATACAATCATAAGTCGCATGCGACATCCACGAGGTGAATTATATATAGTTCATTTGATCAATATCTCTATATATAATAATGTTGTGCCGTGGCAACGCACGGGCATTTTACTTGTACACTTGAAAGACAAGGGCTATTTCCCGACTAACCGCCTCTAAAAAAATCTAGATATAGAAATCAAGAGTTAATTTGCCTTTAGTCTACAGTAAACAAAAAAAAATTAGGATACCCTTTTGCATCAAAAAATTAATACCAAGCATGCCTCAAATCGTTAAGAATTTCCTTCCATTCACCTCAATCTATATACTAGGAAATAGGCCGTTGCCAAGAAAAGGAGGATGCTACGTACATCTTTGGAAACCTTTCAATTCCAGCTAAAAAAATAATCAAAGCAGGTATCTATTGTTTTTACATAAATGTGTCCTTAATATATCTGTTAATACATTAATTCCTGCCAAAACATCAGGAAGGCATATCCACAATCTTGTATATTAATTAACTGCCGATTCCATTTTTGTCTCTCTATATAAATGACTATGCAAGGCTAGAGCTTACAGTATCCTTAAGCACACACCAAAGAAATAAGCGATTCTTCGCCGATCTCTTAGTCATGGCCCCCAAGAGCAACTCTACCAAGATGGCTGCAATTTTCATGGTTCTTATGATCATGGCTTCCACCCGATCATCATCGTCTTGCTACGCCCATACAAGTAATAAGATTTTTTTTTTGTTCATGTGTTGCCAAATTTTGTTGTCCTTTCGCGTCTCGGTCGGTTATTTTCGTCAATATTTAAGTCGTTGCACCTGTTTTGTTAACAAAAATCATCACTATTATACATACGTCAATTCATATTTCGTGGATGCATGTTGGGAGTTACATGGATTAATTATCAAACTTGCAGTTGAAGATGGAGAGAATTCTACATTGTGCTTCCATGTGGAAAATTGCCAGCATGACAGTTGCCAGACCGCATGCCGCTTCAGCTCTAATCCCTCAACTGGGGCGTATTGCAAGCTCACTAATTACTGTTGTTGTGTCTAGCATAATGCTTCTTTTCTCGCTAGAGGAATAATTTTACTACATATTCATGCATATGTAGTATTGGTTACCAAAAAATTATATATTTGAGCCTCTTATATTATGCGGTCCAGATTTGTTACTTTCTTGATGATAGAGCTAATGAATTGCAATTCACATGTCACAAATATCTTCCCCTAGACGCCCCTTGACATAAATTGTGTTTTACCTAGTTCATATTTTCCCTAAAATATGATTTACCTGGTGTTCGTAATCCAAGGCGAGGAATCGTATAGAACACAAATGTTCAATAGGTTATGATGTCAATGGATTGAATAGGGGAACTATATGCTTCCATGTGTACGAAGCAGAAGTGTTAATTATCGATGAGAAACTAGTGGGAGGAGATTCTATATACGTGGGAGTGATTACTAGAAGCACTGATATAGGAAGGAAAAATTCAGCGCCTAACCATCGTATCAGATCGTACGAACAACACAATGTTAATCCAGCGGCCACCCAGACGAAGGTACTAATAGTGCAGTCATACCAGAATTTGTCACAACCGCTAACTTGATCTTCTAGTACCATCGTACATACGATTGCCGGAGGTCTCTAGTTCATGTTGCCCGTTGCATATTTTTTGAACACTTACATAAGAGAAAAAAAGTGTAATTGGATCGGCCCATGCTGAGAGGGCGAGTTGACGTATTTCATAAACAATTCATCATACATACAAAAGTAAGTACTATTGTCAAAAGTCTATATTGCCCTTTAAACGTTTTGTGAGGGGGGTACCGAATTGGGTCTCGATAATTAATTATGTGCTTCTAGTAACAAACTAGTAACTTGTCCTAGAAATTACACTAATTGTTTTGGTAGGTTGTGACTGGTTCCAACAAACAAACAAAAAAATAATGCTTCCCAAAAATTACATATTTTCTTCCGAGTTTTTTCATGGGACAGATGTGCTTCCGATAAATAAACAAATAAAGAAAATCAATTGCTTCTGGATGTTTTTTCTTAACAACTCAAACGTCATGGAAACATTTTGCTTCGATAGAAGCACATGGAATGGAAACATATTATTCAGAAAAATATGCTTCCAAAATAAAGGTACTCTAAAAATTCGTACCATATGTATATATGCTCAACTAAAAAACACAAGTGTATATATTCTCAATTGAAACTAGGACGTTTATACTGAAACATTGGGTTGTAGACAACATGTAATCCCTTGAAGCAGCACGCAGCAATGGTGGAAGCATACATGATTAGTGTGTAAGAGATTCATTATTTGGGCGCATAGGAAGCCTAATGTGTTGTTGTTTGAAGCATGATTAGTATCTAACCGGAACATTGGTGAACTGTTTAGGAAGCATAAATGTTTCATGAAAACCTACACCTCTTGGTTATTGTGTAACCGAAGCTTTCATTCTTTTGGGCGGGGAGGAAAATAGAGACATGTTCGATACAAAATTAGTAAGATGGTGTAGCATACATGCGCAACCAACAAATACATCCGCTTCAAACAAAATGAACATGTGCTTCCTATGACGTTGAAATTTGTTTCAATGGCCAACTTTCTGATTGATGTATGCTTCCATTAACATTTTACTTATAAATGACATCATAATTTTCTTCCAAATATTTTTTTCTTCCCATATATATTGGACTTTGCTACCATACAACAAGACATAAACAACGAAGCATAACAGGACGAAGCCCTTACTAGAACATGAGCACCGTCCAAAGATGGATTTCTTCGAGGAGTAGCGTAGGTTAGATCGGAGCGACAATGACGAGATCAGAACGACTTAGCTGGAGTGTGGTGGCTAGTCTGGGCCACAATAACTGAATGGAGACAAAAAAATTCCACACTTGCATCACCATGGAAGGCATGCATGCCAAGTTTTTTGCTTTCTCACATTATATACATTCTCTAGGGTTTTCTCACTGAAAAACACTAAAATATTGCCCGCACATGACACAACATGTGTTTGGTGTACAAATTCATTCAAGTTTTGCATGGGGGACTACCTTGGGCATGCCCATACACTGGCAACATTTGGTGCCATTTCATGCACGACACAACCTACACCATGTTCAACCTGGTTCGTTTAGGTTTGCTGGTACGACAAGTCTCGAACAGTTTTTTTCAGGTCCATAAACTGGAATCAATTTATTTCCACACACTGGCATCACCATGGAAGGCATGCATGCAAGTTTCATTGCTTTCTTACATTGTATGCATTTTCTATGGTTTGCCCCGTGAAAAAGGCCCTAAAATATTGCCTCATGTGACACAATGTGTGTTTGGTATCCGAATTCGTTCAAATTTTGCATTGAGGCCTTCCATGGGCATGCCCACGCATTGGCAAAATTTGGTGTCATTTAATGCACGACAAGACCTACACCATGTTTGATCGGGATCGTTCGTGTCTGCTGGTAGGGTAAGTCTTGAACCAGGTTTTTCTTCACATTAACCAAATGGAGCCAAAAAAATTCCTCACACAGGCATCACCATGGAAGGCATGTTCATTGAATTTTGACATTATATGCATTTCTAGAGTTTTCCAAGTGAAAAAAAAATCCTAAAATACTACCCGCACAAGACGCAACATGTGTTTGATGTTCAAATCATTTGAAATTTGGCATTGAGGCCCTCAACGGGCATGCCCAGATGCTGGCAAAAGTTGGTGTCATTTCATGCACGATAGGACCTACACAATGTTTAATCGGGACCGATCGGGTCTGTCGTTAGTGTAAGTCCCGAACCAATATTTTTACATTAACCCAATAGAGACAAAACAGTTCCACACATTGGCATTGCCATGGAAGGCATTCATGATAGGTTTATTGCTTTCTGATATTATATGCATTTTCTATGGTTTTCCCAGTAAGAACCCCTAAAATATTGCCCGCACTTGACACAACATTCGTTCGGGCATCTGAATTCGTCCAAATTTTGCTTTGGGGACTGCCTTGGGCATGCCCACACGCTGGCAAATGTTGGCGTCATTTATCCATAGTCCAAAAAAATAGTAACTTTAGGAGTGTTCTAGACTAGGCGAGACGGGTGCATCCGTGAGCATGTAGTTCGAGACGGGTGCATCTGTGACCATGTAGTTTTCTCTAATTTGAGTGCCTATGTTATTTGAAATTTTCGCCATCATCAATCAACATGAACCTTTTCTTATATCCAAAGAATTTTTTGAAATTTGTCAATAATTTTAGAAATTCCAATCGGTTACAAATTTTTTATAAACTTGAACACTTTTCTCCAAAATTGTGAACAAATTCTCAACAATTGATGTTGCGCACAAATTTCAAACCACATACTTTTCTAAATATTTATCAAATTTTTGAAACTCAAACATTTGTTAAATTTGTGAACAAAAAATTTCGAAAAGAGGAACATTTTTTTTTCAAATTCCCTAATAGTTTTCATAACTGTAAAGAATATTTAGAAACAACAACATTTTATGGCATTCCAAAAAAATCAATTTTTTAACAGGTTCAAAAAGAATAATAAATTTGAAAAAAATATAAAAATGAATTAATAAAAAAAGTAAATGAAAAAATAGAAACAATAAAATATGCTCAACCTTGGTTCAACTAGGTGATGACATCGCTCCCGTCTGATTCCTGTTGGGCCAACACAATCGTTCGCGGATTTACAAAACTTCATCGATTTTGAAAACAAAATTTCACGAATTTGAAAAAATATTGCAAGCTTTGAAAAATGTTTGTAAAATTTAAAAGGGTTTATGCATCGTAAAAAAGTTTACGGATTTGAAAACAAAGTTCGTGAATTTAAGAAAATATTCACGAATTTGAAAAGTTCACGGATTTAAGAAAAAAGTTGATGATTTTAATATTGAAAATAAAATGAAAAAAGAGAAAAATAAAAAAATAGAGACAAACACCGAAATAATAAAACCACAACATGTTTCGAAAGATGTTCAGAAATTATTCATGTTATTTCTAGGCAAAGATTGAAACCAAATTTTAGCTCCTCCTCTCAAGGAGAAAGGAAAAAGCTTAAGCTTAACAATATTACCATCTATTTCTTGGTACTTTTGCATATCACAGAGTTCAACAAAATTGTTTAAGTGTAAAGCAGCATCATCTCCAGCACCGGAGAATTGATCTTTCATAACTAGGTTCAGTAAAGCAGGTTTAATTTCATACGAAGGTGCTGAAGTGGCAGGTGTAGTGATAGGCGTGCAGATAAAGTCATCGTTGTTGTGATTAGTGAAGTCACACAACTTGGTGTTCTCGGTGGAACCCATAGCAGCAAGCAAGCAAGATAACTATTTTTGTGATTTTTTCGATAAAAGATACTAAAGCAAAACTGAAAGGTAAACTAACAAGACTAAAAGCAAAGGTAAAAGATAGCATGCAACTCCCCTATCTTGAAGAGTGGAGTCCCCGGCAACGGTGCCAGAAAACTTTGCTTGATGGCTTCTCGCCCCTCGTTGGTTACCCCAAGTGGAAGGTTTGAGACACAGTGTAGCGGTAGTTTTCCCTTGGCAAAGATACCAAGGATCGATTTCCCCTGAGACTCCCAGTTTCAACAAGAAGGTGTCAACTACTAACGGCGCCAGATATTAGCAATCAACTTGGGCCTGCACACAGATAGAAATAACTTTGCTCCCAACGAGTACAGAGAGGTTGTCAATCCCTCTGGCCTTGTCGTTTACAAAGGATCAAACGCAAGTGATAATAGTGATAGGTATTGCTGCAAATAGTAAGTAAAAACAGAAAGTAAATAGCGGATGTGATCAGTGATGGTAATATGGACCGGTGTCCCATGCTGTTCACTAGTGATGTCTCTCTCCCAAAAGACGATAAAACAACTATGTGAGGTAAACGAATTACAGCTGGGCAATTGACAGAATTATGTGCGCAAACCAATGCTAACTATGTTGCAAGAAAGGTAGAGGTTCAAAGCATGGGCGGTACGCCAAGGCAAGTAGACCGAAATCCATCTGCATCTACTACTAATCATCCACCTTGAGATATCTATCCAGAACATCTCGCTGGTATTAAGTTGCGAGTCCCACCCATAGTGTAAACTCAAAGCAACAGACAACTGCATTAAAAGAACTTTGCGTAAAGTAAACAATCCTTGCACCCGCGGGCACAAGCACCATTGTTTTCCCCCTTGTGGCAACAGCACATCCCCTAGACTCATGTTTCTGTCACTCAAACTAGTCATCGAGGGGCATGAACCCATAATCAAGCATAACGTTCCCTCTTGGAGTCACTACCTACTACTTGGCCAAAGCAATAAATAGCAACGGAGAACATGCAAGAATTACTTACGAATATAAATATAAAAGAGGTGAATCAAATATATTACTCAAACACAATCTGAACATAATCTCACAATCCATCGGATCCCAGCAAACTCAACATAGCAACAGCATAAGGATTACATATGTGCCTCGATCATGTAGGGCAGCTCACGAGGTCTAATTAGTGAAGCACAAGAAGGGGAGGAGAACATCACATAGCTACTGGTCATGGACCCATGGTCCAAGGGAGACTACTCACAACTCATCCGGGAGGCGTCCATGGTGGTGGAGAGGCTCCCGGTGGTGATCCTCCCCTTCGGCAGGGTGCCGAGAAGAGTTCTCCTGGTGCTCCCGATCTTGGAAGCGCGGCGGCGGCGGAACAGAGATGAGATCGCGAAAAAGGGTTCCCGTCTCGAGGGTTTCGGGACGCGTGTTAAATATATGCCAAAGGGGGGCATGAGCGGGGGCCTGGGGGGCCCAGGCGCCCCCCCGGCGCGGCCAGGAGGGGGGCCGCGCCACCAGGGCGCCTGGAGCCCTAGTGGCCCCCCTCCGGCCCCACTTCGGCCGTGTGGAAGCTTCCGAAACGCTGATTTTTTATATAATTTTTCCGGGATTTTTCAGGCAGTTTATGTGACGGGAAAACCTGAAATACAAAAACAGCAGAAAACAGAAACTGGCACTGGGGTGCACTGAGTTAATAGGTTAGTCCAAATATGATCAAAAGTGTATGGAAGTGTATAAATATCATAGCAATATCACACAAAAGAGGCATGGAGCAAGCAGAAATTATAGATACGTTTTGGACGTATCAAAAGGACACCGCAAGATTGAACCCAAAGCCAAGCACTTCTCCCATTGCAAGAACTATAGATCTAGTAGGCCAAACCAAACCAATAATTCGAAGAGACTTGCAAGGATATTATAATCATACATAAAAGATTCCAGAAAAGAATCAAATATTGTTCATAGATAATCTTGATCATAAACCCACAATTCATCGGATCTCGGCAAACACACCGCAAAAAGATTACATCGAATAGATCTCCTCGAAGATCGAGGAGAACTTTGTATTGAGATCCAAAAAGAGAGAAGAAGCCATCTAGCTAGTAACTATGGACCCGAAGGTCTGTGGTAAACTACTCACAACTCATTGGTGAGGCTATGGTGTTGATATAGAAGCACTCCATGGTAGATTCCCCCTCAAACGGAGCTCAGAAACAGGACCCAAGATGGGATCTCACAGCAACGGAAGGTTACGACAGTGGAATTAGGGTTTTATCTGTTGCCTCGATGTTTTCAGGGTACATGGATATATATAGAAGGAAGGAGGGCATCAGGGGAGCCAAAGGGGGCCCACGAGGGTGGGGGTGCGCCCTGGACCCTCGTAGCCGCCTATCTCGTTCCTTGGCGTGTACTCCAAGTCTTCTGGGTAGATATGGTTCCAAAAATAACTCTCCCGAAGGTTTCATTCCGTTTGGACTCCGTTTGATATTCCTTTTCTGTGAAACACTGAAATAGGCAAAAAACAACAATTTGCACTGGGCCTTATGTTAGTAGGTTAGTCCCAAAAATATTATAAAAGTGTATAATAAAGCCCATTAAACATCCAAAATGGAATATATAATAGCATGGTACAATCAAAAATTATAGATACGTTGGAGACGTATCAAGCATCCCCAAGCTTAATTCATGCTCGTCCTCGAGTAGGTAAATGATAAAAACAGAATTTTTGATGTGGAATGCTAACCAACATAATTCTCAATGTAATTTCTTTATTGTGGCATGAATGTTCAGATCCAAAAGATTCAAGACAAAAGTCTATATTGACATAAGAATAATAATTTTTCAAGCATACTAACAAAGCAATCGTGTGTTCTCAAAATAACATGGCCAAAGAAAGTTATCCCTACAAAATCATATAGTCTGGCTATGCTCCCTCTTCATCACACAAAATATTTAAATCATGCACAACCCCGGTTTCAGCCAAGCAATTGTTTCATACTCAAAAAATTTCAAACCTTTCAACTTTCACGCAATACATGAGCATGAGCCATGGATATTGCACTATGTGGAATAGAGTGGTGGTTGTGGAGAAGACAAAAAGGAGGAAGATAGTCTCACATCAACTAGGCATATCAATGGGTTATGGAGATGCCCATCAATAGATATCATTGTGAGTGAGTAGGGATTGCCATGCAACGGATGCACTAGAGCTATAAGTGTATGAAAGCTCATCAAAAGAAACTAAGTGGGTGTGTGATACGTCCAAAACGTATCTATAATTTCTGCTTGCGCCATGCCACTCTAGGGTGATATTGCTATGATATTCATACACTTCCATACACTTTTGATCATATTTGGACTAACCGACTAATCCAGTGCACCCCGGTGCCAGTTTCTGTTTTCGGCTGTTTTTGTATTCCAGGTTTTCACATTACGAGAACTGCCAGGAAAAATCCAGAAAAAATATATAAAAAATCAGCGTTCCAGGAGCTACCGTGTGGCCAAAGTACAGCCGGGGGGGACCCACAGGGGCTCCAGGCGGCCTGTGGGCGCCCCCCCCCCTGGGCCGCGCCGGGGGGGCGCCTGGGCACCCCTGACCCCCTCTGGTGGCCCCCTTTGGCATATATTTAAAGCGTGTCGAGGAAACCCTGATTCCGAAACCCTTTTCTCCAGACGCGATTCCGATCTCCGCCGCCATCACCATCAAGCTTCGGGAGACCAGAATTCCTGTGCCGGCACCCTGCCGGGACGGGGAAGTGCTCCCGGATTCATCTCCATCGATGTTGCTTCCTCCCTCCATGATGCGGGAGTAGTTCCTCTTCGGGGCTGAGGTTCTTACCAGTAGCTATGTGGTCAATTCTCTCTCCCATGATGTGATCTTCGTTGTGATCATAGGCTATGTTAATCTAGGGTGTTTCCCCTTCCTCTATGTATTGGATTGATGTACTCACTTGTCTTTATCTAGTATAATCCCCGAGACCAAGGTGACAGCGGTCTATTGGACATGGATTAGAAAAGTATTTACATGAGTGATTTCCTCTCTTGTGTGTTGATTGAAGATTGAGAGTCTATAGGTGCTTGTCTTTGACTATCCTTTAGATATGTTGTGGTGATTGTGGGACTCTCTTTGAATTGCCGCGGTGACATTGGGAAATCCTTAGATTGAGAACTACGAACTTTGAGGTGTGCTTTTGTAGCTGTAATGCCCAAGATGGAGTTATACCTCCTACGTGTCGAGGCACGACTTAAAGGCATAAATCCATCCTAGAATGATCTCAAGTTCGGTAATCTTTGCACATCTCATGTAAAAGAGGGGATTGTAAACAGAAAATAGTTGGCTTACACTCGCCACGTCACACAATTACATATCATGTCTCAATCATCATACATAAAGAACATCACAACCCTCTAAGGGCAAAATCCAAATTTCAAAGTACCAAACTTAGATAAATAAACCACATGCGGATCGAATCCTAGTAAGAGTCTCCACTACTGATCATCCGGATATCGCACATAGTATCGACTACGCTCCTCGTCGTACTCCCAATCCAGCTCGGTGCCATCACCTGGATAGCTCACAGCTGGACCTGCATCTGGTGTGTGAAGTAACTGTGAGCCACAGAGGACTCAGCAATCCCGTCTCCGGGTAACAAGACTATTTAAGCCTTTGGGTGAGGATAAGGCTGAAGAAAAGAATAAGTGTCTGCAGCAGCAACTAGCATCTAGCTTACGTGAGTGAGAGCGAGAAGAGAAAGCCTCGGCGAGAAGTGATCACGAAGTGATCCTAGCTACAAGCTCCACAATCATAACCCCTCCGTGTTCAACTCCCGAATCCCTATTCGGAAATTGACAGTCACGGAACACACGCTGGTAGTGTATTAGAAACATTGTGTCAAGTTATCTACAACCGGAATTAACAAGCTCCCATCTGCCACATAACCGCGGGCACGGCTTTCGAAAGTTCAAACCCTGCAGGGGTGTTCCAACTTGACCCATTACAAGCCCACGATCCGCGGAGTCGCAACTCCAAAGTGGGAAGACCCGAGTATCCTCGGAATCCCGTGCTCAAGATATACCGAACTAAGGTAAGGCTAATCCAGCAAATCCTCCCGGCGTGTCGACACCCTGATAGCAGCCGCGCGTATCTAAGTCTCGGGATACGACCGGATGGGTGATGCTACGGGTTTTTACCAAACCTCGAGTTTCCTTGAGGTGGCCCCGCAGGACCCCCAGTTCGGACCAACACTCATGTGGAGCACTGGCCCGGGGTTGTTGATTAAGAAAAAGGGTTTATAACTCCCTATGCAAGTTTAGTTTGTTATTAGGCAAATAGTACCAATGTTGGGACTTGCTGGAAAAGACTTAGCACTTAGCGGTTTATCGAGGGGGTCCCATACACCCCAACCGTGTTAGGAACGCATAATCAAGGAACATAACACCGGCTTATACGGATCCTAACGACATGAGTGGAACAAATCACCAAGCAAAAGGCTTAGCCTTCCACCCTTGCCAATATATAGATGATTTCATTTAAAGCATTTATATAGTGTGATATAACCCAACCAAACTTCAACATGAAGCAAGCATCTTCGATCTTCACCTGCAACTAGCAATGCTATAAGAAGGGCTGAGCGAAGCGTACTTAGCCAAGCAACGGTTTGCATAGGTAGGTTGGTTAAACATAGCAATGGTTTACAAGTAGGAGGCTGACAAGAAGAACATGGGCATCGAGGCAAAGCTCTAGATCGAGACTACTAGAAATAGGCAAAGATAGTAATGTTATCGGGGTTCGGTCATCTTGCCTGAAGAGAAGTCGTTCGGATCGTAAGAAGGGTCCTCGTGCTCAACCTCGTTGGAAACCTCGTGCTCGTACTCGAACTCAGACTCTGCTTCCGGCTCTAAACAAAACAATCACACCAAGCACCAATCAACAAGATGCAATGCGCACTCGAAAAAGATGAATGCATGATGGATGCACTAAGGATGCACTAAGGAGCACGGAAAATATCACTCAAGCAAATCACCTCAAAACATGATAACAATCTGATATTATTAATCTACACAGAAAATCAATCAAGTTTGATATAAGATTCGCTGAAATCGGAGTTACGGGCTAAAAGTTATGCCCGAAACAAGAATTGAGCGAAAGCTGAAAATTACAGCAACATAGCAACTTCGGAGCTCAAAATAATTGAGCTACAACATTCAAATAACATGGCAAAGGGCATGAACACAAACTAGACATATACTGCAGCAACTAAGTCCAAAGGTGCACCCCCAACGGAGCCACGGATCAATAGCAATGATCTTGGACATATTGAACTTGACAATAAAATCCTGGCAGCAGAATTTTATTGAAACTTTGGAGCAAAAGATAAACATGCTACAGCCACTCAAATAGACATGTGAGGACATGGATGGAAAGACAACAATATATACTACAAGGAACAATCAAGATCCACTCCAAAACTATCATGCTTTGTCCTAGAACATCACACGAACATGGCATCGGAACATTACAGATTTCAGACTTAGTGGGAAACCACTAAGTCCTAAAACAGCAATATCATCATGGCATCGAAAAGAGCATGTTTAAGTCACCTCGAAACTAAACATGGCAAAGGGTAAGCACCTCATCAAAGTACACATGAAGGTGATCCCGAAACACGCAAGCATGCTTCATGTAGGTAAACACAACGATAGCAACGAGCTCAACAAGATGGCATTTCATAACAAGTGAAATAACATCACAGCCACATGGCACTTTGCAACGAAGATAACAAGGCAATAATAAATCTATCATGCAACCTATCACATACAACATGTAGATCATGGCAAGACGAACACGTGGACATGTCATTTGCATCATTCGGACAAACGAGCTAAAAGATATCACATGGCAAAGGTGGCACAAAAATATCACATAACAGCAGTTTATATCATGATGCACTCTTGCAACAGCAAAACAAGCACCTAGATGACTTCTAACATGCATGACAACAACAGGTAAAACGTAGAGCAAGATCCCACGAACGTCTGGACATATTATACGCGCGAATCGGAGCTACACACACAAAGTTAGAGCAGTTGAAAGATTGCATCACAGATTAACAGATCTGGGACTTAGAGATAAAATCTGGGAAGTCAACCTGATCTGGGAAAAAAAACAACAAACGGACCGGGCGGATCTGGCCCGATCCGGCTGGAGGCAGAGTGCGGCCCGGCGGGGAGCCGCGGCGGCCCAGGAGCGGCGGCTCGGTGGAGGACGGGGACGGGCCGAGGGCGTCGGCCCAGGTGAGGAAGCGGCCCGGCCGGCGATCCGGCGGACGGGGCGGCCCGGCTCGGCTGGAGACACTGCGCGGCCTGGCCCGCGGGGCGGTGCGGTCGGGCCTGGCCGCGGTCGGCCCAGGTGAGGAACCGGAGGGAGCTGGAGATGGCGCGCGGGAGGCTGCGGCCCGGTGCTGCGATGCGGGCGACGCCCGGTGGTGAAGGCGAGGTGAAGGCCCAGTCGGGGCGCGGTCGGAGGGAGTGGTGACCGGGCCGCCTGGCTCGGGGCCCAGGAGAGCGATCGACGAGGGAGGCCGGAGGGAGCGCGGAGAAGAGGGCCTGCGGCGGCGATGATGTGGTCCAGGCACTGGATCCCTCGATCCAGTGGGGCTGAACCGGCGGCTCGAAGGAGGGGAGGCGCGGAAGGAGCGCTCGATCGAGGCCAGCGCTGGAAGCTGCGTTGACCCGATCGGGGAACGGAGGGATCTGGTCGGACGGTGGCTGGTTCCTCGGGAGCCTGGCCAGGCACGGAATAAAATGAGGGGGAGGGATCTAAAGGTAGGTGGAGGAAGGTAGGATGCCAAAAATGGACCTAGGGGGGGGGTCTATAAATAGCAGATTTTAGGGTTTGGGGGGATTTGGGGGTGCTAGGAGCCCTCCGATCGCGATCCGACGGATCCGATCGCGAGGGTAGTTTAGAAGGCCTAGGAGAAGGCAGTAGACTGCAGTGGGGGTGTCTCTGGGTCACGAAGTGAAGGCACTTTGGACCCACACGAACAACGGATGGGATAGCCAACGGAGTCCAAACGAGACGAGATTTGAGAGGCGGGTTGCACACAACAAAACAACAACACACACAACAACCTCGCGGCACACCGGTAACGTTACACGCCCAAACAACAAAGTAGGCCTACGGGACGTCACGGACACGTGAGGGAGCTCCGGAACGTGAAACGGACAACGAGAAGGAACGCGTGGAACCGGATGCAACCGACAACACAAATGCAATGCGATGCACATGTCTACATGATATGAATGAATGCCACACACTCACACAACAAAACGATGAAAACCCGAAAGACAAAGAACCCGGAATGGAAATAGATGAAGCCGGAGATATATTATACACCCAAAAGGGAAAATATTACATCCGGGGCATTACAAACTCTCCTCTACTACAAAAAGATCTCGTCCCGAGATCTAGGACTGGAAAAAGGAAGGGTACTCGGAACGAAGATGGTCTTCTCATTCCCAGGTAGCTTCTCGGTCAGTGTGATGTGACCACTTGACTTTCAGAAATTTGATGGACTTGTTGCGGGTCTTGCGTTCGGTTTCTTCGAGAATAGCAACTGGATGCTCTCGGTAGGACAGGTCTTGTTGAAGATCAATCTCCTCAAACGGAATCATGCGCTCAGGTGCCTTGAAGCATTTGCGAAGTTGAGACACATGGAAGACATCATGAACATTTGCGAAGTTGGGAGGGAGCTCAAGTTGATAGGCTAGATCGCCTCTTTTTCCAAGAATCTTGAAAGGCCCGACGTATCTAGGAGCAAGTTTTCCTTTGATACCGAATCTTTGGGTGCCTTTCATCGGAGAAACTCGGAGATAGACATGATCATCGATGTTGAATGCCAAATCACGATGCTTGCCGTCATAGTAGCTCTTCTGACGCGACTGAGCGGCCTTGAGATTCTCACGTATGACTTTGCACATTTCTTCGGCTTCTGAGATCAAGTCATTGCCAAGGAGTTGACGTTCGCCTGTTTCAGACTAGTTGAGAGGGGTACGGCACTTTCTGCCATAGAGAATTTCAAACGGTGCTTTGCCTGCACTTGCTTGAAAGCTGTTGTTGTAAGAAAACTCGGCAAATGGAAGACAGTCTTCCCATTTCATGCCGAAGGAGATGACACAGGCTCTGAGCATGTCTTCTAGAATCTGATTCACGCGCTCGACTTGACCACTAGTCTGAGGGTGAAAAACAGTACTGAACCTGATCTTAGTGCCCATGGCGGACTGAAAGGAGTCCCAGAACCTTGATGTGAACAAGCTTCCACGGTCTGAGGATATAACTTGAGGAATGCCATGTAGGGACACAATTCTGGAAGTGTACAGCTCTGCCAATTGAGCTGCATTGATTGATTCTTTGACTGGAAGAAAGTGAGCGACTTTGGTAAGTTTGTCAATCACCACAAAGATAGCATCATTTACTCGCTTGGATTTAGGAAAGCCAGTGACGAAGTCCATTTCAATGTGGTCGAACTTCCACTCGGGGATAGGAAGAGGTTGGAGAAGACCGGCTGGACGTTGATGTTCTGCTTTCACTCTTCTGCAAACATCACATTCATTCATGAATTGGGCAATCTCCCTTTTCATGCGTGTCCACCAGTAAGACTGTTTGAGGTCTTGATACATCTTGGAACTGCCAGGATGAATGGAAAGGAGAGAATCATGAGCTTCTTCCATTATGAGCTTCCTGAGATCACCTTTTGGAACAACGAGTCTTGTCCTCAAAGAACAAGGTATCTCTCTCATCAACATGGAAGCACTTGTATTTTGGAGTGCCCTTTGCAATCCCATGTTTCACTTTCTTCACCATGGTGTCACTGAGTTGGGCCTCATGGACTTGATCTTCCAAGGTAGGAGCAATTTGGATATTTGCAAGAAAACCCTGCGGAACAACTTGGAGGTTGAGTTTCCTGAATGCTTCACAAAGCTCAAGCTGGTACGGCTTGATAAGAAGGTTGTTGCAATATGCCTTTCTGCTCAAAGCATCTGCAATCACATTCGCCTTGCCAGGAGCGGATTCAATGCTGGGATTGTACTCTTGGATCATTTCGACCCAACGAGTCTGACGGAGGTTCAGATGCGGCTGTGTGAAGATGTACTTCAAGCTCTTGTGATCAGTGAAGATGTCGACCTTTCTGCCCAACAACAGATGTCTCCACGTAATCAGAGCATGTACCACAGCTGCTAGCTCGAGATCATGTGTGGGATAGTTCTTCTCACTTGGCTTTAGCTGACGAGAAGTATATGCCACAATTCTCTTATCTTGCATAAGCACACCACCAAGACCTTGAAGAGAAGCATCACAGAAAACTTCATAGGGCTTGGATTCATCCGGAGGAGTCAAAACTAGAGCAGAGACAAGCTTATCTTTGAGAGTTTTGAATGCCACTTCACACTCTGGAGACCAAAAGTATTTGACATTCTTTTGAAGCAAGTTGGAAAGAGGCTTGGCAATCTTGGAGAAGTTCTCAACAAACCTTCTGCAATAGCTGGCGAGACCCAGAAAACTGCGGAGCTGCTTGACGTTCTGAGGAGCTTCCCAGTTGACAATTGCTTCAACTTTCTCGGGATTAACCGCAATGCCGTCAGCTGAGATGATGTGGCCCAAGTACAAAACCTTATCGAGCCAAAACTCGCACTTGGAGAACTTGGCATAGAATTTATGCTCTCGGAGTCGATCAAGAACCAGACGTAAGTGCTTTTCGTGATCTTCTTCATTCTTGGAAAACACCAGAATATCATCCAGATACACAAGCACGAACTCGCCAGTATAGGGGTTGAAGATGTAATGCATCATCCTCGAAAAGGTAGGAGGAGCATTGGCGAGACCGAAGGACATGATGGTATACTCGTATGAACCGTAGCTCGTTCTGAAGGCCGTCTTGGGAATGTCTTCCTCGCGAATGCGAATTTGATGATAGCCCATTCGGAGGTCAAGCTTAGAGAACACTTTAGCTCCTTTGAGCTGCTTAAAGAGTTCGTTGATGTTGGGGAGCGGATACTTGTTCTTAATTGTCTTCTTGTTCAATGGTCGGTAGTCAACACAGAGACGCTCCGTGCCATCTTTCTTCTTGACAAATAAGACACCACAGCCCCATGGAGACGTACTAGGTCTGATGAGACCCATACTCTCCTGCTTATCAAGTTGCTTCTTCAATTCCTTCAATTCGTTCGGAGAGAGCTTGTACGGATGCCGGCATGCTGGCTCAGTACCCGGCTCGAGTTCAATAACGAATTCCACCTGACGGTGTGGAGGCATGCCAGGAAGTTCTTCAGGAAAGACGTCTTGATATTCATTCACCACCGGAATTTGAGATATGGCATTAATTTCGCCCTTATCATTGAGAGAGAAAAGCCGGATAGTGTTATCCCTGGAGGCGAAGATAATCACATCTTCATCAGAATGAGTCATCTTGACTTCCTTTTGAGCACAATCAATGTGAGCATCGTGCTGAGAAAGCCAATCCATTCCGAGGATGAGGTCGATGTCAGAATTACCAAGAATCACCGGAGAAGCCAAAAATCGATATAATCACCCATGCGAATAGAAACATCCAGAGCATATATACTGGAATGCATTCGTCTCCCCGGAGAAACAACTGATAACTCCCTTGGCAAACTTTTGATGTCAACATTATACTTGGATGCAAATGGTTGAGACATGAAAGAACAAGAAGCACCCGAATCAAACAAAACTTTAGCAGGGATAGAGTTCACTGGAAGGTTACCCAAAATGACATCAGAAGAATTCTCTGCTTGCGCTGCATTCATCAGATTGACCCTTGCTGCCTTTGGATCATGCCTGACAATAGCTGAACTCACAGGTGGAGGAGGAGGAAGACGCTTTGGATTCGGACATCTGTTGGCATAGTGACCTTTCTGAGTGCATTTGTTGCAAGTCACTTCCGAGAGAGGACGGAAATGAGAGCCACTTGACTTGGAGCCTTGAGACTGAAACTGCTTCTTCGACTGGTTGCTCGGGTTGGGTGGGTGGGAGAAACCACATCCACTAGAGTTCTTGTAGTTGGAGTTGTTGGAGTTGTTGTATGGAGCTCGAATCACTGGAGGAGGAGGAAGCCAGAATTTCTGATGCTTCGAGACCAACTGTAATGCCCACGATCCGCGGAGTCGCAACTCCAAAGTGGGAAGACCCGAGTATCCTCGGAATCCCGTGCTCACGTTAAACCGAACTAAGGTAAGGCTAATCCAGCAAATCCTCCCGGCGTGTCGACACCCTGATCGTAGCCGCGCGTATCTAGGTCTCAGGACACGACCGGATGGGCGAAGCTACGGGTTTTTACCAAACCTTGAGTTTCCTCGAGGTGGCCCCGCAGGCTCCCCGTTTCGGACCAACACTCATGTGGAGCACTGGCCCGGGGTTGTTGATTAAGAAAGAGGGTTAATTACTCCCTTATGCATGTTTAGTTTGTTATTAGGCAAATAGTACCAATGTTGGGATTTGCTGGAAAAGACTTAGCACATAGCGGTTTATCGAGGGGGTCCCATACACCCCAACCGTGTTAGGAACGCATAATCAAGGAACATAAAACCGGCTTATACGGATCCTAACGGCATGAGTGGAACAAAACACCAAGCAAAAGGCTTAGCCTTCCACCCTTGCCAATATATATGTGATTTCAAATAAAGCATTTATATAGTGTGATATAACCCAACCAAACTTCAACATGGAGCAAGCATCTTCACTTCACCTGCAACTAGCAACGCTATAAGAAGGGCTGAGCGAAGCGTACTTAGCCAAGCAACGGTTTGCATAGGTAGGGTGGTTAAACATGGCAATTGGTTACAAGTAGGAGGCTGACAAGAAGAACATGGGCATCGAGGCAAAACTAAAGATCGAGACTACTAGCAATAGACAAAGATAGTAATGTTATCGGGGTTCGGTCATCTTGCCTGAAGAGAAGAAGTTCGGATCAAAAGAAGGGTCCTCTTGCTCAAACTCGTTGGAAACCTCGTGCTCAACCTCGTTGGAAAACTCGTGCTCAACTTCGTGCTCTAAACAAGACAAACACACCAGCACCAAATCAACACAATGTAATGCGCACTCGAAAAACATGTATGCATGATGGATGCACTAGAGATGCACATGGAGCACGGAAAACATCACTCAAGCAAAACATCTCAAAACAAGATAACAACCTGATATTATTAATCTACACAGAAAAACACCCAAGTTTGATATAAAGTTCGCTGAAATCGGAGTTACGGGCTAAAAGTTATGCCCGAAACAAGATTTGAGCGAAAACTGCAAATTACAGCAACATAGCATCTTGGGAGCACAAAATAAATAAACTACAGCACCCAAAAGGCATGGCAAAGGACTTGAACATAAACTAGATATAAAGTACAGCAACTAGGTCCAAAGTGCACCCCAAACGGAGTCACGGATCATTAGCAATGCCCTTGGACATATTGAACTTTGAAATAAAATTCTGGCAGCAGAATTTTATTGAAAGTTTGGAGCAAAAGATAAACATGCTACAGCCACTCAAATGGACATGTGAGGACATGGATGGAAAGACAACAATATATACTTCATGGAACAATCAAAATCCACCCCAAAACTATCATGCTTTGTCCTACAACATCACACGAACATGGCATCGGAACGTTACAGATTTCAGACTTAGTGAAATTTCACTAAGTCCTAAAACAGCAACATCATCATAGCATCAAAAAGAGCATGTTTAAGACACCTCGAAACTAAACATGGCAAAGGGTAAGCACCTCATCAAAATACATATGACGGTGATCCCGAAACACACAAGCATGCATCAATGTGGTGAACACACCGATTACAACGAGCTCAACATCATGGCATTTCATAACAAGTAAAAACACAACATTTGAACATGGCATCTTGCAACGATGATAACAAGAAAACAATTCATCTACCATGCAACCTATCACACACAACACGTAGTTCGTGTCAAGACGAACACGTGGACATGTCATTTGCATCGTTTGGACAAACGAGCTAAAAGATAACACATGTCAAAGGTGGCACAAAAATAACACATAGCAGCAGTTTATATCATCATACACTCTTGCAACAGCAAAACAAGGCCCTAGATGATCTCTAACATGCATGACAACAACAGGTAAAACGTAGAGGGCATCTCCACGAACATCTGGACATATTACACGCACAAAACGGAGCAACAGGTAAAAAGTTATGCATGGTCAAAGTAGGCATCTCAGAACAAAATAAACAGGGGCTAGGGTTTGAAATGGACCTCTCAGATCAGATCTGAGCAGAAGATGGGCCGGATGAACAGTGGCGGCCCGCGCGGGGAAACTGGCCCAACCGGAGGGAGAGGTGGCGCCCGGCCCACCGGGGCGAGGCCCACCCGGGGCGTTGCGGCGGCGGCGGCCCGCGGTGGCCGAGCCCAGCTGGCGGGGCAGCCCGTGAGGCGGCGGCGGCGGTGCGGGCCTGGAGAAGGCGGGGCCCAAGTGGCGGTGCGGGCTGGTGGCAACTGGTTGGCCCGCGGGGCGGTCCGGCGCTGGCGGGAGGCGGCGGTGGGGCGCTCGGGCCGGCCCACGGTGATGGGGAGGCGCGACCCCAGCGAGCAGGAGAGGGAGGCCGCGCCTGGCAAAGGGGAAGCGGGCCTCTGGGGGGGCGGCGACCCGTTCGCGGGGCCTTCAGCGACGCAGGCGAAGTGGTCCAGTCGACCGGTGCGACGCGGTCCACAGCTGCCAGATCGGACCGCGAGGAGGATCGACGCGGTTGACTCGCGGGAGTCCAGCCTCGAACGCTGCGGCGGCGGTTGCGGCTCGAAGGAAAATCCCCTCGGGATCCAGAACAGAGGAATGGATCTGAGGAGATATTTCGGATCTGAGATCTGAAAAAGAAGAAAAAAAGATAGAGAGGAGGAGGAAGAAGAAGAGGATGCCCAAATAGACCTAGGGTCTATATATAGCAA